>JAKOOJ010000011.1:12105000-12577500 GCA_022577455.1 Arizona elegans | reverse complement strand
TTGTAGGAGCCATACAAAAAAGAGAGAGAGAAAGAAGAGAGAGAAAGAAAGAAAGAAAGAAAGAAAGAAAGAAAGAAAGAAGAGAAAGAGAAAAAAGAAGAATAAAGAAGCATTGGAGCACCTTGTGGTTATCCAATGGAGAGATCACTGCAGGCCACAAACAAAACATTTCTAGGAAACAGCCCTTGTTTTCCAGGGTCAACGCAGGAGAACTGCGTAACTGGATGGACACACCTTTGTAGTATTAAAACAAGAGAGACTTTCTGTTTTTCAGGCTTTCCAGTTACCTGACCAAACAAATGCAAAAATATTGAAACCGAGGGAGGGAATCTGTCTTTCAATTTTAAAAAAAAAAACGAAACAAAACAGTTTTTTTCATCACTGGGATGGTGGGCAGGAGAGACAGGAGATGCAATATTAGACTTCTGACTGTGAAATAAGAAGAGTTCCAGTCCTTTTAACGCCCCAATCAAAAATCCTGTTTCTTATTGGTTCAGGGCGGGGTTTGGGTGGGTGGGGGGTGGGTCTTGTAGAGCCTTAAAACAGATGACTAGATTTATAAAAACTAATATTTTAGGATACAAAAAAATGCTTTAATTGGCGAAGAAGAAAAAAAGCCAGTAGTTTATAGATGAATTTTAACACAGTTACCCCCTTCTCTGCAGAAGAAAGAAATAAAAATAAATATGATTTTTCTCCCCCACTTCCCCTTTCTATATAATAATGGTGTAAGGTACCCGTAGCACTTAACCACAAAAGGAAACTTGTCTTCCGTCTGTTTAAAAAGTGAGTTGGCTGCTGCCCTTTTAATGCGGCAGAAACACACCGTGGGCGAGTGCCTTACTTCAGTGCTACAAAACAATGACATATTTTTTTTCACCTTTCCAAAAAAAAAAAAAAAAAAAAAAGAGGAAACCAACAATGCTCTTGACTTGACTCGGTCGTGGTCCGGATCTCTAGCTTGAAAGTGTCTTGGGGTTCTTTTTGAGGTTTTGTTGATGTTCACCAAGCATACCATTTCATGTTAGCTCACAGCCTCGTGGCGGATTACAATTCTGTGCACTTTTACCCTGACGTAGAAATTCGGAGAGCTGCTGATGATTTTAAAAAAACAAACAAACCCTGCTTTTTTAAAAAAAAAAAAATACGATGAATTGCAATTGGTTGAATTGCTTCTGATGTATTTCTTGTGTGGTGATTTTTTTTTTCTCTCCCCCTCTCCTTTTTAATTTAAAGAACGCCTGCATTTCCGATGAACAGGGTGTGTGTAAAAGGAAGAGTTGTTTTCGTCTGCCCTGTAAGCACAAAAAAAAGAAAAGAAAAAGAAAAGAACTCTGCTCTCAATTCATGCCCTGATTTTTTTAATATATGGATGAGATTTTTTATTATCAAGTATTTTTATACGATGCCGAGTCTATTGCCAAAATTTACACTCAAATTCTCACTGTTTACATCATCTCCCCTCCTTTATCTCTGTCTGACATTTTGGGAATATTCTTACAGCGCACCAAGTAGACGGCTGGATCACCACAAAAACTCAAAATTAGAAGATTTCCAGGAGTTTCCCAGGAGCGGCCCAGCCCCTCCAGAATCTTTGGGCTACATAGTGGAGGAATGATCCATTTCATTTACTGCTGTTGTGTAACTCCGATGTCTTCTCAAGCCTTCTGCTGTTTTTCTATCTAGCATGACAGGGAAGATGGACCTAAACCGAGCCCGTTTCTCCAGCTTGCTTTGAGATCAGAACATTAAAAAACGCACTTTGCTATTTGTCTGCAGAAATGGATCCTGATTTTTCTAAGAATAAAAACAAACCAGCCCTTTTTAACCCATGGCTGTGAATTCCGGTTTTCCTTCCTGCAACAAACCCCTCGGGTAGGAAATATCCTTGTCTGTGTTGACCCCTTGCAAACTGATTTTGGCTGTTCAGAAGGAAGCCCGTGCCATAAGTGGTCTCCAAACCATATTTTGTCGCGTCAGAGTTGTATCTTCGAGTGCCAAAGTGAGTTTTCAATATCGGCCACAGCAAAAGATCCCATCTTACTCCCACAGAGCTGCACAAACTCTCTTGTAGTTTTTGTGGAAACCTCTTCCCACCCCCTTCCCAAGGAAAGGCAACGCTTGCGGGGTGAGACTTGTGGACTGTGTGCTTCCAACATCAAGTTCAATTTTCTTCTCTTTTTTTTTAGGCCTTATCTCTTCTTTCCCCCCCCCCCTCCCCTTCCCCACCTCACCATCTCCCGCAGGGCAGAATGTTAACTCATCTGAAAGCTATGCAAACCAACAGGCCACTCAGAAGGGAACCCAGTTGGGTGCTTTGCAATTTGATTGTGAGTCTGTTAATTCTTTAACCACAAGGCTAACAACTGCTATGGGAATTCACCAGCCTGACAGTATGCACAAAGAGGAGGTGGAAATTCCTGACACGATGCTGTATCTCAGATGGCCTCAGATGGAGCAACTTGTCTGTTGCTCTACTTAACGTGGGTGGAGCTGGTTGATCTTTCAAACGCGAATAATGCAGATTGTGGGTTCAGTGATCCTTCCTTCCTTCTTCTCATCCACCCAACTTCCTTCCTCTCATCCATTCTCCTGCCTTCCTCCCTCCCTCCTCCCATCTTCCTCCTTCCCTCCTTCCTTCCTTCCTTCCATCCGTCTTCTCATTCACCCAACTTCCTTCCTCTCATCCATTCTCCTGCCTTCCTCCCTCCTCCCATCTTCCTTCCTTCCTTCCGTCTTCTCATTCACCCAACTTCCTTCCTCTCATCCATTCTCCTGCCTTCCTCTCTCCCTCCTCCCATCTTCCTTCCTTCCTTCCTTCTTTCTTCTCATTCACCCAACTTCCTTCTTCTCATCCATTCTCCTGCCTTCCTCCCATCTTCCTCCTTCCCTCCCTCCCTCCTTCCTTCCTTCCGTCTTCTCATACACCCAACTTCCTTCCTCTCATCCATTCTCCTGCCTTCCTCTCTCCCTCCTCCCATCTTCCTTCCTTCCTTCCTTCCTTCCTTCCTTCCTTCCTTCCTTCCTTCCTTCCTTCTGTCTTCTCATTCACCCAACTTCCTTCCTCTTATCCATTCTCCTGCCTTCCTCTCTCCCTCCTCCCATCTTCCTTCCTTCCTTCCTTCCTTTGAATCCTTCAAGGTTGGCATTGTTGTGCCCTGGGCCCCTGCTCTCGAACAGAAGCATCAAGACCGAAAGCCCACATTGCTTAACCAAGTGCCTGCATGGCGAACTCACCACCAGCCTTCATCGAAGTTCCTCATAGACGATTTATCACTTGCCTCGCCTCTTCTCAGCTTTTGCGTGAAAAATGCATTTACAAAACAAAAACCGGAAGGACGTTTTGAGTTTTTCTTGGTGCCTCTTCTCCCCGTCTGCCTCTTTCTGCTTTGGAGTAGATTCTCACTTCCAACACCAGCACTGCGACTGCAATTCTAAACTAATTTTTGAGCAAGAATAAGCAACTTGGGCATTTGCAGAACGGGGTAACGTGAGGGAGAAGAGAACCCGAAAGAAACTTAGAGTTTTGACAAAACCACCACAATCACCAATGCTTTAAAACCAACCCAATCCTCCAGGGCTTGAATGGTTGGTTACCAGTGGATTCCGTTTTCAGTCTTTTTTTCCCCTTTCTTTGCACTCCACAGTTAGGTTGCTGCTTTGAACGGAGGAGGGGAACGTGGCATGATTGAGGGGATGTTAAGTGGCCAGCACTTTCCTCACCCCACCCCATCCCACTTCCTCACCTCTCCCCACCTGGTGCATGCAAAGTTTTCACGAAGTGCCGTAAATAATGTAATTGCTGCAACCTCTTTGAAACCATGTTTTCTAAGTTTGGGGATGATTCTCCCACCCCCACCCCCCTTTTTTCCCCCCTCTCTCTTTTTGTTTTGATGTTTTAAGAACTGGGCTAACCCCCCTTTCCTCCCCCCCCCCCCACCTTGCATGTGCTACGTTAACAAAAGCTACCTGTTGCATTCCTGCTTCGCTTGGGCAAAACTTGTCTTCTGTCTTTTGGAGGGTCAGAGAGTGCAGCCCCAAAGAGGGAAACATTCTCTGCTTCAGCTTCTTCCTCCGTCACTTAAGTGTGGCTGTTGCTGCTGTTGAGCACTGCACGGGTGTTTTTGTGAAATCTGCAAAACAATAATAATAATGATAATATAATAATAATAATAATAAACCCTGTTTCAGGATGTTTCGCCTTGCACCTTAACCCCTATTCTTTGTGATATGCTTCCCTCTCCCACTCTTCTGTGGCTGGAAATGTTGCTGACTTACCACAAGTTGTGTGGCTGGCGGGGGGGGGGGGAGACGGGGAGTGTGTTTGGGGGCGCGAATGCAGCATACAAATGTAGCCGTTGGCTGTTGGTTTCTATTACGATTATTTTCAATTTTGCCTGCACTGCTGCTTGTTCCGATGGACTGCTTTAGGTCTGAACGAAAGGGGAAAGGGAGTGGGCAGATGAGGCTTCGAAAAGCGAGGAGAGATGTAAAATGAAGCCCGATGGAAGATTGGAGTCCAGTGGTTTGAGCGATGGGCCTTGATGCCGCATCGGAAGCTGGCATCGCAAAGACCTGGATTCAGAACTAGCTTAGGGCAGGGGTGGGCAAATATGGCCCCTTTATGACCTGTGGACTTCAACTCCCAGAATTCCTGAGCCAGCTTGGCTGTCTCAGGAATTCTAGGAGTTGAAGTCCACAGGTTGTAAAAGGGCAACAGTTGCCCACCCCTGGCATAGGGGGAAACATTTTTCTCTGCATCCTGAATGTTTTCAGTAGAGACGGTGCATCTGGAGCATTATTAGATCAGTGTTTCTCAACCATGGCAATTTGGAAGAGGCGGGGACTTGGCTGGGGAATTCTGGGAGTTGAAGTCCACACCTCTTCCAAGTTGCCAAGGTTGAGAAACACTGACCTAGGTTTGCAATAGTGGTGATGATCTGTAGCTCAGGTGTTAGGAGGAGGATGGAGGTTCATTCTCTGGGTTTATGAGTTGGTTTCCAGACGTTTTGTTACCAGGCTACGTAACCTCTTCAGCGGAATTTAGGGAATGTCCGTGTTGGCTGCCTTCTGCTTCTTCATGTGGGTCCCATCACAAGACCTACCGACCACACAAACCCCTTATAAAGCAGAAGACCAGCCACACAAGACATTCCCTAAATTCTGCTGAAGATGTTGCCTAGCCTGGTAACAAAACATCCAAAAACCAGCTCACACTCTCTTGAGAACAAACCTCCACCCTCGCCGATCAAGGGCGTTGCTGGATTCAAACCTACATCAACACCATTATGGGTAGGGATTATGAGAATTGGAAGCCAGCAGAACCTGGAAAGTGAGACATTTCCCTACCCCACTCACCCACCCATCCCCGACCTAAGGACCTGGCAAAATTGACTTGAGAATTTAAAAGTGGAAGCCTATGGACTTTTTTCTTCATTTGGTGAATGCTTCAGAACCTTCCCAGGTTCTTCTGCTGCTTTCTGGTCAGAATATCCATAATTGGGTGCAAATGCCTTTCTAAGGTCTAGTTCTACATCTTTAAACGGCACCGGAAGCTTTTGTATGAAAGAGCAGGTTTTCCCCCACCCCGTTCCTGACAGGTCTGTTGAAAATTGTACAAAGTGTTTGGTTTTTTTTTCCTCCTAAAGATTGTTCTCAAAAGAAAAGTTACTGAAAAGTTACTAAAAGTTACCCCCCGCTCCCCATTTTGCTTCTTTGTTTTCTCCTTATGACTTTGGGACCAACGAAGCAACTACTGTCCATAAAAATCTGACCTTGTAGAAAAAGATATAACTTTCCAGTCCTTTTTTTTCTTTTCCTCTCCCTCCCTCGCTCCCTCCCTTTTAAATCAAGTGTTAAAAGCATCTTGGCAGCCCAGTGCAAACTTGTTGTGCTGGTTCTATCTCGCGAGAGCCACGCAACACAACAGCAATAATAATAATAAAAGAAACAAAACCCGCATCACACATGCGCATGTAATTTTGCACTTCTAAATAATTGTGAAAGTTTTAAACTGATGGCAATTCTAGTCTTGTGTTCAAAACAGTTTTTTTTTTTAACCTGTTACAAGGAAGTGTGGATGTGTAAATACAGAATGTTCACAAAACACATCTGTCTGTGTAGCTTTGATTTGTGTGGATATGGACGTGCGTGTATTTATTTGAAATTGAGCATTGCACGGTCTGTTTTATTAAGCGGGTTTAAACCAGTGGTGAAATCTAAAATTTGTTATTACCGGTTCTGTGGGCGTGGCTTGGGGGGGGGTAATGTGACTGGGTGGGCATGGGCAATTTTTTTTTTCTTTTAAAACCATTTTTTCTACAACCTCTTCAGCAAAGAGGCCTCTGACATCAGACAACTCAGCTGGGATTGTCAGAGGCATTTAAAAGAAAAAAAGCCTCTGACGATCAGGCAACTCAGCTTGGATCGTCAGAGGCTTTTAAACGATCCCAGCTGAGCCGCGCAATGATCAGAGGCTTTTTTTTTTTTACTTTTAAAAGCATGTTTTCAGCCGAAGAGGTTGTAGAAAAAATGTTTAATTTTTTTTTTTTTAAAAAAAGCCTCTGATGATAGTGCAGCTCAGCTGGGCATGGGCGGGGGCAGGGATTTTCGCTACCGGTTCTCTGAACCACCAGCCTCCATCGCTACCGGATTGGGCGATCTGGTCTGAACCGGCAGCATTTCACCCCTGGTTTAAACTATTGCTGCGTAACCTTGATTGACACTAGCAAACTGCAGGCTTAACTTGATTTTTTAAAAAAGAATAACAGAATATTTTTCTATAAACATCAGAAATGCAACAATAAGGGGTGAAACAGGACATACAAAGGAAGGAAACAATGCTAGATTGAAAAATTGTGGGGGGTTAGTTTTTATTTTTGATTTAACTTTCTTCTGGGACAGTTATTCTCAACCTGGTGCTTTTTAAGGTAACGCTGGGATTACAATTTGCAGAAGCTTTGTGCTGGCTGGGAATTGTAGTCTCATTGTACCTGAGGTGCACACTTGGTCTAGTACAGCATGGATGGCTCAGGAGTTGTGGGAGTTGAAGTCCACAAGTCGTGAAGGGGCCATAAAATTGAGCCTATTTATAAAAAAATGCAGGTATTCAAAGAGAGCAGCATTCTTTAATCTAGTTTCTCTGGTGGTCAGTTGGGGTGTAGCATAAATCGAGAGGCCAATAACTCCATCAGCTATAATGCTGTAGATCAGAAAGGATCTACAAGCAAGTTAGGCTTTGTTGAGTTACTAGTATTGTCTCAGTCCACTTGACCAGGAATTAAGTTCTAGAGTGATTGCAACCTGAAGAAGAGAAAATGGATTGGTCCTATAAAGTTTTGTTATTTCAAATTAAAAATCCTTTCCTTTCCTTTTTCCTTTGCTTTCCTTTGCTTTCCTTCTTTCCTTTCCTTCTTTCCTTTCCTTTCCTTTCTTTTTCTCCTTTCCCTTTCCCTTTCCTTTCCTTTTTCCTTTCCTTTCCTTTTTCCTTTTCTTTCCTTCCCTTTTTCCTTCCCTTTTTTCTTTCCTTTCCTTTTTCTTTCCCTTCCCTTCCCCTCATTTTTACTTCTCAGAAAATTTGCATCCTCCGAAACACATCATGCTCAATTCAGCAAATACAGGAATAGAGAAATAGAACAGATGCAACTAAGATAGCATTAAAAAAACCCCTGATGCAATATTCTGAAAAGCAATAAAATAAAAGGGTTTAATATTAAACTTTTAAGGGAGGTCAAATGAAGAAAGAAACATTGCAGGATTCCAATAATTATTATTTTATTATTGTACAGCACGGTTTCTTCACCTCAGCAATCTTAAAGTGCATCCCAGACAGATGGCTATCTTAGTCTCTGGTTGAGTCTATCCACTTCTTCATGTCATTAGATGCCCTGTTCTTACCCCATAAGAAGCTTTTTCAAACATTCTGATGGAATTTTCCTGAAACATAAAGTAAAGGTTCCCCTTGCACATATGTGCTAGTCGTTCCCGACTCTGGGGGTGGTGCTCATCTCCGTTTCAAAGCCGAAGAGCCAGTGCTGTCTGAAGACATCTCCGTAGTCATGTGGCCGACATGACTCAATGCCAAAGGCCCACGGAACGCTGTTTCCTTCCCACCAAAGGTGGTCCCTATTTTTCTACTTGCATTTTTTACGTGCTTTCGAACTGCTAGGATGGCAGAAGCTGGGACAAGTCACGGGAGCTCACCCTGTTATGTGGCACTAGGGATTCAAACCGCTGAACTGCTGACTTTTTGATCGACAAGCTTAGCATCTTAGCCACTGAGCCACCATGTCCCTATTATTATTATTACATTACATTAAATATTCCTCCCCAAAACTGGCAGGGCAAACTTCTATATATAAACAGGGAGCAAACCCCACACTGACTTGTAGTAATGATGTTATCTAGTTGGGTAATGAAACACCTGCAAGGAAATAACAAGTCAGAGAGCAGGAACTCAACGATACAAAAAGTTAAAAGAATACCATCCAAGGGATGCTGTTTATTTGTTAAAAAAACATTCTTTTTGTGAAGAATGTTAATAAACAATGGGCTTAATATGAGTTTTACACCATTCAATATTCTATGAATGCATCCGTTTTTATTTTTAATATGCTAAATATCAATAAATTCCTTCCCATACAAAAAAAGGCAATAAAATACTTTTTTTTGTATGGGAGGAATTTATTGATATTATTAAAAATAATATGCTAAATCCTTCATACTTTTTAAAAGTGGTAAGGGGTCCAGGGAGGGAAAAGTAAGAAACACTGAAACAGCATCTCCAAAATTTCTTCAGCCTTTCCATTCTATATATAAATATGTATAAAGTTTATTGTCATTGTACGCAGTATACCCATACAACGAAATTCACATAACACCCAGAGACCAAGCCCAACACACATGACAATCCCCAGATACCCCACCCACCCACCCACCACAAATTCCCCACCCCTAAACTACCCAAACACCCACACAACAGACCAAGTAATGCTGTCCAACAGCTCACTGATGGTGGCCCTTTAGTTCATTGTTGAGTGCAATTATAGCTCTGGGATAAAAACTCTTCAGAAAACGTGTGGTCCGAGTTTTAATTGTTCTGCATCTTCTGCCAGAAGGCAACAGTCCAAAAAGATTGTAAGCAGGATGGGAAGAGTCTCTGAGAATGTTGTGCAACTTCCTCAAATGGTGAGATGCGAAGATGTCATCCAGGGCTGGTAGCTGGAGTCCGATGATATTCTGGGCAGTTTTAATGATTCTCTGTAGAGATTTTATATCAGCTGCAGAGCTGCTCCCATACCATGCAAGAATGCTGTATGTCAGGAGACACTCATGATTCAATGATAATTTCATTATTTAAAAAAAATATACCTATGCATCAGGCGTGGGTTCTAAAATGTTTTACTACCAGTTCTGTGGATGTGGCTTATGTTGTGGGCATAGTTTGATGGTCATGTGACAAACAATTCTTTAGGATTTAGCAGAGGTACTGGTCTACCAGGCTTTTAACTGCTTGCAGAGCTGTACCGGTCTACCCATTTGTTTTTGGAGCATACAAGTCTACCCATTTCGGAGTGCACTGGTCTACCACCACACTGTCTTTTACCGCTGATCAGCTGTCTGGCAGCCCTTTGAAGCACCACGGCAAGAGTTTAAACAGTTTTTTGCCGCTCTGCCACCACCGAGAGCATCGGAAACCGCTTTCAGGCAGCTTGGCCTCAATTGCCAATCTACCGCCACCGAGAGGTTTACAAGGAGCAGATCGGTTCTAGCCAATCAGTTGGGAGGCTTCTTGGCTTCTCAATTTAAAGCTTCGGTGTCTTGTTTTTTTCCCCTCTTCTTTGTCAAGTGAGCCCTGAGTTTTTCCTTCCAGCCGATCAGCTGGGACTCGGAAGGCAGCGAATAGATTGGGGGAGGGGCCAGGCAGAGGTGCTATTTACCGGTTCTCCGAACTACTCAAAATTTCCACTACCGGTTCGCAAAAACTAGGGAGAACCGGTAGCAACCCACCACCGCTATGCATTTTATTTTTTGCTTCCTAAAGCTTTGGATTTGCCTCTTAATTTTATTTTGATGCTTTCAGCCCAGTTCTCTCTTTCCAAAATTGCTTTGAGTGTTATTTCCAACTTCCAGAGTTAAAGCTCTCATCTATTTTCATTTAAATCTGCAGGTTTCGTCAATATCCCGATGGCCATCCCAGTTACTGCAATGTGTTAAATTGGCTTGTTCCATGGGGTCCTCAAACTTGGCAGCTTTAAGACTTGTGGACTTCAACTCCCAGGATTCTCCAGTCAGCAATGCTGGCTGGAGAATCCTGGGAGTTGAAGTCCACAAGTCTTAAAGCTGCCAAGTTTGCTATGGTGAGAAAAGAGAAGCAATTCTGGTTGTAGAACTCAAATTCTCAGCAGAGACCGCTAGGATTAAAGAAGCAAACGCTAGTTAATCCCGCTGCTCATTTAAACGTTTCTTATTGGTGGTCACCAGTAAATAATTCAGTAGCAAGCTAGATTCGAACTCGGAACTCTCGATCACTAGATCACTCCGCCTAACAAGCAACAAGTGATAAGAACCGCTTCGGACTTCCGGTTTGCTGTTTGTCCCCGCTGGACGTTCCTTTGGGATCGTCGCACCCACTGCCTGTAAAGAGCCGCCTTTATAGCGGAATGGCGGCTCGAAAAAACTCCGTTTCCATGAGGAAACGGAGATAGAGCAGGCTGGGGTGGGTTGAGTCCTCTGCCTAATCCCAAAAGTTTTTTTTTTACTTTTGGGACGGAGCGGAAGAGACTCCCCGTATCCCCAGCCGATGCTCCGGGCTCTGGGAGATCTCTGCTACACGCAGAGCTAGGTGGCAAAAGCAAGCCTGTAAACTTGTTAAACTAATTAAAGAAGACGTGAACTGGACCGCTGACCCTGAGGCACAAGTATTTTTTTTTCTTATTTTAGAAAAGTTACTGAAGTTGTTTTAAGAAGTGAAAGGAAAAAAGATTTTTAAAATGGCGATTGCTGAGGCTTGAAGAGAGGCGGAAAAGGGAAAGTCCTTCCGTTTTCTATTACAAAGTAGCGGAATGAATACTTCTGGCCGTAATTGAGGCAAAACCTCACTCCCACTCTTGCTTTTTTTTCTTTTTTTTTTCCTGGGGATCTGATATTGATCTTGGTTGGAAACAAGCCTTTTTTTTTTCTCTCTCTTTTCCACTAAATCTTGTCTGTGTGGGAAATGGCATCGGGACTCACACAGCTAGACAAACGGGGGGGGGGGAATTTCCCCCATTAATAAATTACACCAACAAGTTGTAACTCTCCAGTGTCAGAAACCTGATTTTAATATAATAGAATTTCTTCTTGAAGAGATTGTAAGAAGGGATGAGATTGTGAACCAGCAACTCGAAAAATTTAAGCAGGAAATTAAAGAAATTGGCGAATTGGTGAAATCAAAGTTTGACTTTTTGAATCGAAAGATTTTAAATACAGCTAATGGTTTATCAGACTTTCTGATTCGGGTGGATGCAAAGACTAAATTATTAGAGTCTAAAATGAAGGAAACTGAGGAGAATTTGGATGACAAGATTCAAAAAATTAAAAAGGATTTGGTAAACATTCAGGATAATAGCTCTGAAGACAACGCTAAAATGGAGGTTGACCAAAAGACTGGTAATGAAGAAAATGTGCAACAGAGGATTGAAAGAGAAGTTTTAATGATTCAATATAATTTTACAGAATATGCAATTAGACTGAGAGGTCTGCAGGAAAATAATAGAGATGATTTAAGGAAAATATCTTCTGAAATTCTGGCTGGGATTTTAAAGGTTCAACCTGATGAAGTGTTTTGCAGGATTGATAGAATTTATAGAATAAACTCCTGGTTGGCAAAGCAAAGGCAATTGCCTAGAGATGCGGTGATCTATTTTACAGATAAAGAAATTAGGAATAATATTGTGCAGAACTCTTTTAATTCTACTTTGCAATTTCATGGAAGAAAGATTTGGATTTTTAAGGAGCTCCCGACTAAGATGCTAATGGAGAGGAAGAAATTTGGCTTTCTAGTGACTGAGTTAAAAAAAAGAAATATCCTATTTAGGTGGGATGCCCCAGTTGGTTTAATATTGAGACACCAAGGAGTAAGATATCAACTGAACACTGTTGAAAAAGCGGAAGAATTTTATCAAAAAATTTAAAAAATGAACTTAACATCTTTAGGCACAATACAGGATAAGCAAAAGGAGTTGGAAACAAAAGGAAAATATCAAATTACAGAGGCTGTGGTGGATAAACTGTCTTTGGACTCCCTGGATATCCCAGCTGGACTGTTTATAAATAAGAGAGCAGTGTCATCCGACTCCAATGTGATGAACCATCAAGTCACAGACAAGTGCGCAAATCAACCAGTTGATATACAAGTGATGAAGAAGAAAGATGAGATGACAAAACTAACCCAACAAGATCAACTCATAAAGCAGAATGAAAATCGATCAGCCGACACACAATTGGTAGGCACGAAACAAGGATGGAAATTCAACCCGCAAAAGAAAAAGAAAAGAAATAGATCTCATAGAAACAGCAGTTTCTAAACCAAGCAACAGTGAAGCCAGGGACTTTAAAAAATGAATGAATATCTGAAAAGATAGTGGAGGCGAACAATTGTTTAATACTATCCTGAGGATTGTGGCAGATCTCTGTAATGCCGTGATTTTGGAATGTGAAAAGAGCCTTCCTTACCTTGTTGGATTTGAATTATCTACTCTGGATTTCTTTTACTGGTAAATATATTATAATTATTTTGAGTTACAAGGCAAGAGTCACGCTGGGGCATGCAGAAGATCTGGATGTTACCCATTAGGATGATGGGAATCAACAATCCTGATGAATACCACAACTATAACTATATGGATATAATTATAATGTCACTCGGGTGGTTGTTTTTACTTTTATATATATATGAGGATATCTACTACTGATGGGGGCAGAAGATGATTGAAGATTTTGAACAAACTGTTGCACCAGCATGTTATTTTACCCTATTATGGGTGATGGATTTAACAATCCAGTGGAAAGACACCAAAGAAGATATTATATGGATTATAAATTTAAAGTTATTGTCTTTTTTCTTTTTACAAAATGGAATGCATATATAGATATGTGTATATCTTAGTAAAGTGGGCAGTGGATTATATTTAGAATTGTATTGCATGATTTTGTAGGAATTGAAGGGTTGAAATAGGTTAGTTTACTGATTGATTAGTCTAAGAAAAAGGATCTTTAAGTCATATATTTAGGGGAGTGGAGGAATTGGATAGAACTGAATAAATGTTAAATTTGGATGTAGGGAGAAGGCCGCTTTAAAATGTTATATTAATATATATAAAAGATTAAATGTTAAATTGTAATAATACATTATAAGTTTAGGGGAGGAGAAAAAGGGCAGATTATCGTAAAAATGGGAGTTATAAGAATAATATGCTAAGGGTCAGTATTCTGAGGAGGGAGTAAGGGAAAGGAAAGATATTATGTATGTAATTAGTTATGAAATAGCCTATTGTTGTGAAGAAGTCACAGGGGGGGATGGGTGGTGAAGGGGGGTTAGGGAAGGGGGGGGAAAGGGGGAAAAACTTGTATTTGAAAACTTTTTCAATTAAAAAAAAAAAAAAAGGTTAAGAACCGCTTCATCCTCCTCCGCTAGGAGCTCCGCCACCTTCGCAGGAGAGGCCTAGCAACACGCTCGCGCGTGCGCAGCCTGTGAAAGCGCCAATTTGCGCGGGAGGAAGGAATTATAGAGAGCAGAATTCAAGGAAGGGACTTCCGGTGGCCGGAACAGAAGTTAAGACACGCACGCGCGCGAGCCGCTGAGCGTAAGACGTATAGACCGTCCCCTTCTTATCTCCAGGCGCTCACGAAGGCTTGAAGAGCGGCTCCTAACCAAAGAGTCGAGAAGTAGTGGGGGGGAATTTCCGGGACGAGCGGGGACGAGTGCAAATTGGCGCATGCGCGTCCCCTCAAACGCCGAAGACCGCTCTCCTCAGAGCTGGGCTTTTTCGGGTCCTCCTCAGTCGGTGACCGGCGGAGCAGCGGGCGAGCTGGGCTGCGGGCGGCCACGCAATTTCCGCCTGCTCGGCTATCTCCGGAGCCCGCAGCTGACCGAAAAGGGCCGTATTTGGGTCCGAGGCATCAGCAGTAGCAGCGCAAGAAGAAAAGGGTGACGCGACTTTGGGCTGCGAGGCAGAAGAAGAAGAAAAGGAGGAAAATCCTCCGTCGTCGCCGCCGCCACCTCCTGAGGCCCGGCCGGTCCGGACCGGGACGGCGCGAGCAGAAGACGAGAAAGAACCGGAGCGGGGCCCCCTTTCATCCCACAGAGCGGCCGCGCCGAGTCCATGAATGGAAATCGGCAGCGCAGGTGAGGCGGAAGGGGGGGGCGGGCGGGGGCTCCGGTAACGTCGGCGAGGAGATGAGGAGGCCTTTCTTTCTCCCCCCCCCCAGGCCTCATTACTCCCCCGGAAAGCGCAAGAGGGAGAGCGGCCCTTGGGGGTCTCCTCAGAATTCTCCTCCGTGTCTGGGCTGCTCTTCAGAGGCGGCGCCCTTTGGCCTTCAACCCGGGGGTCCAAGAGGGGTCAGTATCGACCACCACCACGGGACGACGGTCCAAAAGAACCGTAAATGACCAGGAGTCAAAAGGGGGGAGGGGGTTTGTCAGTGAATGGCTGGAGATGGGTGGGGGGGTGTTAATAAGGAGTCGATGTAAGGCAGAGTTCTGTCTTCAAACTTGTCAGCTTTAAGACTTGTGGACTTCAACTCCCAGAATTCTCCAGCTATGCTGGAATCCTCCTGACCTATGTTAGCCACCCACGTACCCTCCACAACCCACATTGCATCTTTTGTTCATACCCATACAGCCTTCTTGACCCACGCCCCCCTTGGTCCCTCTTCCACAGGACAGCAGTCATTTTTACCTGCTTACTGGCCTCAGACTTGCAACTTCCAGCTGGCTTCCCCACTGACGTTTTCCCTGCAAGCTTCCCACAAGCAAAGTAAATGGGGAAGCCAACTGAAATTCTAGGGAGGGAGGGAAAGAAGGAGGAGGAGGGAGGGAGGAATAGTAAGAAGAAAGGAAGGAGGAGGGAGGGTGGGAAGAAAGGAAGGGTGGAAAGAGGGAAGGAGGAAGGAATAGAAAGGAAGGGAGGAATAGTGACAAGGAAGAAATAAAGAGAGGGAAGAAAGAAAGGGAAGGAGGAACAGGAAAGAAGGAAGAAAGAGGAAGGGAAAGAAGGGAGATTTTCAATGCACCCTGTGAACTTCCCAACTTCAACTTCTGGGAGTCTCCCAGCTATGCTGGCTGGAGAATTCTGGGAGTTGAAGTCCACAAGTCTTAAAGCTGCCAAGTTTGAAGACCTCTGATGTAAGGGATCGTCAGCATCATTATCGTAAAATAAGGGCTCAATAAGCGGTCGAAAATGCCAGTAGGAAGGAGTGAGAGGTATGTTTGCTGCCTTGAGTTATTTATTAAAAAAATAATAATGGTGGGTTATAAATAAATAAATGATTGGGGTCAATGAATCTTAGGGTCTCCCCCATAAGGACCACTCCCTAGTCCTGAAGGCGAAGTGCCTAGTAGTGGGACAGTTACCCAGGATTGGATAAGTGTGTTGGATCTGGTCTTTGGGTGTTAAGTGAATTTAGTTGTATGGGTATACTGTATATACACACGTACAGTGCAATAAAGTTATTATTATAAGACAGCTGCTAGCAAGAATGGCCTTGAGGTGTCTTATATTATTTATTTATTTATTTATTTATTTATTTATTTATTTATTATATTTCTATACCGCCTTTCTCCCGTAGGACTCAAGGCGGTGTACAGTCAAGAAAAATATAGACACACAAACATCATAAAATTGCTAATTAAAATTATTACTTAGTTTGGTCAATTAAATAAAACCCAGAATTAGATAACATTTAAAAAAAAATAATCATTCACATGTTCATATGTTTAGCCCCGCCTGTTGAAACATCAGGGTCTTGAGGGCATGGCAGAAAGCACGGAGATCAGGGATATTCCGTATCTCCGGGGGCAGTTCATTCCAATTACTACAAAGATTAATTAGTACTATTAAAGTAGTATTTATTAAATTATTTTCATGTGTTTTTTTGGGGGAGGGGGGTCAATAAACCATCTGAAACTTTATGAAGAAGTTGAGCCCTGACTTAAACCTTCTCCCAAACTGGTGCCATCCAGCTGTTTGGGCTATGGCTTCCCTAATTTTCCCCAGTCCCACAATCTTCTACTGTGCTGGTTGAGAGCTATGGGAATGGCAGTCTAGCCTTCTCCCCTTCTAGAGGACACAGGTTGGGCAGGGAAGGGGATGAAATGGGAGGGTGGGTGAGTTGACTTATAGGGGGACTGTATAACAGGTGAGAAGGGGGTGGAGTTTCATGCTTATGTTTGGACTGGGAGAAAAGGTGACTGTTCAGACTTTGTGGAGCATTACATTGCCATGAAATAGAAATGACTATTGTACACCTTTTTATTAAATGGCATGTTCCAGTAACTATGGACCTGCAGACTTGGAACTGTTGAATGAAAAAGGATCAGAGCTTCTATGTGCTTTCGAAGTAGATTGGTACAGGGCACTGTTTTTCAACCTTGCAACTTAAAAGTGGGCAATAGAGTTCAATTGCTAGGATCTCCTCCAGTATGGGGTTGAAAAGCACTGGTATACACAAACACCAATCATTATTGTAAATCGTGTGTGTGTGTGTGTGTGTGTGTGTGTGTGTGTGTGTGTGTGTGTGAGAGAGAGGGGGGGGGAGGTAGGTCTGGTGCATCATTTCAGTAGAATGAAGATGAGGTATTTTTGAGGCAGTGAGCATCCCTGGATAAAGAAATGGTGAGGGGCACTTAGTATCTTATCATTATTCTAAAGAATGAGAACTGAAATATAGAAGAAACTGTATTTCTATTGTGAAATACTCTAATATATGCTACAGCTTCTTACTGCCTATTCTGATATAAAAATTGCATAAGATGGTTGATTCATTGGGAGAAACATGCTCATTCCTCCTAAAAATTGCATTTTCTGTTACATATTGGCAGGCATAGGTATTGGTCAACCCAGTGTAGTAAATTAAAACATCAGTTGTCAGTACTATACTAAACACAAAGGTTGCTGAAATATTGTGAAACCATAAAAGCTAATCTTGCCTAACTGAAATAAGTTGGAGAAATCTGCTTAATTGCTTTAGGTATGATAGCTCAAAATTTAGAAATATTTTGATTAGCTGACTTTGAAGAAGAGATTTTGAAGTGAGAGTAAATCTGTTCTTTTTCTGCTTCTCAAACAGAGAAGCTTAGAAATAATGTACCTATTATTATTTTTTTTTATTGCAAAAGTTTTACAGTTACATTTTCACCTACCTATTATTTTAATAACTAGAACTACTTGACTTTTTATTGAGTGAGTTTTGAAGACTTCAGTACCAGTATAAATTTCAAGGTATAATGGAATAAATGAAAATGATGGTAACTGCTTTCTTCAGTTATCACTGTTTAAATTGATGTTTAATGAAGAGACAGCAGCTTTTTAAGTTATCAACATGACAGCTGACATAGTTGCACAAAAACTGAAATTTTGTAATTATTCCTGCAATTACAAATCTTTAGTATTATTTAAATCGCATAGTCCAAATTAGTTACGAGCAGCGTTGACTAATAGAAGCAAATATTTAAATTTTCAGTTGTG
This sequence comes from Arizona elegans, assembly GCA_022577455.1. Lineage (NCBI taxonomy): Eukaryota > Metazoa > Chordata > Lepidosauria > Squamata > Colubridae > Arizona > Arizona elegans. The sequence continues at coordinate 12,559,774 of JAKOOJ010000011.1, read as the reverse complement.
ATCATCAGTTACATCACTTGTTTTCAATTCATGATCATGATAGATTTCAATGTTACTCTTTTCTGTAATGAGAGATGGATGTTTTAATATTTGTTCATTCACAGCAGTTAAGATATTTTGAAGTCAGTTTTCCTTACAATGTGATACATATTTAGTGTGACTATTTGCAGCTAACTGGGAGTCACATTTTAAAAAAATGTGACACTGCATGACCTAATTCAACCCATTAATCCATAAACAATACTATACAAACACCACTAAGTGAAAACTAACAATCCATATTATAATGTAGCATAACAAATTGTATGAATCAGGCCACAGTCTACAGTATTGAGTAGCCACTGATGTCATCTAGAGGGATAACCTTTGCAGTATATATGTGTGTTTTTTTCCCATACTTTAGGACAGGGGTGTCAAACTTGTGGCCCGTGGGCTGGATGTGTCATATGCTGGCCACGCCTACCCCCATTTTAGTAAAGGGGAAAACAGTCACAATATGTCATGTGATGATGTGAGTTTGACACCCCTGCTTTAGGACATTGCTGGGTCACATCCAGAATTTGCTGTTTAATTTCCTAACTGGATTTGTATTTTAGCTTTATTTAAAAAAAACAATGCACTCTTAGGAAAAAAACCCCACAACTTTTCCATGCACGTGGAGAGTTGAAATAGAGCTAGAGTCCTCTTCCTCCTCTTCCATCATTTTGGTCATTGGCCAACAAAATTCATTTATTCAATTTCTGTAGCCGGCCATCTCAGTCCAATTGACTTTTTAAAAAAAACTGTTTTCAATATTAAAAATTAAAACAACTCCATTGTACCAAACATTCTAAACTACATGCTATAAGAATAAAATGTAAATTGCTAACATAAATATAAAAATATAACACAAATATAGCAATAGCACTTAGACTTATATAGTGCTTCACAGCCCTCTCTAAGCGGTTTACAGAGTCAGCATTTTGGCCCCCAACAACCTGGGTCCTCATTTTACTGTTATTAGAATTGTGACTCTGTATCCTGGTGAGTTTCTTTGGCTGCTTAACTAAGAGGTAATTGCAACCCTCCTGTGACTAGAAATCAGCCTGCCCCCCAATATAATGCCTGTTTTATATACATAAATAGTTATAAGGGTTTTTCTATCCAAATTTCCTTTCTGCAGAACTTTCCATCATTTCTTTCAAATCCTTATTAGTTGTTGTTATTACTGTTCAATTCTCAGAGACTTCTTGGGCAAGTCCCTGTAGTTTTCTTGGGCAGGTTTTTCAGAAGTGGTTTGCATTACCACCTCCTAGAGCTGAAAGAAAGTGGTCCCCCAGCTGGCTTTGTGCCTAAGGCAGGACTAGAATTCAGTCTCCCAATTTCTAGCTGATGTTTTAATCACTGCACCAAACCAGCACTCATCTATTATTATAATCTTTAATGCTCCCAGTAAATCCACAAAAGTTGCACTCTGAACTAGGTTGGTACATCACAGTATGTTTTAAAATGTCTTGGCATTGGTTCAACCTTAAGGTCAAACTGTAAATGGATCTGGCTGTATTCACATGACTTACGCACCATGATTAACTTGATCATGGTTTTTTTTCAGCTAGTCCAGTTTCAACATTACACACACAGGTGGGCTCACATGATGCAGTTAAATGTGATTGGCTAGTTCATGGCTCAGTGTTTGGATTCCAAACAGCCACTGAATAGAGGATTCTCTATAAAATTGGTACTGAAGATAATTAAGAATGACTGATAACATACCAACAGATGCAAAAATAATTTATAAAATCATGGAATGTGCAGAGTCCGACAGACTTACAAAACTGATCAAGGGTAAAAGAGACTCAGACTTTTATGGTAGTTGGAATATGTGGTATGATTGGACCCAGAAACGATGGGAGAGAGACAAAGGATAATGTTGGATTATAATATATATGGATATTTTGGCAATATTACACCGTGATAGAAAAATTATTATACATTTGTTTTTGATTTTTATTTTTGATGTTCTAATAAAATTTATTTTAAAAAAAGAATGACTGGATAATGTGCAGTAGTTCTCAGATGAATCTTTGCTTATTTCAAAATAGCTTGACACACTAGCCAGTTCACAAGAGTTGTATAAGCTCCTTGCCAGGTACAAGAGAGTTTTCAAGCACTAAAGATAATGTTTTGATTTCTTACCTTCTGTCCATCACGTATACAAAAACTTTTGTTTGCAGAAACTAATATCTGGAAATGAACTTACATCTGATCTGGTGCAATGGTTGGTAAAGTTGTGATAATGGAATTTCCCTCTATTCCCCTATATTTTTCTCGGTTACTGGATTGTTCTTCTGTGCATTTGAGGCTATGATTAAGTTCTATTTGCATAGAGATAAAAAATTGGTTGCACTGAAGTATATATTTGAGTTTAAGGATATTTTCTATCTAACATGTCAGAAGATCTTGCCAGGAAGGAGGGAGTCAGAATATAAGATGAAGCCACCAAAGGATTCAAGTCTAAGCAGTATTCACTGTGCTTATGAGTACTACTGTTATTGGGGTAGTTTCAGGGTGAATTTGATTTAAACCAAGTCTATTTAAATCACGATTTAAATCAGGGGTCTCCAACCTTGGCAACTTGAAGATTTGTGGACTTCAGCTCCCAGTGTTGGCTGAGGAACTCTGGGAGTTGAAGTCCACAAGTCTTAAAATTGCCAAGGTTGGAGACTCCTGATTTAAATCACTAGTAAAAAGGCTTGATTTAAATCAATTTGATTTAAATCATAATTTTTAAAGAGCAACTGTCGTCTCTGTCCCACAGTGGCTCCTCCTCGCTGTTGACTCACCGACAGTCCCAATATTGCAGAATATACAGCCTCATGCTACATAATTAAGCTCCATTTCATGCTGAATAAACTAAATTATTAATGTATCTTAAATAGAAAAATACCTTTAGATAGATTTTTACTCCAAAAGCATTTCATTAAAATAAAAAAAAATCTGATTTAAATCAAATAAATCCGATTTAAATTTTTTTAAAAAATCTGATTTATTTATTTTTTTAAAGTTGATTTTTATCCACCCTGGGTAGTTGCAAAGCAAGGCTCTGTATTTAACTTTCTGGGGAGTTTTATGAATCACTAATATAATTACTAATTTGTATTAATACTGTATTTTAAAGTAATTTAGTTGGTGCCGGAAAAGTTTCAGAGAAAAGTGTTTTTGGAAAAAGTGTACATAGCAAAGATGTAGAAACACATCAAACAGACAAAAACCAAGATAGATTTAAGAGGAATTTAAATATCTCCTTTTGCTTAAGTAACTCAGTTAAGTAATTTCCTTGTTTCTGAACATTTTTATTTCTGGATCAAAATTGGCTTCCTGAAATATAACTGTAAACAATTCAATGCTTTGGCAAGGGACATAGTGGCATAGAATGATGAAATCTGTTGTTCAAGCTTTTTATATTAAAAAGTAAATATATATATATTATATCCAGGGAAAAAGAACTATAATGTTTATATCTATCAGTATACCATTGTCTTCTTTCTTTAGAACATTTTAGCTTTCTATTGGAGTTATTGGGAAACTTTCCCCTCCTTGGTGGCTGCTGTTAAATGGAACAAAAGTGTCAGATCTGTACTTATAACACTGGGATATGCCTGAGGTCTGTACTTTCTTCTCTAACTTAGTCTGTGTTTATTATCTACAAAAGGAGTGGCTACACCATCATACTAAGCCACAATGTGTTTTTTTTTTTTTTTTTTAATCTGTTCTGGGAATTCAATTACCAGTATTAATCCATGGTTAATGGCTTAGTCTGTTTGAGATTTTTTTAATTAAAGATTTTAAATACAATAGTATTTAGTAAAGTATAATAAATAGTAAATGTAAATTAAACTCAAAAAGAAAAAAATAAAAAGTGCAAAGAAAACTAGAAAAAAGGAAATAGAATAATGAAAAAACACCTGAACAAATGACTTCTAATCTTAATTAAACAAGTTTTTTAAAAAAATAATTTGTCACCCCTATAAAGTTACAAACACCTATTTCTTCTCCCCATATTCCATCCCTTCTATACGCAAAATCATCAATTTTTCAGCCCCAGTTTCAGCAAAAAGTTTGTAAAGGGTGTATTCCTCTCTTTTACTTCTAGTAGTCTTGATTTTTAATTCATTCAGATAGTGATTTTTTTCCCATCACAAAGATTCCCAAGGCTTTAATATGCCTCTTTAGTGTAAAGTCATTAGTGAAAAATCTTGGTTTCTCTTTTGTATTTTCCCTTTGATTTTCAAAGCGTTAACAAACTTTTTTTGTTTATCCAATAAAAACCGCTTATCAGGATCCTTCTCTTGGTTCTTCTCTACCTTGTAATCCACATTTTTCCTTGTCATGTTTTATTTCCAATTGAATGCCTTATTTATTTTGTAACCCCCACTTTTTTAAAATCTATATTTCTGATCCCATTATTTTTGCATTAAGCAATTTTTTTTACATCTATTATTTGTTAACATCTTTTAGACATAGTCTCTCCATAGAATAACACATTGTTACTGATATTGTTACCAGGAGACTTCAAATTTGTCATTCCGAATAGTCTTAATATATTTAAATAAGCAATTTCCAAAAGTGATTAGAAGGGAGGATAGCAAACATAGTGTCTTTTAAAATGTAATACCTGTAGAGCTTGATGGTTAATCCTTTCATCTGGCATTCTAACTTGTTGCTGGTATCCTGTGATTTTACGAGGTATAGCCATTCAGAGTACTTGTGGGCAATCTCCTAACCTGTTCGAAGAACCAGTCTACTCACTATTTCTTTGGTCTTTGCTGTGGTCATCGGCTCTGCATTCCCTGGAGAAACATTTAGCTTTGCCATGCCTCCCCTGGAAGTCATGGGTTGGTCTGTTTAAACCTGATCAACTGAGGTTTAGTCAGTAAACCATAATTAATGATTTCATGCAGTGTGAAATCTAGACTATGGGATTTATTATGTTCTTTCTTGGTTCTCTAGTTTAGCCTTCTGAAACATGCACATGTATGTGTGTAGATAGGTAGACAGAAAGTTTAATTATAGGTTATATAATATACTGAATTAATGAATAATTATTATATGTATTTTAATGTATTTTCTCCTCAATAAATATAATGCTGTACATGATAGTATGAGCAATAGGACACCACAGTAATTTTCCTATTGGACATTGGTTTTAGATTTAGATTTTTTTAAAATCCTGCCTTCATTATTTTCCCCAAAATGTAAACTCATATAAATTTGACTTGTGAGTCATTTGGCCTTTTGTGATCTTGTTTCTGCTTGCTTAACAGACTGAGTAATTTTCAGATTCCTGCTACTATACCTTTGTATCCAGCTTTTTCTTCCATGGTGAAAGAATGTTATTATAAATGTTATCCAAGCATTGCTTAGTTTATGCAATGGAAAAAATAAGATGAAAGCTGCCTTCTATATTTCTGTTGTTCCTTGTGTATGTATAGCATGAATCCTTATCATTTCACAGCTTAACCATAGCTGAAACATGGCTAGCTTATAAAATATGCCCTACATGTTCAGCACCCTCACCTTCATACGGATCAGCTTATATTATTTAGGATAATAATAGTAATAGAAAACAGCAGCGATCAAGGAGCATTAAGGTTGGCATATCTAAAATAAAGGAATGATGTAGCAAATGAAAAGACTTGAACAAATAATACTACATGTTGGAAAAGGGAGTGGAACTGAGTGGTACTTATTAGTTTGATTTTTAAAAAACTCACAAGGATTTGATAAATAAAGTTGGTGCAGTTACAATGGGTTATAAACTGTCTTGTACTTGTACAAGTTGACAAAAACAAAGATTGCATAACCTAACTTTTTTGGGTTGTTTTTTCTCCCCGCACATTGTTTGCTTTTGTAGAGTATCTAGTTAGCCAAATGACTTGTGTGCTGGCATGCTTAGCCAAATAAGCTAAAAACAATAGTGGCTGCATTCACATAGTATGTTAAACTTCATTAATTTTAATTGTCTTTTGTTTTTGTTGGCTTGGCATATTGAGCCCAGTCTCATTAGTTTCTGGTTCTGTGGATAATATGATTTCAGAAAATTAGAGAAACCGAACCAGAGTGCCATCCAAAGAATGATTTCTGACTTGTTGCTGTTAAATTAGCCTGGGGATTGTTAATAAGAGTTTATACTGTTTTAGTAATCCAAGATGGTTTGGGAAAGACAAATCAGGACCCCTGTTTAAAGTGCTGTGGTAGAATCAACTAATTCTACCACTCTTTGCTGGCTGGGAAAATTGTGGGAGTTAAAAGCCACAAGTCTTAAAGTTGTCAAGGTTGAAAAACACTGCGCTATAGTGTTCATTGGCACAGCTTCCAGGAAAACATGTCCCAGAGTATATCTGCAGCCCCTGAATTTCATATCGTGAGAGAATCAAACTCATTGTCACCATGATAAAAAAAAAAATGTTGAAATTCTAGAAAGAGTGCAGAGAAGAGCAACAAAGATAATTAAAGGATCTGACGGCTATCCTGTTATAAACAGTTGGGGAATGAGATATGTCTAGTCTAACAAAGTGAAGGACTTGGGGTGACATGAATAACTTCCAGTACTTGAAGGACTGTCACAGAGAAGAGGGGATCTACCTATTCTCCAAAGCACCCAGAGAGCAAAACAAGAAGTAAGTAAAAAGTAAAAAGAGATCCAACTTAGAACTGAGAGATTTTCTGGCAATGAGAACAGTTAATCATCTCCAGAAGTTGTAGGTGCTCCATCTCTGGAGGTTTTTAAGAAGAGATTGGAGAGCAGTTTGTCCAGAAAGGTTTAGAGTTTCCAGTTTGAGCAGGGGGTTGGACTAAAAAATGTCCCAGGTTTTCCAATCGTTTCCAACCCTGTTATTGCGTGTTCTATTCTTTAATGGTTTCTATAGAAAAAGGCTGTATTCAGCAAAGCTCAATTCTTTACCAGTATGCTCTGCATTGTAATTTATTTTTATAGGTGAAGCATACACCATCGCCATACAAAGGATTTTTTTTAATATTGAACATTTATTTCTACTTTATGGGATTTTTATGCATTTTGTTCTATTATTTTCATATTTCAATTTTGGATTGCTGAAAATAGAACAAACTCTGTTTAGCATGAATATTCTCTTTAATTATTAGAGGATTGTATTCTTTGAGATGATTTGAAAGAATTGTGTTGGAACGTAGTATCTCCCTGATACTAATTAAAGCAGCTGCATGTTTTCCAGGTTCAAATGGAAAAACTCCCGGCTGTTTTAATTAGGAGTGGAAAAATGCTATGCTCATGAAACTTCCAAAGCACTTTTCCCAAATCATTTCAAAGAGTGCCCAACTCTTTGAACATGTACAACCCCAATAGTTATATATTTTCTTGTAATAATTTGTAATGAAATTGCTTTACATTCTGAACTTCATTTTGAACTTCTTTTGGGAACAGTAGTTTTTAAACAATCCTGTTGTCTCCGACGTTTTAGATTTATAATTATAAATGTATAATTTAATTTCAGATAAACTATGACTATGAAACAGAATAAATTTAACAAATCAATCAATCAATCTACTCTTCCAGTAGGGAGTTTGAATGGTTTATAGAAGAGCTCCCTCCAAAGAGATTTCATTCTTTCAGGGAGAAGCAGAGGCAATGACAAAAAATATTTTAAACTCCTTGCAACATTACTTCTTTCAATGTTTTGTAAACACAAGCCATAGACTAACAAAGACAATGTTTGTCTGAGTTGATACTTTTCTTCCAGGTAGAACTGTTGAAAGCTCTGGTAGTTTAAATTGCTTTGTTAAATAAATACATAACTATCTCTAGAATGGATTACAAGAACTCATATTGTAAAAGCATTTTCTCAAATGACATGATAGCTGGTTTTATCTGTTAACCTCTTGTGATTATTAGAATTTTCTGAAAGCTCAATGAAGTTTAATATATTAAAATATAGCCTTTGAAACCATGGGCAGAATATCCCTTACGTTATTTATTATGGTATTTGCTTGTTACCATGTATCAGTGATATTAACAGCTGAAATCATCAGTAAGTGGGAATATGTACAAGTTCTATTATGTGTAGGTGTATGAAAGTGGTGGTTGTGGTTGATTGTGTTGCGTCTGAAAATGATGACATTTGTCTTATGAATCATTCCAAGAACCCCAGAGTAATGTTCACCTTTTCTTTAATTTCTTTATTTTTCATTAATGACTGGCACAGATAGAGGGATGAAAATGTCACTAGCTAGCAGGTGCAAGGGATCTTTATAAGAAGCATAGCTGCAACTCTAGACACAATACAAAATTGAATGTTTACTATGGATAGTGAAAATATTTTGGGAGACAAATTCCTTGTGTGTCCAATTACATTTGGCCAATAAAGAAGGCTCGGTTCTATCCTTCCCTATCTCTATCGCATTTCTCCAAGTGAGATTCTTAAAGTACTGAAATTGACCACAACAAGCAGTGGAGTTTCTGGTTTATACCAATTCACGTCTGATTTTACTATTATTTTCTGAATCTTTTTAGCAGATGGATACTGTTTTTGCAGTTGTGCTTCTCATGAATTAAATTGAAAAATATTTCTGCTGGCAAAACAAATACAAATAGGATTAAATCAGTTACTAGTAGGACTGCGACCTAGTAGGACTGGTACTGGGAGTCTAAACATTTTCATGGTAACTACTTTAGAAAAGTAGTTTGGATTAGATCATAGTTATAAAAGAGGAGAAGGGAGGCTAATTAATATTCCTACTCTAATCAAGGCAGCAGTGTGTTCTTTAGCAGCAATCAGTCGTTCTTACTATTTGAGAACTGACCCTGTATCCCTCTCATTTATGTAGCACTGTACATGTGCTTCTGCTACTTTATAAATTCAGTAGAATTATAAAAAATACAACAACAAATATCTAAAGGGCAGAAGATATCTGAAATTAGCATTTGAATGTCTGAGCTTCAGATCTAAGATATGGAGATAGGTTTGGGTGAATATAGAGTGATAAGGGAAAAGCTATGGTTTATTAAACTTGAGATAGGTATGCCCAGAATTTTGATGAAATAGGAGAAAAGGACTATAAAAACGGTTTTATAGGTTTATAACAGCGGTTCTCAACCTGGGGGTCGCGACTCCTTTGGGGGTCGAACGGCCATTTCACAGGGGTCGCCAAAGTCCTCTCTCACCCCCCCATGCCTTCACTCACCCTCACTCTCTGCTCTGTTGGATTGCCGGCCATTCGCTTACCCCACCCACTCCCAATCTATTGCTGCCTCCTGAGTCCCAGCTGATGGCTAGAGGAAAAAAAAACTGTTTAAATTCTTGCCGCGGGGCTTCAAAGGGCCGCCCTATAGCCAGTGGTGGGATTCTGCCAGTTCTAGGGGGTTCGGCCAAACCGTTTGTTAAATTGCTGGCTTGCCCCGCCCCTCCGCACCACTATTTATTGCCAGTGGTGGGCGAGGGGCGGGCGAGCCAGCAAGTTAACAAATGGTTCGGTGTTTTTTTGTAATTTTATTGGCCCGCAGAGCTTCAGCATAGGCTAATTAGCCCTTGATTAGATCGGCTCCCGACTCTCAGCTGATTTGCTCTCAGCTGTTTTGCTCAGGGCTCTGTTGCTTGCTGGAGCAGATTTTTTTTCCCCTAGCTATGCTGAAAAACAAAACTGAAAGTAAAGCAGGCTGTTGGCTTTGCTGTTGCTGCAACGTTGGAAAATTAGGCAGGCAGATTTCTTTTCTTTTTCCTCACCAAAAAAGGTAGGTGCAAACAATGGGAAATTTAGGGAAAAAGAGGAGAGTTCAAGATTTTAAAACACAAAAGAAAAAAAGCTCTATTTAACTAGCGAATTGTAATAATTGAGATACTATTAATTGTATATTGTGTTGAAAGCAGAAATGGTTAAGTTGTGGTTTGGAGGAATATATGGGGGAAATTATTTGGTTTATTATTATTGGTAAATATAATTAATTGATTTGTAAGAAATTGGATTGCATGGAAATAATTGGAATATTCATGTTCATATTGATTAATATACAAAAAAGGTAGTTATATAACTAATTGATTTATATTAAAATGTTGAATTTATATTAAACAACTGTATTACATAATTACATAATTAACCAGTGTGAGGATGGATATAAAAATAAATGACAATGCAAAGGGGTATAATATAGAATAGAAGGGAAAAATTGAATTTGATTAAGATTAGAGATGAGGATGAAGGGTAATATTGTTTTTTTACAAATATAGATGAGGAATAAATATGGCAAAAAGGAAATATAGAAATTGTAAATTTAATTGAAATGACTAAACACTGTTTAAATTTGTGAACCAGCCAAATACACTGTTTAAAGAAAATACATTGTATGTTTGTATGTGAGTTTCTAATTATTGTTATTTATTCGTATTTGTTCTCTTTTATTCTTTAAAGTTTAACCATTCATTCTTTATCTTAATATCTTTATATTTGTTTGGGTTGGCTTTCTTCCCTTTCATCTTTTTTATTGTACAGCAATCTTTCTCCTCAAACCTCTCTTTTTTTTCCTTTCCTTCTTACTTTCCCTTCCTCCCCCTCTTCTTCTCCTCCCTACTTCCTCTTCCTTTCTCCTTCTCCTCCTCTCTTCCTCCCTCTCTTACCCTCATTCCTACTCTAATTTCCCTTCCTTCATCCCTCTCTATTGCTGTATCCTTTTGTGCATATGGACTACTCAGAGGGCTGAAAAAGTTATTTTTGACTGGTCCTCGCACTTTTGACCAGTCCTCGAACTTACAACTGTCCTCACATTTTACGTTTTTGCCCTATCTTGTCACCATGGTGAAGAGAAGCAGTTGTGAAATGAGTGACACGGTTGTTAAGAATGCTACAATGGGCATAAGTGATGACCAGTCATAAGTGCGAAGACCGGTTAAAAGTGCGAGGACCTGTCAGAAATCACTTTTTTCAGCCCTCTGGGTAGTCCTTTTGTGCACATGGACTACTCAGAGGGCTGAAAAAGTTATTTTTGACTGGTCCTTGCACTTTTGACCAGATCTTGAGTTTACGACTGTCCTCACATTTTATGTTTTTTGCCCTATCTTATCACCATGGTGAAAAGAAGCAGTTGTGAAATGAGTGACATGGTTGTTAAGAATGCTGCACGGGCATAAATGTGAGGATGGTCATAAGTGTGAGGACCAGTCAAAAGTGCGAGGACCTGTCAGAAATGACTTTTTTCAGCCCTCTGAGTAGTCCCTATACACATAGCCATAGCCACCCGGTCACATGACCAGCTAGCCACGCCCACCCGGTCACATGACCTCCAAGCCACGCCCTCAAAATAAGCCACGCCCTCAGAACAGGTAGTAAAAAAATTTAGAACCCACCCCTAGTTGGGGGTCACCACAACATGAGGAACCGAATTAAAGGGTCGCGGCATTAGGAAGGTTGAGAACCACTGGTTTATAAAGTTTAGATTGCAAATTTAAACATTCATATTAGCTATGAGTATTTTTTAATATGCATAGTAATGTCTGGACTGAAAAATATAAGCAACAAAATGAATTCAGATAAGTAATTCAAGGTATGGTTAATTAGGGAAGATTATCCAATGTCAGTCCTGGAAGCCATCTTTTTTATTGGGCCTTCAGACATTTACTACTGTGGGAAATTGGGAGGGGGGATTGTATGGAGCATGGGTGATATATAGTCATAATAACATTCTTTTCTCAGAGGTTCAAGGACATATTGCCTTGCACCTGGAAGGCTGGAACTGGGAGGCATCTCCAATTGGGACGGTGCTTTGATTGGACCATGTGATGGACTTGCGGGTGTTGGGCAGGGACTTGAACTTTTCTTTGGGTGGGGAAAACCTGGAAGCTTTCAGATTCGGGTTTTCCCAGATGTGCCAATATGACATCTCTAATAAAATGGAACTTTGAGGAAACTCAAGCCTCGGAGTTTTCTTTCGTTGGGGGTGTTACTTGGAACCCTGACAATAGGTAGTCCTTGACTTACAACCATTCATTTGAAGTTACAACAGCGTTGGAAAAAGTTACTTATGAATTTTTTTCACACAACTGTTGCAGCATCCCCATGGTCATGGGATCAGAATTTGGATGCTTGACAACTGGTGTGTATTTATGACAGTTGCAGTGTCCCAGGGTCATGTAATCATCTTTTGCGACCTTCTGACAAGCAGAGTCAACGGGGAAGCCAGTTTCATGCCAGACATGTTGCTAATTTAACAACTGCAGTGATTCACTTAAAAACTGTGGCAATTGTAAAATTGGATAAAACTCAGCTGACAACTGTCTTGCTTAGCAACAGAAATTTTGGGCTCAATTGTGGTTGTAAGTTGAGGACTACTGCAATGTAAAAGAAGAAAAAAAATTCCCCTCATTAATGCTTTCTTGTCAGCAATGCAAAAGATGACCTAATATTGCCTTGTTTCAGGATGGTGGGTTTTTTTTTTAACTTTTCAGTTTAAGCTACAGTCTTGGAATTTTATGATGACCTTCCATTTATTACTAACCAGTTCTCACTGCTTAGCTTTTAGGAAATCAGCCAAGGTTAGCTGGGTCTATCTGTTGCAGATGGAAATTAGCGTAGTATTTGTGCAAATGTAATGGAGGCCATAATTCTGGATGTTTTCTTTGCACTAATATCACTAAAACAGGTTCAGTGTCCATCTCTAAGTTGTACCCTTGTTTTATTTGGCAGGAACCGTTGGGGCTCAGCCCCTACTTATGGTGCCCCGACGACCTGGCTATGGCACCATGGGAAAGCCTATTAAACTGCTGGCCAACTGCTTCCAAGTTGAAATCCCAAAGATTGACGTCTACCTCTATGAGGTGGATATTAAGCCAGATAAGTGTCCTAGGAGAGTGAACAGGTAAGTTATAATGGACAATATTATTTTAGCTTGCTAATATTGATTAGCTGCTGAAGTGAGATGCTTTCAATAGCTAGTGCTGGTCAGTGCTCCTGGTTGAGGAGAAAATATTTCATTTGATAGTCTTTTTATTTTTTAAAAAAATAGCTGATACTGCGAGCATATTATTTATTCTCAGATTGAGGAGTAAATTTGTAAATTGAACATACATTGTTTTACATAGATACCCACATACCGGGAAGAAATTAAAATTCATTTGTAAAAATGGCATATGTCTTTAGCAGTGACAGAGCAAGTAGAATGTAACAAAAGTGAGTAACTTCTTTGTTTTTAAGAGTCATTAGCACTTTAAGTAATTTGGGAGTAAGTAGGATTCACACTGAAATTAAACACAACTTTTTGAAAGTTAGCATTCTTCATGAATCTGGTTTAGTCTCTATAGAGGGCACTCTTTTTTTTTTTTCTGAAATTATACTGTGGGCTTCCAAGAAAGGTCATGTTTTCATGGTAACGCTATTAGAGCAACATATATTTGCTTTACTGGATGATTCAGATTTCTGGGTAATAAACTTTTGAGTGTCATGGCTCAGTAAAAATGCTTGTTAATATATTAATCAGAACACAAAATCAACCAGTTGCAGATTAGATTTGAATAGGCTGAAAGCTCTGCTGGATCAGGCCCAGGGTATATCTAAACTGGTATTCTGTTTCCACAGGGGTCATAGAGATGTCTCTGAGAAGCCCAAAACAGAACATAAGAGAATAGTAATCTCAAAACCTTATTTTTCAGCAACTGGCTTTGAGAGGCAAACTACCACAGTTACTAGCAATCAGGGTGGATAAAAATCAATGATTTTTTTAAAAAAATCAAATCAGATTTTTATTTTAATAAAAAACCTTTGGGGTAAAAATCTATTGTAAGATAGTTTTCTATTTAAGATACATAAATAATTTAGTTTATTCAGCATGAAATGGAGCTTAGTTATGTAGCACAAGGCTATATATTCTGCAACACTGGGACTATCGGTGAGTCAACAGTGGGCCAAAGGAGTAGCAGAGATGACAGTTGCTCTTTAAAAATTATGATTTAAATCGGGTTGATTTAAATCAAGCCTTTTTACTAGTGATTTAAATCATGATTTAAATCGTGATTTAAATCAACTCGATTTAAATCAAATCCACCCTGCTAGCAATGCTATACAGCAATCATCTTGACTAAAGGTCTTGAAGTTGTTTGCATCCAATGAAACTGTACAGATTGGTAGGTGTTACTGAGTCCTGTAATAGCAAATGTCAGCGCTCAACCATATACAGTTAAAAACAATCCCTGTCTTCAGCCAATTATCTTCTGCCTCCTTGTACAACTTATTCAATTTTATACATGAACTTTCCATTCACTTTCACCGTGCTATCCATGATTCCAATCTGACTATTTTCTCTACCAAAGAAAACCAAAACACAGGAATTGTTCCAGCCAATGGACAATTTTGTTGTTCCTTTCTGCATCTTCTGCGATCTTACAGTTTCATTTAAGATGTAATAAAATTAAGCACAGTGTTCAATAAGCAATTCCAGTTCTAGATTTATATTTTATTAAACATTTCATTAGTATTAACTGGAAACTATAAACATGGTTAACTTTTCATGTATTGAAGGTTTTGAACTCATGGACAAGAACTCTGTCTCTTGATCTGTAAATGATGGAAATACGGCAGATAATTAACTCTAGCTTGACTTCAAGAAAATAGAATTTTGAAGTCCTTTGAATGTCCTGTTCAGTTTTAATACCAGATGTGTATGTTGTTCTTCCTATTGAGGGTTTGTGTAATTTGTCCACTAGGCAAGTAATTTAGTTTGGGTAAATTAAAAGGAATTCAGACTACTTTTTGGTTCTGCAATATCCATATGATGTGAAATCATAGTCTTAGCTGACTGACTTCATACTTGCTCAGGAGTTTCATCAGCTATTGTTTATATGCCATGCAGTAAGTATCCTTCACTAGATTTTCCTTTATTTTTGCTGTAATATTTATCTGTGTTGTTTAAACACTCGTCTTTAAGAGATAATGAAAATATGTGTTTTGCGACTTCTGTGAATTTGGTATGTCAAAGAAAAATTGATAGACTTGTGTTTAGATCCTAGGATCTTAGTCCATTGAGGCCTGTTAATTTTAAGCAATGGTGTTGCTATATAATTATTACAAAGAATATAATTTTAGTTATAAAAGATATGTATAGGTAAGTAACATTTTAAAGTTTTATATAAAAGAGCTCTTTGCAATATTAAACTCTATGTACTCTATATAACTATGATATAAAATATTTATATTGTTAGATTTATATTCACTTTCTATTCAAGACTGACCCCTCTCCCTCCATTTTTCCCACCATAGTTCTTGACATTATACAACAGATTAATGATTTGTTTAGCATATCTTGATGTTTCAAGGTGAATAATATTAAACTCAAAACCCTGTTTGCTGTTCCATAATGACTTAGAATATTCCCCTTTCAAAAGCTGTAGACTGGTTATCTATCATCAATACCTTAGAACCTGAAGAGATTCAGAGAGCACTTAATCTCAAGTGATTTTGAAAAATAATGCAATAATTACAAAAGTTGGCACGAATCTATCACAAAGCAATCTACCTGTGTGTTAGAGAAAAATTATCACAGTAAGGGTTCTTCAGCTGTAGAACCAATTACCAAGATTGTTGGTGAGCTCCTCCTGGATAGCTTTCTGATAGGGATGCTTTAATTTGAATTCTTGCTGTGAGCTAGAAGTTGGACTTTCCACCTCTGTAATTCTCTAAGCTCCTAAGAAACCAAACTTTGTATCACCTAGTGTCAATAATTGAAAACATTCACGGAATGTCATCTCTGGAGAACCTTGAAAAAGCTACAGGCTTGAGTGAAAAAAGGCAGAAGGTATAAAAATATGGGAACCAACAGAACTTTCTCTAGTTTAGAGGTTTTAGATCCAATTTTCTGTTGCTGAAATGAAGGTAGCATTAAATACCTTTTTAAACATGCTTTGTTAATTTCAAAATTACTGGTTTTCAAAGATGTTTCAGAAGCATCAAATGGTCCACATTGCTATAGTCTAGCTCAGTGATGGCTAACCTTTTTGCCATCACATGCCAAAAGTGGGGGGAGCGCAAGGGGGGGTTGCGTGTATGTGTGCCCACACCCATAATTCAATGGGCCCCGCGCATGTGTGCGCGACCCCCCCGTGCTCCTCCCGCTTTTGGCATGTGATGGCCCGGTGGGCCCGGTAAGCCTGTTTTTTGTCCTCCCCAGGCTCCAGAGGCTTTCTTGGAGCCTGGGGAGGGCAAAAAGGGCCTTCTCCACCCCCCCCCCCCGGTGGCCCTTCGGAGGCTGGAAATGGCCCGTTTCCTGATTTCCGGCAGACCCGGAGGGCCTCCGGGGGGGGAGGCTGTTTTCGCCCTCCCCAGGCTCTTAGAAAGCCTCTGGGGAGAGCAAAAAACAGGCCTTCTGGTCCCACCGGAAGTTGGGAAACAGGCCATTTCCAGCCTCTTGGTGGTGGTGGGGGGGGGGGGACGCTGTTTTTGCCCTCCTCAGACAAAGCAGCCCATTTCCTGACTTCCGGTGGGCCTAGGAGGCCTGAAAAACAGCTGGCCGGTGCGTGCATGCACACTGCAGCTGAGCTAGGGCAATGCTCGCATGCCCACAGATATGGCTCCATGTGCCACAGGTCCGCCATCACAGGTCTAGCTAAATCAGGGGTCAGCAACCTGTGGTTCTGGAGCTGCATGTGGCTCTTTCACTCCTCTGCTGCGGCTCCCTGTCACTCAAAATATGCATCACAACTGCCAATGTGCGACACCCGCCGGCACGTGATTTATTGTGCTTTTCAACCACCATGGATATATCCAAGAAAAAAAAAGTTTCAGAAGAAAACAGAACGTTTAATTCAACTACATATGCTAGTTTTGTGGCCACTCAAGAAATAGTCAGGCATGGGAAGTTCCGGTGTTTTCTGTGGGAAAGGGTCCAAATGGCTAAATAGAATCCGCTGCAAGTGTTTTGCTTGTATTAACACCTTCATTAACTTCCAGTTTGTTTCAAATGCCAATTGGCAAGTCTCTCTCTCTCTCTCTCTCTCTCTCTCTCTTTTTTTTAAAAAGACATTTGATTTTCAAGCTTCATCAATAAGGCACTTTTCTAAAGAAAATGACATGTTGGCTTATACATTTTTAAAAGTTGGTAAATGGCTTTTGAAGTTGTTGTCATAGAAAGAGAATTATAAATTCAGACATTTAAATTTGCTGACATGCAAAGATGTTCATCACTGTCTTTCAAGGATGAACAAGGCTTGGGTTGCCATTCCTTTATAACAGGTATCTCCAAACGTCGCCACTTTAAGACTTGTGGCTGGGGAATTCTGGGAGTTGAAGTATACAAGTTTTAAAGTGGCAACATTTGGAGACCCCTGCTTTATAATAGCTGTTAAACCTCAGAAGAATGTGCTCCATAAATGATGTGGCAGAACAGGAGTCTCCTAGAATCACCTTGAAGTATTTAATAGCCAAACATGAATGGAATTAATGGAGTCATATTACCTAATCCTAAAATGCAGTGTTTGATATAAATCTGAAAAGGTGAACAGGTTCCCTGCTTCTTTTATATGTCTATTTATGACGTGGGGTACCACCAAAGACCTATTACCTTTGATCCCTCCCCTCCCCCATCTGAGTAGATTGAAGTGGGATCAAAACACTAGTTTTATCTGGAAGTCTGATCTGTTTTGTTCTGATGTGTTAATTGCATGTCAATAAAATTCACAGCATTACAATTGCCTTTCCTTCTGACGGGTTTATTTTAAAATTTTGTTTAAAATACTTTAAAAATAGATTGGTTTTTTTTTAAAAAAAAATCAATACAGTCTGAAAGCTGTACCGGAATTCAAAGCACAAAACAGCAATTTTAATGTGGAAGGGAAGGAATAAATGATCAGATCAGGGTGAAGATAGTTTTTAATCTACCCACACTGAAAAAATATAGTTTGTGGTTTAGAGGAAACCAGTCAGCTGAAGTGGCTGTAATAAGAAATAAAAGTTTATGTAAATAACCACTTTGCATGAAGGAATTCAAATTTAGAAATCACAGAGATACGGTAAGGCTTGTCACATGCTACAAGTTATTTCTATTTATTATTTTTACTGTATTTTGTCTTTTCAAACTAAAAAGCTATATAAGGGTACTGAGAAGATACCTGTAAGCTTCTTCCATCTCCCTTGTATTATTATTATTATTATTATTATTATTATTATTATTATTATTATTATTATTATTATTATTATTGATATAGTATAGCTTCCCCTCTGTTTAATAATTACATTTAATGAGCTTTTATTTTTTCTCTCTGAATGCCATACAATTTAAATGTGCGAATACACTTTTTTCCCCTCTTTCATTTTCCTAGGGAGGTAGTAGATTCAATGGTGCAGCATTTTAAAGTGACCATATTTGGTGACCGTAGACCAGTTTATGATGGTAAAAGAAGCCTTTATACAGCCAATCCACTCCCTGTAGCAACAACTGGGGTAAGATAAGTTACATGGTTTCCTTATTTGTGACAGATCTAAAGCTACAAGAAATTGCTTCACTGTTACTTTCAATTGCTTGTTATATATTTCAGTTACTTCCGTTTACATGGGGATTTTATTCATTTATTTAACTTGACATTGGTGATATATGCCAATAATTTGACTGACAACCAGCAATTTCAGCCACCAATTTCAGCAAATTGATAACAGTTTACAACAAAAGCATAAAAAAGGGTAAGAAACAATTTAAAAAATGAGGACAACAGAACTATTTACAGAGTATTACTAATTCATTTTAAAATATAAAAATTACATATTTTAATTAAATATTTAAAACATTTTGCAAAGAACCATAATCAAGAGAGAGAGATGAAGGAAGGAAGGAAGGAAGGAAGACCTTTACTAGTAATTAACAATCTTTCTCTGGATACTGAGAGTGACAGCAGAAGGATTTGAGAGTAGAGAAGAGGCAGACATAATGGGACTGTTGAACAAGTGCAATTAAGTGGATTTGTCATTGTCCGCATCATTATCATTTAAAGGCATATAGCAGACAGGGTCAGGCCCAAGCCCAAAGACAACATAATGAAATCAATCAAGTCCAGCCCTTTATTTGCTCGCACTTAATGGACAGAATCTGCCAGACTAAAGCTATAATCTCCTAACCTACTAGATATATAGAGAGATTCTAAGAGGTGGCTACCCCAAACCTCTTCCTTCCTTCCCCATCCAGCTAGAGACTGCACAGTCTCTTATTTTGGGCTTTTCTCTGGAATGTGCTGCCTCCTCCCTGGGACTGCTTGGTGTGGCCAAGATCATCCCCTCCTCCCCCCTTCAGCTTCTCCAGGTGCACATTCCCTCACAGGGCAATGTAGTATAAAAATGTTTGATTTGAAGTGAGGAAATCCAGATTCTAGTCCATCTTCAACCAGAGAAGTTCACTAGGTGACTTCAGACAGTACCTTTTTGTCGGCCCAACCAGTCTCACAGACCTGTTTTTCTGGGGAAAATAAGATAGTACTACACAACTCAATTTAACTCCTGTTACAAAAGGTAGGATCCAAATGAAATAAATAAATAAATATATGTTGGTTAGGCTCAAGGTGTCTTACATTAAAAACTCACCAAGAATGGTTAAAATGCAAAATGTATAAAAATGAAATGATGCTGTGGGAAAGCAGATAGAAAGCCAGTTCAGCCATTCCCTCATTAGTTACCCCTTGGTGAAATCACAAAACATTAAAACGTGGCTTGTTTGAAAAGACAGGTTTTCAGTGCCTTTTCTGAATGCCACAAGGAAGGGTCACCCAGACCTCTTGGGGAATGATATTCCAGAAGTATCCACAGACTTAAATTTTAGTACATAACATTTGGATAGGCCTCAATGAGTCGTCAATCCACTTCCTGGCAAAAGTGTACTTTTTGACATATTAAGCGGGGACTGTACACATGTTTCTGGAAGAAATGCTGAGTTTTTAAAGTTTGCTAGGGGATGTAGTTCTTAATTTCAGGGTGGATCCTGACATATTGGTATGAACATACACGGGTAATCCATGTCTAATAACCTTAACTGGAACCAGAATTGAAGTCAAACAGTTGTTAAGCAAAACACCTTGTCACTGTGGCCATTTTGCAACAGCAGTTCTGCCAGTCCTGATTGTGGTTGTTAGGCAAAGACCTCATGCTCCTCCTGCCCTGCATGAATTGCCTCTGTTTCAAATTCCCCCACCCACCTACCTCCCACTATCTCTGCCCTTTTGACTGCCCTTCACTCCACTGCCTACCCCCACCCAGCTGACTTTCGCCAACATCTTTTTATTCCTGTTACTGGTCAGGGATCCAGGAACTGGATGAGAGCATAGCCCCAGGATACGTATGGCAGGATGCCAAAGCCTTGCCCAGAGACTAGATCCCAGGCCACCAATGGGGGTAGGCAGTAGGGATAGGCATCTCAGTATAGAACAGTCAAAAGGGCAGAGATGGAGGGGATAGGTGTGGGTGGGGGAGTTAAGCACAGGCCATTTGCAGAAGGCAGGATAATTCAAGGAAGCATTGAGGAGTCATTGCCTAAAGCCCCAACATCCAAATCAGAGGTGGGTTTCAGCAGGTTCTGACTAGTTCTGGAGAACCGGTAGCGGAAATTTTGAATAGTTCAGAGAACCGGTAGTAAAAAATCTGATTGGCCCCACCCCCATCTATTGTCTACCTCCCAAGTCCCAGCTGATTTTGCAGTAACCTTCCCCTGGATTGGGGAGGGAATGGAGGTTTTACAGTAACCTTTCCCTGGATTGGGGAGGGAATGGAGGTTTTACAGTATCCTTCCCTTGCCACGCCCACCAAGCCACACTCACAGAACCGGTAGTAAAAAAATTTGAAACCACCACTGATCCAAATGTCTGCATTTTTGCTCCAAATTAATTATTTTAATCAGCAAATAGGAACAATATGGATGGACTCTCTTACTCTACAGTATCTCTTGGACCATCCTTCTGCATGCTGATCTCCCTTTAAAAGCACAGAATATGAAATTATGAAATGCTGATGCATATTTCATGTAGTATTTTGTGTGACTGCTTTTGTCTGCCGATGTGGCAAACCTGATCCTGACAATGTTTTTCAGATGTTCTAACTTCAGAATGGTTTATACTCTTATGTAATCTTAAGTAATCTTTTAAAACAGCTTTCTCAGGCTACAGTGTGAAATTTGAAGAAAACCACCATGGGGCATAGTTTATTTAGTAGATTTTTGAAGCTGCCCAGCTCAGTGTGATTCTAGGTAGTGTATAATAACAAAGGGAATTAACCCCCCTAAAATTGCTCCAGAGAATAGGAGCAGCTGTTGAAAAGACTTTAAATTTCTATTTAGTACCTGTAGCAATAGGTTCCCACTGAGAACAGTTCTAAATCTGTACTATGAATGGTTTGATATTTATTTATTTATTTAGAAAATTTGTATAGCTGCGCATATCACAAACCTGACACTGGATGGTGTGCAATAAAACAGTTAAAAATATAAATGACTATCATAAATTAATTAAACATTAATAAACATAAATTAAACTGCTCTGGATATCACAATTCTACCTTACTTAAACCTATACAATCTTTTCAACATTTGCCATGGTAAATAAGGCTATCTTTTTGTAAGGATGAATTCAATAAGTTCAATGATGTGTAAATACAGATATATTTGAATTTTTTTTCCAAATATGTTGAGTTTACAGTTTAAAAGGAGGGAATGCTTGGTTACAATAGGATCCCAGATTCCTAAGTTCAACATAATGTTTTAAATATTTCCTTTCCATATTTGAATTTAACTTGCTGCAGTTTCCTAGTCTTCAATATAGTTGTCTGGAATTTCTTCCCTCAATAGCCATAGATTTTGAAGCTAGGGAATTAAAACTGCCTTAAATCACGTAATTGAAATTGATTAGCAAAGAAATGAAATTAAAATTTGTATGCAAATCTCTTGACTTTTCACACTGAGCTTGAAAACTTTTTTTACTTCCTCTTCCATGGCTTTTTCTCCCAATAGGTTGATTTGGATGTAACATTGCCAGGAGAAGGTGGCAAAGATCGTCCCTTCAAGGTGTCCATAAAATTTGTTTCCCGGGTAAGCTGGCACCTATTGCATGAAGTTCTGACTGGACGAACCTTACCTGAACCTCTGGAATTGGACAAGCCAATCAGCACTAACCCTGTTCATGCTGTTGATGTGGTGCTACGACATTTACCCTCCATGAAGTAGGTTTCCTAATGTGCTCTGTGCCGTTTATTTCCAGAGTTAATTTTTGTGGAGTTTTGCTTTTAGATTTGCATGCAAAGGTTTGGCAGATGAGGAAAACATGCATTTTGCATTAGCGAGATCACTGAAAGTTTCTCAGTTCTGTTGAGCAGATTAGTTCTGGTAGAAATGAATAGGAAAATTCTTGAATCACTGGAAAGGTTTTCCACAAGGATGTCATTAAGTAAAGATCAAAGGCAATGGGAGACTTGTGAATTTGACAAGTGACAGATAATAAAACAAAGTGACAGACACTGAAGCAGGAGAAATGCCAGCTGTGTTGTTTGTCTTGTATATTAGGGCCGTATCTTGGAATTACAAAATCTGTTTTTAAAGCAATTTTATATGAAGATATACTTTTCAGGAAGCGGTTGTTTATAATGGGAACTGGTCGCTCAAGGTTGAAAATTTGAAAATAAATCTATTTTACACACTTACCTGTTTAACTTCAGTTCACTGCCTTCAAGATTAAATGTTCTATAAACCTGGTTTTCAGGACCCCAACATTCCCTTCCCCCAAAAGGAGACAGCCCCCTGTAGGTGGGGAATTTTGAGGTAAAACTGCAGATTGAGTGGTACTTGGGAAGGTGAGGTATGAAATGCTCTTTTTTAAAAAAAATAAATCTTCTGTGATGAATTCATTAGATAATTCAAGCAAACTATTTTCTCTTAGAATGTTCTCTTTCTCAGTTTTGGGGAAAAAAGATAATAAATAACAGGTGATAAGTCCTTTGTGTAGACTGAAGGTGCTAAATCCAGCTATTTTTCGTTCCTGTTTTTTTTTTCTGATTCATTCTATTTGTATTAGATTAGATTTCACCTGTTATAATTTCCAGTACAACCATAGAGCATCAAACTGAGGACAGCTCTATTAGAAGATCTTGTCTAAAAGTGTGTTTTCTATTTGCAAACTCAAAGTGAGATCCTACAATTAGCAACCCCTTTTAAGTTAAGTGAGGATTTTGAAACGCTGTCTTTTGCTTTGCAGGTACAGGTAGTTCTTGATTTAAGATTACAAGTGGAAATGGAATTTCTGTCATGAGTCATTGCGGTCATAAAGCAAGTCAATATGATCAGTCCCAATTTTACGACCATTTTCACCATAGTCATTAAACGAATCACAGAGTCTTTAAATTAGTCTGGCTTCCCCCATTGACATTGCTTGTTGGAAGCTAGTGTCAGGTGCAAAGAATCAGAACCATTCATAAAGTTGCAACATAGATGATTGATTGACACCTATACACAAGAACCTAGTCAACTAATGATCAGCACTAAATTGGTGCTCGATAAGGGTCAATGGAATTCAAGAGAGACTGGACTTGGATCTCTTGTGGCAATACTAGCACTCTAAACTAATTATGTGTTTAACTCCCCCCTACCCTCCCCACCCCAAGATTTGCCTGCTCTTCTACAGCCAGCTAGGAAGGTCACAAGTGGCACGCATGTGTTCCTGGGATGCTGTAACTGTTGTCAATGCAAGCCAGTTGCAAGTTCATAATCGCATGACCGTGGGGATGGTCGTAAGTGCAAGCAAGTGCAAGAATTGGTCATAAGTGATATTTTTCAGCACCTTTGTAACTTTGAATGGTTGGTAAATGAGTGGTCATAAGTGAAAGACTGCAGGTAGCCCTCAACTTGAAAAAAAGAAGGTAAAGGTTTCTCCTGTCCAGTTGTGTCTGATTCTAGGAGGCGGTGCTCATCTCCATTTGCTAGCTGAGGGAGTCAGTGTCCAAAAATGCATCTGTGGTTATGTGGCCGGCATGACTATATGCCAAGGCACACAGAATGCTGTTACCTTCCCACCAAAGATTTGCGGCTTCAAGTAGATCTATTAATCTACTTGCATTTGCATACTTTCAAACTGCTAGTTTGGCAGGAGCTGGGGCAGAAATGCAAGCTCACCCTGTCACATGATACTTGGCTCTCAAACTGCCAACTTTGGGTTGACAAGCCCAGTATTTTAACTGCTAGGTCACCATGCCCCTAACTAACCATTTGTTTAATCATGGTTAGAACTTATAGTGGTCTTGGAAAAAGTGACGTATGATTCGTCCTAGAAGTTACCATTTTTGCACGACCCCTGCGATCATGTAGCAAAAAAACTCTAGTAAAAACAAGCATGACTCACTTAACAATTGCATTGCTTGGTGATGAACATTCTGATCCCAATTGTGGTCATAACTCAAGAATTACCTGTATTGTCTTTATTTTTTATTATTATTGTTTTATTATTATGAGCCACCAGGCATTCATGTAGATTATGGTGACATGTGAAATAGATCAATAAACACTTGGTTCCTTCTCTACACAGGTATACACCTGTAGGCCGTTCCTTTTTTTCTGCTCCTGAAGGCTATGATCATCCGTTGGGAGGTGGCAGGGAAGTCTGGTTTGGATTTCATCAGTCTGTTCGGCCAGCAATGTGGAAAATGATGCTGAATATAGATGGTAACCCCCAGTTCTGTTTTGAGAAACGGCAGGGGGGATTTATAAAATATTGATGTTGTGCATGGATATGAAAGGCTTCAACATGTATACACATACACAATTCGTTTTGGTGTTTTGTAAGGAAAAGTCCTTTTGTCTTTTACAAATCTCAGTTTCCTTTTATAAATTCCCCACGTTGGCTTGGGGGATTCTGGAATTGAAGCCCGCAAATCTTCAAGTTGCCAAGCTTGAGAAATATGGAATTAGGGAAACAAAATAAATACTATTTTGTTATAGTAGGAATAACAGGTGTGCCTTTGTCAGAGGAAATTGTAACTGGAGGTAGATAAGAATTTATGTTGCAATTCTGAAACATATTTTCATGTTTGAACCTCAAATTTCTTTGATTTCTCTCTCTCTGAATTAACCCATGGAAGAATAAACTGCATCTATACTTCAGTAATGTAAATTTTTATTCTGGTTCTCCTGCCTGTACATTGCCCATGTTGATGCCAGGTAAGATCCCAGCAGGAGTTCTAGACCACTCACCAGGCTGCCATCAGGACGGTTTGGCTTCTGTGGTATAGACAGGGGTCTCCAACCTCGGCAACTTTAAGCCTGGAGGACTTCAACTCCCAGAATCCCCCTGCCAGCTGTGGGATTTTTTAACATTACTCCAAATTTTAAAATTCCTGTGGAAATAGTTTTTTATTGATTGGTTGTGTTTATGTCTAACCTTGCCAGCAAAAATTCAAGGCATAGTATGTGGTACCCCTTTCCCCAGTATTGGTCTTAGGCTTGGATTGATCTTTGCCATTGCTTAATGGCCCCTGATTTGCTTTGTGGATTTTGTTAGCAGACTATTTTAGCCTGGGTTACTGTTGATTTAATATTTCTAATTTTGCAGCCAACTAGAGTCCACTGGGGGTTGGTAGTCAATAAATTTAAATAAATAATTTTCATAACATCTTGTGAAGGAAGAAAGGCTTAGATATAGCAACTAGTTAAACATTTGCCAGGTTGCTCCATGATTAAGTAGGAGTTGAGTATATGGTTTTGTATTTCCCATATTAAGCACAAGCATTTGCTGAGATTCCAGATTAAATTAATTGTATTTATTTAGAAATTTTGTGAAAACAAAACCCATTTAAATCAGTTGAAGAATATTTTAAAGCATAAAATTATTTCAGCCAGCCTGAAATAGATACAGATAGTCCTCGACTTATGACTGGTTTCTTTGCAACAAGTTATGATGGAATCCCCAAAAAAACTATTTATGATCCAGTTTCAAAGTTACGATGACATATATGCTTGCAGCCACATGATTGCAATTTAGGCGTTTGGCAGTTGACTTGCCATTACACTTATTTGCAGCGTCCCAGTTATGTGAATGCAATTTTTGATGGCTTTTTTTGCTGGTTTCTGTCCTTTACTTTCGGTTTCTGGCAAAAACTGCCCATTGAATAAAATGGATTCATAAAATGTCTGCTGTGTTCATTTAATGATCACCGCAAAAATTGTCATAAAATTGGGTCAGGTCATGTGACTTGCTTAACAACCACAGTGGCTTATGACCATAATTCCGGGCTCAACTGCAGTCCTAAATCAAGAACTATTAAAATGCTTTGGTCCAAAAACGAGCTGGAAAGAATGCAGTGTGTACACGCAAATACTTTGTGTGTACTGTTAATAAGAGAATGAGTAATCTGCTTAGTACCGGAAAAAGTCAATATTTATTCATGACATAATTGAAGTGTGGGGTTTGCCACTTTAGATACAAGACAAGTTTCCTACTTAGTGATTATGTCAGTGAAGGGAACTGTTTAAGTGGCATATGAATCTTGTTTATAATCATTCTCTCGCAGACAAACATATTCAAAATTCCCAGTGTTACAGATTTGCCCTATCTGATGTCATGTTTTCAATTGCATCTTGTCTCGATACCAGTCTCTGAATCAGAATAAATCAGAGGAGAAACAAAGAACTCCTGGGCATTGGAGGAGGAGAGCAGTGTTAATTTGTCAGGAGGCGTCTGATAGCACCTTTTCTGACGAACAGATTTGATTAAAAGGCAGGAGCTTTTGTGAACTGCAACTCTTAAGCTTTTAAATAAAATACGTTAATCAGAAAAGGTGTTTGTTACCAGACTGCTTCCAAAGAATCCCTGCGATGAAATGTGAGACTCTCCAGTTGATGAGATCCTTTATCTTAGGTAGTGATTGTGTGACAGCTTTGAAGACCATTTATTTCCTTAAATTTTCTTTTTTCCACCCTAGTTTCTGCCACTGCCTTCTACAAAGCACAACCCGTAATTCAGTTCATGTGTGAAGTTCTTGATATTCACAACATTGATGAACAGCCACGACCTCTGACTGATTCTCATCGTGTAAAATTCACCAAAGAGATAAAGGGTGAGTTTAAAAAAAAATGTAGCATTTAATCCACACAGTGCTAATCTTACTGCTTTAGGATGTGCTTGCTTAGATCTCAGACATCTACATTCATCAAAAATGTACAATGGTACATTACCTTTGGTGCCACATAGTGACTTATTACCGTGGCATCTGTGTGATGGGCAATGGATTTGTATTCTTGAAAATGTAATAAACAATGAAAGGATTTTTTTTCCAGATGTCTGGACTGTAGAGATTTCAGTTTGCGTTGCCAGAAAGGTTTCATTGCCAGAATTGTGTGCTGCCTCTTTATCTCTTGCCTTCTAGCCACACTGTGCATCATCTTTGATTGACTTTTACTACTGTATTCTTTCAGCTACCATAGTGCAGCTTCCTGACAAAACTAGGTTGGTTATATGCCAGCCAATCAATCACCTTACAAATGCACCAGGTGTAAGACATAGGGAGCATTGGATTAGTATGTTCAAATAGTACTGTTTGAGATATTTCTACTTGTAAACTGACAGCAAACGGCACTCCTTACTAGCCCTGATGATGTTACCTAGTTAGGGTAATGAAATGCCTGCAAGAAAACAAGCAAGCTCAGAGAACACCAAAGACCCACCCCCCCATTTGTATTTCAACTTGTTTCATTTACTTCAGTCAGTATCAAAATGTTGGTTCTTGTGTGCTATACAGGTAGTCCTCGATTTACAGATGATTTCTTAACAGTTCCGAAACTCCAGTGCTACCCCCGCTCTGGGGTTATGTGACTGTATTTTGGACATTTGGCAACTGGCCCACATTTATGGCTGTTTGCAGCATCCCATGGTCACATGACCACAATTTAGAACGTTTTTGTCAGAAACTAGCATTTGCTTCTGGTTTTTTGCAAACCCCGGCCTATAGTGAACAATGGGTTTGTTGAACAACTGCCAGGTTTGCTTAACAACCATCACAAAAAAAAAAGTTTTAAAATCAAATTGGTCATGTGATAACCGGCTTTACGACCATCATGACTTACAACTGTAAATGCCAGGTTTAGTTACAGTCATAACTTGAGGATTACCTGCCATGGTTAAAATATTGGTCTATAGACTGGGATCCAGATCCAGATCTAATATCAGCCATGGAAGCACATTGGATGGCTTTGGCTAAGTTATTCTCCTCAAGCCAACCAACTTTATTGGACATTGTTATTTGAAAAATTGGGGGTGGGAGAAATATCATGTATGCAATCTTGAGCTCCTGGAGAAAAGGCAAGATCTACCAGTAAATAAATAATAAAAAAAAAAATTGCCATATTTGAATTGGAAGAAAGACACCCCTTGTGAGGATACGTTTTGTGTGTACCTGAAGCTACTTTGCCTATTTTAAATCAAAGGATGCATATGCATATTTTAAATTAGCAGTCCTGCAAAGAAGGTAAAGGGAGACATGTTCTTTTGATACATGTCCCTGCTTCAGACAAAGCAGGTTTGCTGATTAGCCTCCATTTCAGTTCTAATGATCGGTGTCACACAGTGGCATTCAGAGTAGAAGCTGTGGTTCCTTTATGGCAAGTATTAGCAGTGTTTTTCCTGGGCAGTGTG
The DNA here is from genome assembly GCA_022577455.1 of Arizona elegans. Lineage (NCBI taxonomy): Eukaryota > Metazoa > Chordata > Lepidosauria > Squamata > Colubridae > Arizona > Arizona elegans. The sequence goes on along the minus strand of JAKOOJ010000011.1, from coordinate 12,531,149 downwards.
CCATGGTGTGATCTTGCACAAAGAGGGATGAAAGAAAGAAGTAAAAGGCCCCCAAATGTTGCAGAAAAATCTTACGGTTTTGATAGTGCACCTCCTTTCCAAGGTCCTGCATGTTCTTACTTGAAATCTTGCAAAAGTGTAGCCTTTTTAAAGATATGTGTCCACTTGGCTGGTGTGGATGCTGTCTGGGCCAATTCTGCTCTATGAGAAGAGGAAACACAAATACGGATTCTTTGATTTGGATCACATTTGCTGTTTCATTTTCTTTTAGCATTCGCAGGCTATGGCTTCCTTCCACGTTGGAAATTTTGAGAAGGAAATCCTTGTTCTTCGCAATGTTCACTCATTTTCACCAAAAATTATATGAATGTTCACAAAATAGGGAAAAATGAAACATGGTTATTTCCCAAAAGTTTTATTCCTTGCACAAAGGAGATAACAGGATGCCTGTGTTTGCCTTGATTTTTTTGGATTTTTAGAGCTTTATTTTCCCAGATATGGTGAGCAGGAAGGAAGCATCAACAGGGAAAAACGCCTTCAGGTTCTGTCTGTGTTCTTTGTGGTGGGAGAAAGAAAATGCCTTCTCTGGCGCGCTGCTTGGAAGAATCCAAGAGCGTGGGTAATATCCTCAGCTTGCCTGAATCACTGAGTGTATATTACTTTAAGACTGTTGACTCCTCCCCCCAGGGACTGGCTGAGGCTCAGTTCCTTTCACTCAGTGGTGCCTGATAGAGTGTAGTTTGTCTTCTCTTCACTTTTGGTCTTTCTTAGCTGAATTTTTTTTGGATTTTTGTTTCTTTTATCATCATCGTAATTTCAAGGACTCTGAGTCACTTTAGAACTGTGCCACCTGCGAGGCGAGATCGGCTGGGGGACCCCGGCCACCCGCCTTCGCGGTTTTTCTTCTGCTTAAATAGTTGCCGCGGAGCTCTGCCTTACCACCGGCATCTCCGCGTGCTGTTTGGACTGTGCCGCCGGCTTGACATTTGAATTTCGCCGCTTGCTGTGCAAACTCGACTTCCTGATACACGGATTGGACTGGGATCGTTCCTCCGCCTTCAGGCCCACAGCGCTTGGGACGTTTCTGAGTGTCCGCGCGCAGAGGCCACTGTTCGGGACGGCGCCATTTTCGGGCCTCCCTTAACAACCGTCAGCGATTCGGGCTGCTTCTGAGAGCCCGCGCCCAGGACTTCTGACTAGAGACGGAGGCGGCGCTTTGTTTCTTCGCCTGACCCTCGCGCCTTAATTAATTCCATCAGTGACGCTTGAACAGTGAGTAGAATACAGGAGTATTCTCTGGCGGTTGCAGGGACAGCGTCGGGCGGCTGCTTTTTCCCGCGCGCCCGCCATTTTGGCCCCTAATTACATCGGCTGAGCTGTCATTTTCAGATTCCCGTGTCTGCAATTTAAAAAAAAAAAAAAAAAAAGAGAGGACACTTGACAGCTGATCTTGAGCTCCTGGACTCGCCTGAGCCGGCTGGACTGTTCGTTTTCGCTTGGCCTTACACACGGATCGCCATCTTTCCGTGACTCCGAGCGGCCATTTTTCTGTTTCCTCAAAATTCCCGTTAAAGGAGTGCCTTGCCTTTACCTTCGTGACAGTTTGTTGTTCAGTCATTTATTAGGGGTGCATCCATCTGTCGTCTGGCCCCCATTAGCCTCCACGTTTCCTTAACTCAAAATTAAAAAAAATAAAAATAAAATAATAATAATAATAATAATAATAAAAACAAATAAAGGAACGGAAAGGAAAGAAAACAACCTTGCTACTTCCTTTCCTCACAGTTGGGACCAGCTGCTTCTTTTCTCACCATGGCCGATGCTGAGCTCTCCTCGGATCTGGAGATACCTCAGGCTCCCAGCCCTCCTAAAGCCAAATCATCCAAGGCCTCCTCCAAGAAGGAGGAAAAGAAGCGCTCAAAGGGATCCTCCAATTCTACTAGTTCCTCTTCATCCAAGGCTCATAAATCATCTAAAGCGGAGGACAAGGTCGCTAAGCGCAGACATGATGCTCTAGAGCGTCGCTTCGATCAGGCACAACGCCATGCTCAGACGCATGCTACATCGACCGCTCCGCCCACAGTGGCGTCCGCATCTCTTCCAGTGCCTGATCCGCTCCCGGCCTCGACTCCCCTTCATGTGGATTCTGCGGGGGTTCCACTTGTGCCACAGGTGATTGTTTTGGGTCAGCAGCCTGATTTACCTGCCGTATCCCCGTCCACTGCAGCGGTCCCTTCCGTTCAGCCACCACCACCTCGTCAACCTGAGGCTACCTTCACTCCGACGGCGGCGGGGCTCCGACTGCCTGAGGGCCCCCAGCCCGGGTATTATGATATACAGGCTATGATCTCCGCTACCCTCTCCAGGATGATGGCAGCAGGTTTTCATCATGGTTTGCCTCTGCAAGTGCCTCAATGTCAGGTTTCTTCTCAAGCTTGCGCATCTCATACCTGTCTCATGGACCCTTCTCGACAGGCTGCTCCTCAAGCAGAGGTTGATCCTCCTGAATGTTCTTTGCAGGAGACGGACCATAGCGATGATTCTCAACTTGATTATGAGGACTTTAGGAATATGGAGCTGTCGGAAGATGAACAGGACTTACCTGAGAAGTCAACCTTTCCAGGCCTGTTCCGACCTTCACTTTTTAAGGCCTTACTCCGCAAAGCCATTGCCACGACACAGTTGGCCGCTTCCAAGGTCCTTCCTGAGCGCTCGGACGATTCCAATCCCCATGACGCTCTTTTTGCGGTTCCGCAACTGGACCAGGACTTCATTCCATGCCCGCAGCTCTTTTCGGAAGTGGTTCAACGTCCCTGGTCTCAGCCAGGGGCCCTTCCTGCACCCAATGGCATAGACAAGAAGTTGTTTTGTTCGGCTCCCGCTTTACAAGATCTACTCGCATTACCAACTGTGGATGCCCCGATCGCCGCCTTGACTTCCTCAGCGGTTCTTTCCGCCGACATTGCTGATGGGTTGAGGTCTGAGGACAGGCGGGCCGAGTTTGTGCTTCGTAAAGCTCACCAGACGGCAGCCTGGGCTATTCGGGCTGCTACCTCGGCTTCATTTTTCAACAGAGCCTCCCTAATATGGCTCCGCCAGCTCCAAGAGCGCCTTCCACCTGATGATAGACGTCTCCACCAGGACGTTAATAAACTTGTGGCCGCAACCGAATATTCTGCCGACGCGGCCCTGGCTGCAACTAGGTTCGCTTCCCGCTCGCTAACATCAGCGGTTGCCTCCCGTCGTCTGTTGTGGTTACGAAACTGGCGGGCAGACGTAAAATCTAAATGGAGGCTCGCCTCGGCCCCATATAAAGGCTCTCGTCTTTTCGGAGAAGCACTGGATCCTATCCTGGTGGAGGATAAGGATAAACGAAAGATCATGCCCTCCTCCTTTCGCAGAGCTGACCGCCGCTATCAACCTTACCACCAGCGCCAGTATTATCGGTCTGAGCCTGCACCCAGCACTTCCTCTTCTTACCGGCCTTCGTCTTTCTCCTACGATCGCCCTTCTGACCGGTCTAATTTTCGTGACCACTCTAGGCGTCAGCAACCCTCCAAACGCCCCTTTCGTGGCGCAAGCTCCCGACCTTACCGTCGAGGTAAATGACTGTTCCGAGCATTGTCCTATCGGCGGTCGTCTCGGCTATTTCTTCCATCAATGGGCTCTCTCGACGACGGACAAATGGGTCCTTCAAACCATTCAACTAGGTCTGACACTGGAGTTCGCTTCCTGTCCTCCAAACAGATTCATCCGATGTCCAGTCTCCAGCAACCCCGAGAAACGGCGCCTGATGTCTATGGAAATTCAACATCTGCTGGACATTTGCGCTATAGAGCCGGTTCCCATCGAACATCGTGGAACCGGTTTCTATTCAATATTTTTCCTAGTTCCAAAGAACTCCGGGGCCTGGAGAGGGATATTGGATTTAAAGGAGTTAAACAAGCTGATCACCTACCGCAAATTCAAGATGCAGTCCCTGCATTCGATCCTGTCCTGCATCCGGCATTTCGACATGATGATGTCCATCGATCTCAAGGAGGCATATCTCCACATACCAGTCAGACTGGCCCACCGTCGTTTTCTACGATTCTCTTACGACAATCAGGACTTCCAATACAGGGCCATGCCGTTCGGTCTTTCGTCTGCCCCCAGGACCTTTACCAAGGTCCTAGCGGTAATAGCAGCTTCCTTACGACTCATTCCCATCAGAGTACTATGCTACCTGGACGATATCCTGATCTTGTCCGATTCCCATCAGAGAGCTCTTCAGGACCTGGAGGTAGTACGAGACACTCTGCAACGGCATGGTTTTTCCCTCAATCTAGAGAAGAGCCACCTTCAGCCTACGACTCACATTCTGCACCTCGGGGCCATCATCGACTCCGCCTCGAGTCACGTCTTCCTGGCTCCGGATCGTCGTCTGAACATTGCCTCCTCGATCGCTCAAATTCAAACTTCCCGGTCAGCTTCTATCCTCCAATTGTCCCAATTACTTGGGAAGTTAATCTCCTGCATCAACATTGTGCCTTGGGCTCGCCTCCATTCACGCCCACTACAATGGTACCTGCTCCCATATCAGAAATCCCTGGGCAGCAATTCCAAGTCACGGATTCGAGTCCCTGGATCAATCCTCCAGTCCCTGTCTTGGTGGACTTCTCCCGCGATCTCGAGGGGATGTTCATTTCAAGAGCCCAACAGAATGGTGGTAACAACGGACGCGAGCCTTCTGGGGTGGGGGGCCCATCTGTCCACCAAAGTAGCTCAGGGCCGTTGGTCACTAAGGGATCTGCAGCACGATATAAATTGGCTAGAACTGAGGGCCATACACCTAGCCCTCCTCCATTTCCAACCCGACATCCAGGGCCAACATGTGCTGGTCTTAACGGACAACAACACGGCCAAGGCTCATCTGAATCGGGAGGGTGGCACCCACTCCAAACCGCTAATGGACGAGGCGACCTCACTCCTCTCGTGGGCGGAGAAGAACGTACTCTCCATCTCGGCCCAACACATTTCCGGAACGGACAATGCACAGGCAGACTGGCTAAGCCGTTCCCTGATCGATCATGCAGAGTGGCGCTTGGACCCGGCTCTCTTCCAGGAACTCTCGGCGAGGTTCGGTTCCCCTGTCTTGGACCTGTTTGCGACCCCCTCCAACGCACAGGTTCCTCGATTCTTCTCCCGCTTTCCCAGCATGGGGTCCGAAGGGACGGATGCTCTCAGATGCCCTTGGCCTCCCGGCCTCCTGTACGCTTTTCCTCCACTTCCCCTCATCCCGAGGGTGGTACGCAAGATCTTGTCGGAGGGTGCAGAAGTACTTCTAGTCGCACCGCACTGGCCGCGTCAGCCATGGTATGCGGACCTGCTGGACCTCTCGATCTCCCGACCCTGGAGGATACCCAGGGACAAGGTCTCTCTCAGCCAGGGAGCCATTCTACACCCGGAACCGGAATGGCTCCAACTGGCCGTCTGGCATTTGAGAGGGACCTCCTGAGTAGGGACAACTTCTCCGGACGGGTCATTACCACCATGCAGGCCTCTCGCCGCGATTCTACTATCCGGATTTACGAGGCTACCTGGCAAGCCTTTTGTCGCTGGTGTCGCAAGAACAACGTCGATCCGGCCGGAGCCTCCGTTCCTGCCCTTCTTGAATTCCTCCAGGACGGGTTGGATGATGGCCTGACACCCAACACCTTGAAACGGCAGGTAGCCGCCCTAAACTCGGTCTTGTCCAAATCTCCGGGCCGTTCACTGTCCTTGGATCCGAGAGTTCGCACCTTTCTCCGGGGCGCCACCAACCTACGGCCGCCGGTGGTCCACAGATATCCATCGTGGGATTTAACGCTAGTGCTTCAGACACTGATGACTCCACCTTTTGAGCCTCTGTCTTCTATCCCGCTTCGTTACCTGACGCTGAAAGTTGCATTCCTAGTAGCGATCACTTCAGCGAGGAGAGTCTCCGAGCTCGCGGCCCTGTCGGTCCATCCTGATCTTTGCATCTTTCATACAGACAGGGTCGTGCTCCGCTTAGACCCCGCATTCGTGCCCAAAGTTAATTCGCTCTACCATCGAGCACAAGAGCTGGTCCTGCCGGATTTTTGTCCTCATCCTCGGCATCACAAAGAAGCCCAATGGCATACTCTCGATGTCCGTCGAGCTCTAAGGCACTACATCAAGAGGACTTCTCCGTTCCGTAAATCGGAAGCGCTGTTTGTTTCCTTTCTTCCCGCCTCCATGGGACACAAGGTCACCTCGTCTACCATTGGGCGGTGGCTCAAAGCCTGCATCTCTACGGCGTACTCACTTCACAACAAGGTCCCGCCTAGACGAATCCTGCCTCATTCAACGAGGAGCGCCTCGACTTCAGCGGCGTGGGCCACCCAGGCCTCAGTTCTGGATGTGTGCCGAGCAGCCACATGGACTTCGATTACACCTTTTGTACGCCATTATAAAGTTGACTCCTTTGCCTCGGCTGAGGCGTCCTTCGGACGACGTGTATTGCAATCTGTCATCTCGACTACAGCCGACCGGGAGCAGTCAGCCTCCCTTCCCGTATAATACTTGCTTGGGTATATCCCACGCTCTTGGATTCTTCCAAGCAGCGCGCCAGAGAATGGATGTTGCTTACCTGAACATCCTTTCTGGGCGCGCTGCTGAAGAATCCAACCCTCCCTGTTCGGCTGCTGCCTGTCGATCCCGGAAGGTTTTGAACTTATCTGCGCTGTCCTTCGTGAAAGAAACTGAGCCTCAGCCAGTCCCTGGGGGGAGGAGTCAACAGTCTTAAAGTAATATACACTCAGTGATTCAGGCAAGCTGAGGATATTACCCACGCTCTTGGATTCTTCAGCAGCACGCCCAGAAAGGATGTTCAGGTAAGCAACATCCATTTTGCTGACATCCAAATCAACTTGTCGTCTTAGCCCACAGGGTTTTCCTACATATCAGAGCCTTTAGTTGGGCCACCTTTTGGAAAAATTCAAGCTAACACATTAACATTCATGAAATTGGTTTTTGGATTTGGCATGCTTAGAAAAGATACATTTAAGTTGCTATTGATCAGGCTAACTGTCCCCCACTTTTTTGGAAACCCAGGGGCCATTGAAAATTGGGCCATTGAAATTTAGAAATTTCAATGTCCCAATTTAGAAATAGTGGCATAGTTTTCATTTATAATTTAAGAGGAATAACAGTAGTGTATTAAATCCTTTGGATAAACACATCAGTCATCACCGCAGTAACATAGCAATCCCATAAAATTAAGAGAAAAGAGGAAGAATCATTTCATTTTGGTGACATCAGTGCTTGAGGCTGAAAAAAATATGCAAAAGGGAAATTGTAAAAAAGCAAACAAAGCACCAATGTAAAATATTGCCTCATCCTGTTTTGTGGAAATCCTTAGGGGCCACAAATCTGTGGGATTATATTAGGAATGTCCAACCATTCTTATTTCTTTCTTCCAGCAGTATATGTAGAAATTATAGCAAATCTTATGGAAGGGATGAATAAGTTCTGCTACAAAACATCCTGTGTCTGTACAAGCATTCTCTGATGTCAGTATTTTCTTTTCTCTTTTTTTATCCAGGTCTGAAAGTTGAAGTGACTCATTGTGGAACGATGAGGCGGAAATACCGTGTCTGTAATGTTACACGGAGACCTGCTAGTCATCAGACGTAAGCGCATGGCTAAACTACACAGTTAACATATGTGGCTACAAGATAATATACAGGTCGTTCTTGATTTACAACTCCAGCTGGGACCAGAAATTTGGTTGCTAAACTATGCAGTTGTTAAGCAAATGCTCGTGACTAGCCCCAGTTTTGCAACCATTTTTACCATGGTCATTAAATGAATCCCAGTGGGCATTAAGCAAATCACATTGTTGTTAATTGATTTTGCTTTTCAGAAGCTGGCTGGGAAGGTCACATCGTGATCACATGATTGCAAGATGCTGCAACTGTTGTAAATGTTAGCCAATTGTAATCATGTGACTCCAGTGGGGGGATGCTACAGTCTTAACTTTGAGAATGGGTCGTAAATCACTTTTTCCAAGACTGTTGTAACTTCAAACCATCATTAAATGTACGGTTATAATTCAAGGACTACCTGTGTATAGTATGGGAGGAAGAAGATCCATAGATTCACAGACTTGTGCAAATTAACTGTTCTTTCAATTCCGTTTCCAGATTTCCATTGCAGTTAGAAAACGGTCAGACTGTGGAGAGAACAGTAGCACAGTATTTCAGAGAAAAGTACAACCTACAGCTGAAATACCCTCATCTTCCTTGTCTACAAGTGGGACAGGAGCAGAAACACACCTATCTGCCTCTTGAAGTAATGTATTTAATATCACAATCTCTGAAACATTTGAAGACCCCAAAATCTTTCATTTGCAGATTTGAAAAAGTTAATTATTTTTCAACAATGCATACATTCTGTATATGTGATCTTTCCTCTGAACTAAAGATAACCATGAGTCTAGAGCAGTCTTTGCTCATGAAACTTTTATGTTCTAATGTATTTATTAGATTTGTAGGGAATCACTACCCTGTTTCCCCTAAAATAAGACATCCCCTGATAATAAGCCCAATCGGGCTTTTGAGTGCATGAGCTAAAATAAGCCTCCCCCCGAAAATAAGCCCTCCCCGAAAATATTTAAACACAGAGCTGGAAATCAGGTAAGATGGCAAGAGGAGCCCCATCTTGCTCCATGCACCCCAAAATAATAAGACCTCCCCGAAAATAAGGCCAAGCACTTATTTTGGGGTTCAAAAAATATAAGTCAGGGTCTTATTTTCGGGTAAACACGGTAATCTTTGGGCCCAGTGTCAAGCTGAAAAACACTGGCTGTAGAAGCTTTCAGGTTTTTTTAAAAAAAAGTATAATAGTATCTCACCACTTAAAGACCTGAAAGACCAAACTAGGGATTAATCATCTTGGAGGAAATCTATATGGTTGCTAAGGATTGATCCAGGCCTGATGGCACTTAATCAATTAAGCAATACTATCCAGCCAATTTATAAAAGTATTATTGATGCATGTGGAACATGCTTCTCAAACCTGGGTAACCTTCGGTTTCCAGACTTCTCAGCCAAGGTCTTCATATCCCCTGGGAAATTCTGGCAGTTAAACATACATCTGCACAGAGGGCCATTTGGACAGCATTATCATAGCAAGTTATTTTGGAGGAAGTGGAGTTTCACCTGTTATATAAAAAACATTGCATGCTGCTCACAATTGTACAGCTCCATCGTTCGTTCTTTGGTTATCATAAGATTAACATATAATATTTTTGCAGGTGTGTAACATCGTGGCAGGCCAGCGATGTATTAAGAAGCTTACAGACAATCAAACATCAACAATGATAAAAGCAACAGCCAGATCTGCACCTGACAGACAAGAAGAAATCAGCAGACTGGTTAGTTTGCCTCTGAATTAGAAAAATAGATAAACCCAGCTGGAGGGGTCATTGAGGATCTGGTGTGCTTGTCCCTGTTTGGGTCCTCATATCCCAAATGTCTCCTATCTTTTTTAATCATATCAGTTTATTATTGTGCAAGTATTGAAGTCAGCTACTGTAGAGTTGTTATCATGTTGTCCCCTCTTTATCCTCTTTTCTCAGGTGCGAAGTGCAAATTACGATGCTGACCCATTTGTTCAGGAATTCCAGTTTAAAGTGCGTGATGAGATGGCTCATGTGACGGGGCGTGTGCTCCCAGCTCCCATGTTGCAGTATGGAGGGCGGGTAAGAAACTCTTCTCTGGATTTATTCTCATATAATTGGATTTGTAGCTTTGGACTCTCTTGGTTAGTGATTTCATTTCGCTAGTCCCCGTCTAAGTTTATGCATCTATGATATGACATCTAGTGCTCATTGTGTAAACTGCAAGCATATTGATATTTCTGTTTATTTATTTAGAATCGAACAGTGGCAACACCAAGCCATGGTGTATGGGATATGCGGGGGAAACAGTTTCACACAGGTGTGGAAATCAAGATGTGGGCTATTGCTTGCTTTGCAACACAGAGGCAATGTCGCGAAGAAATACTAAAGTAAGCCTATTGTTCAAGATATGAGTTGCTTCCCTTTGGCTTTAAATTGATGTATTTTGATAATAGAATAGAATTCAATTCAATTCAATTCTTTATTGGCCAAGTGTGATTGGACACACAAGGAATTTGTCTTCAGTGCATAAGCTCTCAGTGTACATAAGGAATACATTCATCAAGAATCATAACAACACTTAGCGATAGTCATAGGATACTAAATAAGCAATCAAATCATATCATGGCTATGTTATCGATTCTCTGCTTTTTGGTTTATACTGGATCTCTGAAAATATTTTGCTGCTCAAAAAAATATGATTGATTATGTGCCATCAAGTTATGTTCGATTCCTGGTGGCCACATAGATAGGTTTTCTCCCTGATGATCTTCCCTAACCTGGTCTTTCAGCTCTTCCAATGGTGCACCTGTTGCTATTGTAACTGAGTCTGTCCACCTTGTTCCTGGTCATCCTTTTCTGTTTCCTTCCACTTTTCCCAGAGTCTTTTCCAGTTCAGAGTAAGAGAATTTGACCCTAGTCAGAGTTCAAGTAAGAACTCTGAATTGATTTGTTTGATTTGTTTTCTTGGCTGACCATGATGTACTCAGGAATCTTCTCCAACACTAAAGTTCAAAAGAGTTGATGGTATTTCTATCCTCCTCCTTCAGTTTTCTTTGGTACTCCGCTAGCCTTTGGCATATTTCTTTGTTCCTATACTGTGGATGGTTGCTCCTAAATGGCAGAAGCTGTCAATCACTTCAGTGTTTTTATTGTCAATTCTGTGGCTAATCGTTGTGCCTGTGGTCATTAGTTTGGTCTTTATATTTAATTTTACTCCTGTTTCTTTCATTGTGTTCCTTAACTTATATGATCACATCTTGCAGAACTTTTGTCTACCAGAGTAGTCACATCAACGTAGTGCAGGATATTGGTGTTTCTTTATCCAGTTTTTAAACCATGCTCAACTTCTGCCTATCCAGCTTCCCTTAATATATATTCAGCACATATATATTATATGACTCAGTGGCTAAGACGCTGAGCTTGTCAATCAAAAGATCGGCAGTTCAGCAGTTCAAATCCCTAGTGCCACGTAATGGGGTGAGCTCCCGTTACTTGTCTCAACTTCTGCCAACCTAGCAGTTCGAAAGCACGTAAAAAATGCAAGTAGAGAAATAGGGACCACCTTTGGTGGGAAGGTAACAGCGTTCCGGGCGTCTTTGGCATTTAGTCATGTCAGCCACATGACCATGGAGACATCTTCGGACAGTGCTGGCTCTTCGGCTTTGAAACGGAGATGAGCACCGCCTCCTAGAGTCAGGAACGACTAGCATATATGTGCGAGGGGAACCTTTACCTTTTTAATACAGCCCTGCGCTTCACTCCTTTGTCTGGAGCTAGTCTGTTTTGCCAAGCGCAATCTATACTGTGGCTTTTCCCAAAGGTGCTTTTTCAAGGGGCAACTGGATTTTCTGGTTTTTCATTGAAGACGTTTCGCTTCTCATCCAAGAAGCTTCTTCAGCTCTTCAGAGGAAGTCCAGTTGCCTCTTGAAAAAGCACTTTTTGACAACCATGACCTGGATGAATCTCCATAGCCATATACTGTGGATTCTTGATCTATATATAGGTTTTGCATAAGGACAATGTGAGATTCTGGGACTCCCATTTTTCTAAGCATATTCCACTGCTTGATATGATTAATAAAATTAAAGGCTTTTCTATAATCAATGAAGCACATCCTGACTTCTTTTTGTTACTTTCTCAATTCATCAGAAATGTCTCGTGTTCTTTGGTTTTTTCTAAAACATCTTGAACATCTGATGTTACTTTTGTGTGTGTGTAGGCCTCTAATTGGCATTGGATGATCCCAAGCATTATTTTGCCAGCCTGTGAAATGAAGGAAATTGTACAATAGTTTGCACAATCAATTAAGTCTCTCTATTTTGGTATTGGAATGTAAATTGGCCACTTTTAGTTTCCAGATTTATCAGCATATCTTGATTAAAAGCTTTTACTATTGGAGGTACTTATAAATAGGAAATGTCTTCTATCTTATCTTGAATATTGACACGTCTACTGTTCATAATTTCAGTGTATTCCTTCTAACTCCTTCAGCATACCCATTTAAGGTCTGGAATTTCCTTTTGATTTCATAGACATTTTGGAAGTCTTTCCTTGCTTTCCCATGCCTGTTTCCATTTTCAGTGTTTTTACAGATGTTGTAATATTGCTTCTCATCTTTTTTAACAGCTCTAAAATTTGTCCCCCTGAATTTTTAATCTTTCTGGCTTGACTTCTCTTCTCAGCAATTTCTGCAGTTTGTTCTGACATTCTGTTTGCTGTTTCTGACATTCTGTTTCTCCATCTTTGGCAATCGCTTTTTGCATTCATCCATAACAATTTCCTTCAGTTCATTCCTCAGTTTATTTGCTTCTCTGTCAATGAGACTTGAGAATCCAAGCGTCCTCCTTGAAAACAGTGGGTATATGCTCAAAATCCCAATGAGTAAGCTAGTTGGTTTTCTTCTTTAGCTTAATTTGGAACTTGCATATGAACCGTTCATGATCTATTCCACAATCAGCACCTGGCCATGTCTTTGATCCTATAATTGATCTCCACCTCTTTTTAGCAATAATATAGTCAATTTGATTTCTGTGTTCGCCATCTGGTGAAGTCCATGTATGCAGACATCATTTTGGTTATTTTGAAAATAGTGTAAGATATGAAGTATTCATGGGAGTTGAGGGAATTGATGTCATTCCCCTGCTTCATTTCTGTTTCCTAAACCATATAATCCATCTGCGTTTTCCTTCTTAATACTTTCAACTCTTTTATTCCAGTCTCTAATAAAAAACCCGTAACGGTATATAATTATAATGTTATAATTAATATTATTCTTGTTATTCAGAATTACATTGGGTGGTTAATACTACCCTGTGATTATCATCTTTGCCTTCAAAACTTGCTGAAACTCATTCTCATTAATACAGATACTGTTTGACTTACGACCACAATTAAGCCCCAATTTTATGTTGCTAAGTGAGATGGTTAAGTGAGTTTTGCCCCATTTTACAACCCTTCTTGCCATAGTTGTTAAGTGAATCACTGCAGATGTTAAATTAGTAACACAGTTGTTTAAGTGAATCTGGCTTCCCCATTGACTTTGCTTGTCAGAATGTCGCAGACCTCAGGATGCTGCAACTGTCATAAATATGAGTCAGTTTCCAAGCAAGCCCCTGAATTTTGATCATGTAGCAGTGGGGATGCTGCAATGATTGTACATATGAAAAATGGTCATCAGTCACTTTTTCAGTGCTGTTGTAACTTTGAACAGTCACTAAATGAACAGTTGTAAGTCGAGGATTACCTGTATTAATGATAATAGCTTTCAGCTCTGGTTGTCCCTCTCTGTACACTAGCTAAGTGAGCCATTAACTCTCACTTTTAGAGCAAAGGGGAACAAACATGAATGAGCTCTGTGTGTGTGGATGCTAGCATTCTCCTTTCATCCAGTTTTTATTTGTTGCCAGGGGTTTCACAGACCAGCTGCGCAAAATTTCTAAGGACGCAGGGATGCCAATCCAGGGCCAGCCTTGCTTCTGTAAATACGCCCAAGGTGCTGACAGTGTGGAGCCCATGTTCCGACACCTTAAAAACACATATTCAGGACTCCAGCTCATCATTGTCATCTTGCCGGGAAAGACACCGGTGTATGGTAAATAAATATCCAAACGCTTTGTGTGAGCTCCACTTGTTTTGAATTGCCTTGAAAAGACTTGAGAAGAAAAGTAAATAATCTTAGAATAGTAGGTTCTGTATGAAGCTAGGGTTATGAGGGCACGGCAGATCAGGGTAACAATGGAAATGCAAGCTTTTCATGTTTCTTGTTACATTATGGGAACTGAGAAGAGGAGGAGCTTTGGGATAAAGTTCTTCAGGAGGTCAGTGAAATATACTTCTTGATTGGAAGAAGGCCCTCTGTGGGAAAGACTTCGCATCATATGGGAGAAAGTAAAGCTTTCTAATATGTTTTGTTCTTTGCATCATCCGTTTCTCTTCTTATCATATAGATTGTAAAACTTTTTCAGATACTAACTGGCAACATTTCTTTCATGTTTTCAGAGAATATTGTGTGGCTAGATGATAAAAGGAAGGAAAAAACAACAGGAATAAATATTTGAAAGTAATCTGTGTTTTCAGGGCTTTGTTTATATGAAGGGCTTCTTCTGAAGACTTCTGTCTTTGAGAGCTTTGAATGTTTTTATAAGGGCTAGAGGGGGACCTGGTTGGGATTTTTCTTCTGCTATTGATCTCCCTCATTGAACTAAGGCTCCTTGGTTTTGTTCCATCTTACTCAGGGGTGGGTTCTACTTACCTTTACTACCGGTTTGCAACGGAGCTGCGTGCACGCTCTTCTGTGCATGTGCAAAAGCATTCTGATGACGTTGGGGTCAATGGCCGGAGCCTCCCACCGGTTTTATTACCGGTTCTATCAAACCGGGGGAAACCCACCACTGATCTTACTGCTCAAAACCTCTATGAAAGATTAGTCCTGGCAAAATGCACGGCAGTAGAGGCAGAACCTGGTGACTGGGGAATTCTAGGAGTTGAAGTTCATTGGTTTTAAAATTGCCAAGGTTGGACACCCCTGATTTAGACGGAGGTGCATCTTGATCTGCTCTCCCCTAGATATGTTTATTCATTCATTTATTTAAATTCCCAGGATTGAAAGGAAGATAATGTAAACTATGATCCAGCCCATCTGGAGGGCATGAATTGGGAAAGGCTAATGCTGACTGATAAGGAAAAACTTGGCATGGTTTTCAGAAAGCAGATAACAGTACTGCAATGTTAGATTTTAGAACCGTTCCTTAGAATTTTGAAGATTCTTCATATTAACGCTTGGTTTTTTTTTTAGCGGAAGTGAAACGTGTGGGGGACACACTTCTGGGGATGGCTACACAATGTGTTCAAGTCAAGAATGTCATAAAAACGTCTCCTCAGACCCTCTCAAACTTGTGCCTAAAGATTAATGTAAAATTGGGAGGAATCAACAACATCCTTGTACCTCATCAACGGTAAGAATCCTTCCTTAATGTTTCATAGAATTGGGCATAGGAGTGCATGCATCAAAACTGAGAAACTCTGTGGAATTGCCATGTTTTGATGTGGCAATTGTTTACATACAAATCTTTATGTATGAAATAAACACGGCCGCGATACTTGGTTACTTTAATAGTTAAAATCATGTTGGTTACTTTGAAGTATCTTTTGGTGATCAAATAGGAATTTTTAGAATGATACAGATAGTCCTTAATTTATGTCCGTAACATAGCTTGTCCATTAACGGTTGTGAGGGTTGTAGAATAGTTGTAAAACGGGTCACTCAATTTTTTGACCATTTTTGAGGTGGTTGTTAAGTGAATATAGTGATCTTAAAGCAAGCATAGTGATCGTAAAGCGAGCCCATTGTTCATTATGGGGTGTTTTAGCCGAAAACTGGAAGTAAATGCTGCTTTTCAGGCAAAAACATCATAAAACACAGTTGGATGCTGCATATGGCCTTAAATGCAGACCAGTTGCTGAGCGCTTGACGTCACATGACCATGAGGTGGGTGATGGCCATCAAAACTTCAGAACCAGGTCGTAAATACCATGGAGGGTCCATTATAACTTTGAACGATTTCTAAAAAATTCTTCGTAAATAGAAAACTATCTGTATGCTTCTATAAATTCTGATTGCAGATCTAAGAAGACACACATTCAGGCAAGGAATAAATACTCTACATCGGTGTTTATTTTAGCACAAGGGACATTCTCTATAATGACAGATTTTGTTTCACATGTAAATTTAGTAGGGTTTTTTTTTCCCGAAGAAACTAAATTCTGTAAGATGCAGGAGTTAGCCATGAGATTTGTTACATTCCTGGCTGCACACCAGAAGCATCTGCCTTTCTTTCCTTCCAAATGTGAGGTGCATGTAACCCAGGACTTGCTGACCCTGAGTTAGATATTAATATTGCGGTTGATTTGTCCCCTTTTTTAAAAGACCTTCTGTGTTCCAACAACCAGTGATCTTCTTGGGAGCCGATGTTACTCACCCACCTGCTGGGGATGGAAAGAAGCCTTCCATTGCTGCTGTAAGCTACGTTGTATTTATAGGTCTCCCTCCCTCCCTCTTCCTTCCCCCTCCCCAAATAATTTGAATGAGAAAACCGAGGAATTTGGATTGAGACAGAATGAATTTGTTTTGATTGCTTTAATCCAGTTCTTTGTGTCTCATGGGTTTATCAGCCATTCTTTCTGCTTAATTTTTCATTGTGTGCAGATTAAAACCGTTTCTGGTAAAGGTGAATGATTTTTGAGGGTTACTTGTAGTTTCTGCACACCTGGGTTCTGTGAATCATTGTATTTGTATTTAACTTTGTTGTCCATTTACCTTATTAAGGGAGAGAAGGCATTTGTTATGTGGTGATGAAGCATGTGGTATATATATATCAAAAATAATTCTGATGGATAAATATTTAGATAAATAAAAATATTCCACTTGGAAAATAAATCATATAAGATGCTAGACTAAGACTGGAAAATCCCAGATTCAAGCTCATTTTTGAGTCTTAAATGTCACTCATTGACTTAAGCCAGTTCCTGTATCTTAATTCTATGTCTCTCACTGGGACATTGTTGGAAGGATAAACTTGTGAGTGAGTATATATAACTTGTGGGGAGACATATTGGAACACTATCTCAGGGGTTGCCACAAAGAAGAAGGAGTCAAACTATTCTTCAAAGCACCTGAGGGCAGGACAAGAAGCAATGGGTGGAAACTAACCAAGGAGAGAAGCAACTTAGAACTAAGGAAAACTGTCCTGACATTTAGAACAATTAATCAGTGGAACAACTTGCCTCCAGAAGTTGTGAATGCCCCAACACTGGAAATTTTTAAGAAAATGTTGGATAGCCATTTGTCTGAAGTGGTGTAGGGTTTCCTGCCTAGGCAGGGGGTTGGACTAGAAGACTTCCAAGGTCCCTTCCAACTCTGTTATTCTATTCTATTCTATTCTATTCTATTCTATTCTATTCTATTCTATTCGCTAATTATAAAAGAAAACATAAATTCAAAATCTAACAAAACATTCTTAAAAAATCAATTTAAGTGACAAGTGTAAGCAACAGCCATATAAAATATTATTTACTTACTTATTAGCTGAGCAGCCACAGAACAGTTAGTATAAAGAAAGGACATTTGAAACATGGCCTCTATGGAATCCTCATTCATTTTCATGTATCCCTTTTTTTGCTGTTAGGTTGTAGGTAGTATGGATGCTCATCCAAGCAGGTACTGTGCCACAGTGAGAGTCCAGAAACCCCGCCAGGAGATCATCCAAGATTTGGCCTCCATGGTTAGAGAACTTCTCATCCAATTCTACAAATCAACACGGTTCAAACCCACACGAATCATCTTCTATCGTGACGGAGTTTCAGAAGGACAGTTTCGACAGGTCTTCATATTCGTTTATATCACACTTATGTCCTACATAGTTAGCAGGGTATTTCAAACCAGCTAACAATAAAATTCAAACATTAGTTCAGTGGCAGAGTGCCAAAGAACTTAAGTCTTGCATTCATAACAAGAAGAGAAAAAAAATCATAATGAGTCTTTAAACACTATCAAGACCTACTGTTGATGGTCAGATACCAGAATAAGAATATCAGCATCACTGCCACAAAAAGGTCCTTAAAATCTGTCAATAAGAGCATTGCTTGAATGATTTCTATGTAATCCACTATGAACCTTGTTGAATAGGGCTGGTCCTTCCATTAATCATTGATCACTTTCCATGCCTCCAGCTTAGGAACTTCCTTTTGAAAATCTTTACTATTTGCTTTGCTATAAATGTTTGGATTGAGTCCAAGAAGACCCAGGTTCAAGTCCCACTTGAGCATGAATCTCACTGGGTGACTTCAGATCTTCGCCTTGACTACTGCAACGCTCTCTACATGGGGCTCCCCTTGAAGAGCACCCGGAGGCTCCAGCTGGTCCAGAATGCAGCAGCGCGGGTAGTGATGGGAGCAACATGGCGCTCCCATGTAACACCGCTCCTGCGCGAGCTGCACTGGCTCCCGGTGGTCTTCCGGGTGCGCTTCAAGGTGTTGGTTATCACCTTTAAAGCGCTCCATGGCATAGGGCCTAGCTATCTCCTGCTGCTACCAACGACCTCTCATCGACCCGTGCGCTCCCACAGAGAGGGCCTCCTCAGGGTGCCATCAGCCAAACAATGTAGGCTGGTGGCCCCCAGGGGGAGGGCCTTCTCTGTGGGGGCTCCCACCCTCTGGAATCAGTTGCCCCCGGAGATAAGGAGAATCCATGACCTCAATGCCTTCCGTCGTTCCCTGAAAACCCATCTTTTCCAGCAAGCCGGGTTGGCTTAGAAGAAATTTTTAAATTTTTTAATTAGTTTGTGATTCTTAACTTTCGGCCTAAATTTATATATATTTTTAAATGTTTTAATATTTGTATTCTATGTTTTTTATCTTGGCTGTACACCGCCCTGAGTCCTCAGGGAGAAGGGCGGTATATAAATTGGAAATTAAATTAAATTAAATCTGTCCCTATCCTTTAACCCAATTTACTGTATTTTTTGGAGTATAAGACGCTCCGGCGTATAAGACGCACTTTAGTTTTTGGGGAGGAAAATAAGAAAAAAAAAGTGTGCTTTCTGGATGTGATTGCTGCTGCAAACTCTGAGTTCTTGCAGCAAATAGCAAACATTCAGGTCAGCTTCAGCACATTATTGAGGCTGATTCAGCATAAGCAGCTGATTGGTGGGTGGAATACCCCCAATCAGCTGTTCCAGGCTACAGGGATTGACACAGATTATCGCAGCCTCCATGCCTTGCGTTTTTGGCTACATTTGGTGTATAAGACGCACCCAAATTTTCACCCTCTTTTAGTGGGGGTGGTAAAGTGATTTTTATACGCAGAAAAATACAGTACTTCACATGTATGAAATGGCGACCATGTATGCGTTTCACTCTTGGGGGCTAAACATGTAAAAAGGATAATATGCAGAAAAGTTTTTAAAGTTCCAGTTATAACACTGTTCTCTGCTAGCTTAGTGTTTTTCAAGCTTGGCAACTTTCAGATAAGTGTTGAAGTCCACCCATCTTAAAGTTGCCAAGCTTGAATAATAGTGCCATAGAAATTCGTTGAGGCTGAAAACTGATAAATATTGTGTGTTTGTTTGTCAGAACAGAAATCTGATTTACGTTCCCATGCTTATCGCTGTTCGAGTGAGCCAAGCCTTTTATTCCTCCTCTGTAGGTGTTGTATTATGAGCTGCTGGCAATTAGAGAGGCTTGTATCAGCTTGGAAAAAGACTATCAGCCTGGCATAACATACATCGTGGTCCAGAAGAGGCATCATACGAGGCTGTTTTGTGCTGATAGGACAGAAAGGGTAAGACTTGTCCCATTTCCAAGCAGGTTTTTTTTTTTTCCAAACAAGAATTGTAATGGTCATTCTTAGTACAGATACAGAGTGGTTGAGTCTTTGCAGCATTTCACACTGGCTGCCATTCTTGCAGCAGATCTATAAAGTAGATAATTGCTGTTACCATATATCCGGGGGTGGGGTGGGGGGAATCCAAGACTCTGTAATAATGACTGGAGTAAGATTTCTGGCAGAGGCTTCCTGATTAGGCTCTGTTAAAAGGTTTTAGACCCTCATCTTCAAGTTACCTTTCCACAATCTGTATTGGAAATGCAGGCCCCCAAATTGCCAACTAATATTGGCTAATGGGTGGCTCATGTAACACTGGATGCAGCTGAAGTTCTTTGGTTTGTATGATTAATTTATAAATAGCCTTGAGTTAGCTTAAAGTTTAATCAAGTGATCATTTTTTAAAAACAAAATTTGTATAAAAATTGATAGTTGCTACATGGAAGGTATAATCCTTCTAAAGAGATTATGAGCAATGTAGACAATGTAGAATCACAGAATTGAGAAATATACAGTTTTTTTAAAAAAAACACACACATTATTAATTTAATATTTAATTTACTTATGTTCTAGGTTGGAAGAAGTGGAAACATCCCTGCTGGAACAACAGTAGATACAGATATCACACATCCTTATGAATTTGATTTTTACCTCTGTAGCCATGCAGGAATACAGGTAAAAAGTGAAGCATTCAGTTCCTGGACCAATGCTTCCAGTCATGGCTATCCAAATTTGGCATCACTGAGTGGATGAGAATAAAATCGTACTTGTCCAGTTTTTGATTGAGAAAACTTAAATCAGCAAAGACTGACCTAAAGCAAAATTACTAATTTATCATTCAGTTATTTCTGAAAATACGTACTCATTGGGTAGAATAAGCATTAAAACCTTGATTTGCTATAAAGCATAAGCTTTCTCCTATCTAGGGTGATGATCTCTAATTTATTTATTTATTTATTTATTTATTTATTTATTTATTTATTTATTTATTTATTTAATCAAATTTCTATACCGCCCTACTCCCGAAGGACTCAGGGCGGTGAACAGCCAAGATAAAATACAGATAATACAAATATTAAAAATCCCTTAAAATTATTAAATATTTTGGCCGAAACACAGATTAAAACACCCAATTTATAAAATCACAAATTAAAAATTAAAAATTTAAAAAAATTTAAAAGAGGGGAGTTAGGCCAGGCCAGCTTGCTGAAATAGAAAAGTTTTGAGAGCACGGCGAAATGTGCGCAGTTCCGGGATCTTCCGTATCTCTGGGGGGAGCTTGTTCCAGATGGTAGGTGCCCCCACAGAGAAGGCTCTCCCCCTGGGGGCCGCCAGTCGACACTGTTTGGCCGACGGCACCCTGAGGAGCCCCTCTCTATGGGAGCGTACTGGTCGGTGAGAGGCTATTGGTAGCAGAAGGCGGTCTCGTAGATACCCCGGTCCGATGCCATGGAGCGCTCTAAAGGTGGTAATCTTGAAACGCATCCGGAAGACCACCGGGAGCCAGTGCAGCTCGCGCAGGAGGGGGGTCACATGGGAGCGCCACGTCACTCCCATAACCACCCGCGCGGCCGCATTCTGGACCAGCTGGAGCCTCCGGGTGCTCCTCAAGGGGAGCCCCATGTAGAGAGCATTGCAGTAGTCCAAGCGGGAAGTAACGAGAGCATGAGTGACCGTATTTAACGAGTCCCGATCCAGAAAGGGACGCAACTGGCGAATCAGGCGGACCTGATAAAAAGTCCCCCGGGCCACGGCCGTCATGTGCTCTTCTAAAGACAGCCGTGAGTCCAGGAGGACACCCAAGTTGCGAACTCTCTCCGTGGGGGCCAATGACTCGCCCCCAATAGTCAGTGATGGCACCAACTGACTATATCGGGATGTCGGAAACCACAGCCACTCGGTCTTGGATGGGTTGAGCCTGAGTCTGTTTCTCCCCATGGAGAATCTATTGGAATCTATTCTCTAATAACCTTAAGAAAAAAAGATATAGTTACTTCAACATAACACGTGGACAACACTGGCTCCTTTTGACTAAGAAGTGGAGATGAACACCAGCCCTAGAGTCAGAAATGAACGGGCAGGGGAAACTTTTCCCTTTAGATAGTTATTGAGTCTTCTTTTAAGTTCCAATTTATGAGAAGAGACCCAGACTATATCAGGGCAGCTAAAATGTATCATGAGAGCCCTTTCCTAGATGGCTCGGAATCATTTATAATTGCCATGCCTGTCCTAATAAATTTTAAAAAACAGTTGCACTTTTGGAATGTTACACAATAGTGTATCTCAGCCACAACTGTGACAACTTTAAGATGTCTGGACGTCAACTCTGCTGGCTCGAGGATTTTGTGAGTTGAAGTCCACTCATCTTAAAGTTGCTGAGATTGAGAAAGTTACAGAAATATGATGTCAAAAATTAATGAGTTGAACTACTGGAACTACTGTCATGTTTTCTTTCTCTTAGGGTACCAGCCGCCCCTCACACTATCATGTCTTGTGGGATGACAATTGTTTTACTGCAGATGAACTTCAGCTGCTAACTTACCAGCTCTGCCACACCTATGTGCGCTGCACACGATCTGTGTCTATACCTGCACCAGCTTATTATGCTCACCTAGTAGCATTCAGAGCAAGATACCACCTTGTGGACAAAGAACATGACAGGTGAGAATGAATGCTTGTGTTGCTCCCTCAGCTAACTGACTACCTAAAAGCCAAAGGTTGGTTCTGTTTTCCAGAATTTTCTGAGCAACATTGGCTTTTTAAAACGATTTATTGGGATAGAAGTAGCTCAGCTTCTTTGCACATTCTTTTAGCTGGGTTCTTTGGGCTTCAGGAAATCAGTACTGAAATAGAGATTATGTTTTCCATATATCAATGTTTCACAACCTTGGCAACTTTAAGATGGGTGGACTTCAACTTCCAGAATTCCCCATCCAGCATGGGGCATTCCACAGTGTGCATGTGTAGGATCCCTCACAGTCTTTCATCTATTATACCATTTTTTCCTGACAAGAAGTGTAGATTAAAGGAGACTGGGATGGACAACAAAGCAGACTCTTTCAGATTCCATCTAACTCCTTTGAAAGGCCTGTTCTCGTCTCCCTTGAACTATTTTAGTGCTGCCCCAGCCTTGAAGTCAGGTATATTTAAAGTGGGGCATTTCAAAATTAGAACACTTTGGTAAAGTTTGCACATTGTAAGCTCATGTAAATTCATAACAATTGGCTTTAAGCTTCAGATCCTTCAAACATGAGACACTGTGCACAGATCTGCAACATACATAAACATGCATTGTGTATATATGTGACTGTAAGGAGGAAGGAAAGCATATTTCTCATTCAGACCACCATGTTACACTTCATATCAACAGTATTATATGAAAGGTTTTCCCACCATATCTGCAAAGAACCACCTTAGATACAGGTTTCGATAAACGTTATATATAACCCAAGGAATTATTTAGAACTCTGGTTCTAGGGATTTATTTTGCATCTGTTAACCTACACAACAATGATTCTAATATTAAAATGCCACCTTTGACAACTTGGGGGAAGTTAAAAGGGATATTGGATAAAAACATTACTTTTGCTGGCTACTGGATCTAAACTCTGTTTGACATAATACTGGAGATCTTTGACTTCAGAGCTTGTTCATTGAGAAACCCAAGAAGGAAAGAGAGCAGAACTGGTGCCTTGCAGTTCCTCAAGAATTTGTTCATCCTCTCTTCCCTTTTTCCCTCTTCCTACAGTGCCGAAGGAAGCCATGTTTCTGGACAGAGCAACGGAAGAGATCCCCAAGCCCTCGCTAAGGCTGTACAGATTCACCAAGACACCTTACGCACCATGTACTTTGCTTAGCTATATATAAAATAGAGATAGATATATATATATTAAAAAAAATGAGATGGAACCTGTTCACGAAAGAAAGAACTGCAGAATTAAGTCACATACAGTGTATGTTTCCAGAGCAATCGGTGAATGGGGGAGGGAGCAGCTCTGCCTTGCTGAAGCTGATTTCTGTTTTTGTGGGGACGGGGAGCAGGCCTTATCCTTGTCCTGATGCAAGGAAGATTGTTTACTTCACCAAGAACACGCCACTTATTATGCAATATGAAACCAGCCAACTGCTTTCGGAGCAGCTTCCTATGGGAAGTGCTGCTGTCATCATCTTTTCCTTTGTGCGTTTGGGTCTCTGTGTTTCTTTTTCGGGGTTAGGGAGGGAGGGAGGGAGGAGTAGTAGTCTAAATCCTTTTTATGCCTTTACCTCAAGTTGCTCAGCAGCACAACTCTTTCTGCAAAAAAATTAAAAAAACCCACAACAACAACAACACAAAGGTTATTAAAACTTATAGGAGCAATGCAAGTGATGTTGAGGTGGGAGTGGGTTGGTGGGTGTGCAAAAGTGTTTTTGTCTGTTTTGTACCCTTGCGGGGGTTGCATACGGCTTCCCCTCCATGGTTGTCTGTGCTTGAATGCAAGCAGAACAAGTATTACTTTGTGTGAACGGCCCCATCGTTATTGTGGGAAAGAGTGTGCGCACTTGCACTTAATACTTCCCTGTGTAGTTTAGCCAACTGCTGCCTTTCATGTCTGTCTGCATAGCTTGGGAGTCGCACCGCTCCATTTGCTTTCCATCATGGAACTAAATTTGCCATGTACTTTTCTCCCAGAAGTACTGATACAGCCTGGCCAGTCTAATGATGTTGTTGCTTTCTGCTTGTCCAGAAGTTCCAGCTAATTTTCCCTCTTGTGTGTTGTACCTGTATCTTCCAAGCTTCTTGTGACATCCTATGTTCCTGCGTTTCACTAGGTGGCACGTCGTGATGAAGTAGAGAGTTGAGTTATTTTTGTTTTGTTTTTTTTAAAAAAAGGAGACAGATTTGTTGAATGGCTTCCTCTCACTTTAATGTGACTGCGCATATCTATATGTGTTCTCCCCCCCCCCTTTTATATTTATTAGACAAATAACAATGCTTTAATTTAAGAGGGCAATCTGGGTTTTTATGTTTAGAGACATAACTATTTTGTTTAAAGGACTGACAACCTGTTTTTGCTACCTTTTTAGTGCAATAAGCCGTTAAAGGAAAAAAAATAATAATCTGTCCATTTTTGCTGCAGCAGCATTTTACACCTTTCATGATGGAAAAATGGATGTATCTGGGCTTTTAAACAAACAAAATTAGCCTCAATTTTGAAAGGAAAGCCTTAAAGTAGGGGATTTTTCTTTTTTTTTTAATCAAAAAGGCAAACTCCTTAATGCTGCTCTTTGTCTCCAGCGTTTAATGCTGCCTTGTAATGCAGGACTTCTGTTTGCTGAACCTTTATTTTATGAGTATTTTTCATCTACAGCAAAGCCTTTTACAGAAGCCTAACTCTTGTCCCGATGAAATCAGGCCAAGCCTAAAATGCAGGTGGGCGGGAGAGAGTGTTTAAGAAGCTATTTTTTTGATTGTGTAGGCTTTTTGTTTTGAAATTGAGTGCACTATTTTGTTTGGTGGGATACATTTTAGAAATGAGATCACTGAATGTGAATCTGGTAAGTGGGCCTCTCTCTGTTTCATTCCACTTGACATCCGAAGCAAAGTATTTTATTGTCAGAGGTGAACATTTTGACTCAATGGCAGGGTTTGGGGAAACGTTTTGCACTTTGTAAACACGTGAACTGCAGTTTTGTCTGCTTTATTTGCACTGGTTTTATATTATATATGCAGAGACGCGTGCTTGCAGATGGTTCATTTGGGCATTGTTGAATAACCCAGCCCTGCTGAAACAAACCAAGCCATCTCCACGTGAAAACCATTTGACTGGTTGAAGTATGTTTACTTACCTCCATGTTGCATTTAAAAGAGCCCGCTCTTTTTGCCAATCTCTTGTACGGAGAGTTGATTAATCTGAGCCCATTTTGCTCCCCCAACCATGATCCTTTAACCTTCTGCCATGTTTTAAAGGATAGGTTTGGATTTCTGTAGGATGGTGTCTCAAAGTGCATTTACCACACATCTGGCCTAGCAGAGTTTATTCCGATTCGCAGGGAAGGGACACAATTTGAATACACTTAAAATCGCTTTGATTAGGGAAGCTGTTCACTTGGGTTACAAGTAAACTCCAAGCCTGAAAAGTGTCTTAGTTGAGGATGTGTTATGTACTGGGCTTACCTTTGCATTCTCAGCATGACTCCAGGGAAGGCAGCACAGAGAAGAAGTTCAGGCTTTGGGAGATTTCTTCACACTTGTCTATCATGTCTTTGTCCAAAGAAAACATGCCCCATTTATCAATCTAGGCTGTCCAACCTCACTGGAGCTCAATGCAAGTTTTATAATACCAATAGAAGAGAATACTTGGAGCTCAGGGTTGAACTGTGGGGTCCTTAGTGCTTTCTGAGCTTGGTTGTTTCCTTGCAGACATTTCATGACTCAACTAGGTCACATCTAGTTCCCTCCCTCTTTAGCACTGACGATGTTACCCTAGTTGGGTCATGAAACATCTGCAAGGAAACGACCAAACTCAGAAAGCACCCCAAGGACCTCGCAGTTTTATTGTTCTGGGTGAACGTATGGTAAAGCGATAGCATGTTTTCATAAACACATTACTCTTTTTTTTTTTAAGAAATTGCCACTTCAGTGGGAATTCATGCCCTAAACTATTTTCCAAGTTAGCTTTTTAGAAGCACTTTAAAAATGTTACTTTGGACATTTGAGTTTTGCTTCCTTTAAAAAAAAAGTTGTTTACATCTCGATGCAGTGTGATATATATTTCTTATTCTGTTCCAATTGTTAAGCAGATTAATTTGCAAGCCTTGCCTGTCAGTTTCCTCCTTCCTGCCAAGTCAAAGGCCGCCAGGAAAGCATCTTTTCAATTCATGCAGAGTGCTAAAGCAGTGAAATGGTCTTCATGTGGAGGGGCTCTGCTAATTTAAGAACCAAACCTGGCAACATCGGAGTTGTGAAACTATCTTTGTAAAGTGCCGATAAACATTCTTAGTACAATATCAAAGTATTGGCATTGGGTGCCACACTTCTTACAATACTATAGCTGCTATATTTATTTAAATAGAGTTGGACAATGACTGCATGAGGCCAGAGAAAAGCAGGAATTCAGGCTTGTGTTTAAGATGTGAGATTCTGATTTTCTGTTTTGTAATGGTATGATATAACAAGGGGTGCTGTTTTAACCAAGATTATGAAACAGACAGATATTATTCTTTTGTTTTTAAAAGACTTAAGATATTTTTTGATGTTGCAATGGAGCTGGGTGGGTGGGTGGGGAATAAATGGTACCTCATCTGTGGTGGCAGTTTCCAGTATATTTTTCACAGGAGTATATGGACTTATTTTTGTACATGTTCTTAGTTTTAAAAGCTTTCTTGAGTTTTAATGTGCTTTCATGGAAATCTTAGCCTATAGAGTCTTAGAGCTGCCTGTTCAACCTGTGTACAACTGGGGGCATAGGGGTAAGTGTCTTCTACATCCATTTTGGCTTTGTTTTTAGTATGCATCTTTTTTGCCGAAAATGGTGGCTCTAGAACCCTGTGGATCCTTCCTGTATATGCAAGTGCCTCTGTCTCCTGTCCTCTCCCCAAACCCAACCCAGATACTTGAGAAGGAAGGTCTACCAAGAGAATGTAGCTAAGGGAAAGCTACAGGGAGCAGGGATTTTCTCTCTGTGCCATAGGTCAGTTGGTCATGCACAGTCTCCATTTATTCCAGTTTGGCTGCATGGGAAGGGATCCTTCCTTTCGTCTGATGACTAAAAGGTCAGAAGCAGAAAGGATCACATCAGCCAAGCATGATATTATCTAAGCATGAGTTGCTGAGTGATGTACTACCAAAAGACATCCATCCCAAAGCTCCATTCTGTTGGATCTTTTGGGCATGGAATTTGAGATAAATAAGGTGTCTGCATGAAGTTGAGTGATTTAAAAAACAAAACAAAACACATAGATGAATAATATTACTAACAGCTAGAGGTGCCTGGATCAGCTGGTTTGGATGGTCTGTGTCCAAACTTGAAGCATGCATATTTGAGGTGTTTTAGTTTCTGCACATAGCAAGATGGGACTGTTTTGTTTGAGCCTCCCAGAGTTGCGTTTTAAGATGGGTAGCCATCCTAAGGGATTGAATGAAGGGTGGACTGAAACAGGGCTGATTCAGGCAGAAGTGTGTGTAAGAGGGAAGAACAGGAAAAGCCCAGCTCATTTAACAAAATGGCGAAGAGGAGGGCATTGAAAGATTGGGGGACAGTTCAGGCCAGTAAACTAGGCCATTCTAGACAGAGCCCGCAATGGAGAGATTTGGGGGACACACACACCGGGGGGGCATGGGGATGGGAGATCATGCGCTGGGACCTGCTGAGGGACCAAGGACAAGAGGGAATGATGCGCACCAGCTATGCTCTACTTGCCCTGTCTAGATTTCATTTCATCCCAAACCCAGAGTAACCCAAGTGTTTTGGGATTTGGTTCTGTTGACTGTGGCTGACCTGAAATGGTTGGGCAAAACTTGCAGAATGTGTTGGTTTATTGTAGGCTTGAAACAAAATGTGTGTGTGTTTTTGTTTTTGTTTTGCATTTCATGCACCTAAAGTCTATTTTATAAGCCTTTTAGATTGCATCTCAAGACAGTTTCCTGCAAAAAATGCATTAAAATTACAAATGAAACTGTTTCAAGATATTCTTTGTCTTTATTTTGTATGTCCCTATTCTGTGGATCACCCCTGTGGATCTGATGGGTCTGCTTGGTTTCCAGAGGATGTTTGAGGACTTCCTCAGGAACTTGGGAGTTCATTGTGGTGTGACCTGGTGGGGATACTGCACTGTCAACCTCTAGAACAAGGCAATAGCAGTGATCCTTGATTTTAATTTTTTAATTTTTTAATTTTTATTTATTTTTATATGCCGCCCTTCTCCAGAGACTCAGGGCAGCTTACAATGCATTAAGCAATTGTGGGATTGTACTCCAACAGCTTCTCTGCTGATCTAGTAGATTTCTCTGAAATGTTGAGGAGCTCTGGGAGATGAAGCAGCAGAAGAGATGCCTGGAACAATACTAAAAAGCAATGAAGAAGACTTCTGAGTCAACGTGGCTATCAGGTTAGATTCAAACCGATAGCGTAGCTATACTTTGTGCTTATCAAATCTGTGGTTTCCTTCCAGCAATTTTATTTAAGATTTCCTGGGTCTTTTAAGGGAAAGATGGGCTGGATGATCAGTTAGTAGGCTGCTATGATGAATTTGCAAAGCATCTGGAAGGTAAAATCACATTTTCTCAAGGTTGATGTCAACTGGCCGTGTCCAGTCGCGATGACTTGGAGATCGTCTTGTGAGGTTATCTAGAACCAGTTCAACCCTGTTGATCCCAAAGAAGTGGACTAGCTCTTCTGTGAGGTCACTTGTGGACTGGATTCATTTGGTGAAGGCTTACCAGGGAAATAGCAGATATGAGTAAAAGCTAGCTCATCCTTGGGAGAAGAGCACCGTTGTCTTTCCAAAGGAAGTGGCATTACCCCCTCTTCCAAGGATACATTCACTTCCACCTCTCCTTGGAAAGCCATTATTTGACCCCACTATTTGTATAACTATTGGTGTTGTACAAAGTGTTCCTTCTTTTGTTTGTGTTCAGGAAATGGGACAGAGGGCAGGGGATAGAACAGAGACTGCACTGATGGTCCTTGATGACCTGATACTGGGAAAGGCGACTGCAAAATCACAATCTCCTTTGAAAGTTAGGAGTAGTGGGCACTGTGTAATAAACTTCTGGCTGGTTCAGTTGATTTGGAGTGGAGGCTTAGTATTCAGGCCCTAAGCTGTGGGGAACTACAGTGCTCAGTTCTCTTTTCCATACACTTTAATATCTATAGGAAGCAGTGGGTGAATCATCTATCAACACTAGATGAAATATCGATATCCAGAGGATACTTAAGATATATTTACTCACAGTGCTGTTGAGGTTCTGTCTTGGTTCCTGGATGGTATTAAGATCTGAATGGAAAGAAATTGGCTTAGACATCATCCCAGAAAAACTGAGTGGCTGCGGATTCAGAAGCCAACAGATTCTGGAAAGTAGTGGGTAGCAAAATAGGAGAGCAAGTTCTTAGTTTGGGTGGCCCCTTGGAATCGTGGCTTCTACTCAACAAGCAGTTAGAAGCAGTGGCCAAAGAGAGATGTTGCATAACTTCATTTTGTGTGTGAGTTGCAAATGGATACGGAGCAAGAGTTCTCTCAGAACTATTGGAGCTACCTGAGCTGCTCTTGAGGACCATCTAACCGTGTAGCAATTAGAGTAATAATTAGACACAGTTTGGTTTGCCTATGTTTACATCTATTGCAGGTGTTACCCTGGTCTGCAGTCAGCTTCCAGATGCAATTTAAGATGTTGGTTAGCTTTAGGATTAGGAACTGGGCATATAGTTTTTAGACTGCTCACTCAGTATAGAATCTTGTCTGTCCAATAAGATCCAGGATTTACTAGTTCTAATTAACTCTGGATTAGGACTAGTTAACCTAAAAGGGGTCCCGAGGATAAACTTTCTTGAGGAGGGGCAGGCCTCCTTAGGAATAGCCTTACCTCTGGAGTTAAAGATAGCTCTATTCCCTATTCCAATGAGCATTGAAGTCTGGTTCCGAAGGGAATCCTGGAATGCTGATTTGTCCAAAGGACATAGTGCCAGTTTGTGAAAGCAGGTTGAGAAGAGGAGTGAAGACTGCTCTCTTTTGCGTTTTTGAAATGAAATATTACCCGGAGGAAATGTATGCTGCTCGGAGATGGTTTGACTGGAGTAATATAAATCCCTAGGTAATAAATATGCAGGTAATCCTCGATTTACAGCCATTCATTTAGCAACTGCTCAAAGTTATAATGGCACTGGGGAAAAAAACAGTACTGAAAAAAGTGACTTATGACCTGTCCTCGCACTTACAATCATCTCAGCATTCCCATGATCAAAATTCAGGCACTTGGCAACAGGCATGCATTTTATGGCAATTGCGGTGTCCGAGAGTCACATGATCATTGTTTGTGATCTTCCCAGCTGGCTCCTGACAAGCAAAGTCAACGGGGGAAATTGGATTTGTTTAAGATTCACTTAACTGCAGTGATTCGCTTAACAACTGCCTTGCTCAGCCATTTAAATTCTGGTCCCAATTGTGGTCGTAAGTTGAGGATAACTTGTGTTTTTTGTGTTTAGGGATGAGGCATTGGATAAGCTTTTAATCTTGTAACCTTCTGCTTTTTTTTTTTTTTTTTTTTTTTTTTTTTTTGATTATGTTGTCTGGTTTTTCCACAAGTCACTTTAGAAATTAATTTTGTGTGTGCATTGATGGGAAAGCTGTCTTTCTAATCCGTGTAAACCCAGTCCAAACCCCAAGCGCTCTGTTTATCATCTTCAGTTTTCCAAATATGGCACTTTAAATTGACATTGATAAGAGGGCTAGCTGTTCCTATGCAGGGGGGTTCAGGGCAGGACCTAATCCTGCTATAACTTTTGCTTCCTATCCATAGGCAGTTAGCAGATGCGTGTTTGCTGGATTGATGCAAATAATGGCTGGTCTGCATAAAAATTCCAAGTCAAGCACTAGCACAAGTTACTTTTTAGATATGCAATGTGTACTTAACCCTTAAACGTTTCTGCAAAGTTGGACAATTAGCTCCTGGACTACTTGCAGATATACTAATATATATTTATGAATAATACCTAAAGATCAAGGGTGAAATGCTACCAGTTCGGCACGGTTCAGCTGAACCGGTAGCAATGGCGGCGGGTGGTTCGGAGAACTGGTAGCGATGACAGCATGAGGCTCCGCCCACCCGGTCATCACTTCCTGGTTTTAACCAGGAAGTAACCTGTTTTTTACCCTCTGCCCATGCGCCGAGGGTCTGTGCGCGCATGTCATGCGTGCAGGGTATGTGTGCACTTCCGAACCGGTAGGGAAGGTAAGTAGATTTCACCCCTGCTAAAGATGAAATGCCACCATCAGACAAAAAAATGAAACTGGATAACAGGGGGCCCCTCTGTTATCACTTCTCCATAGATATTCTGAGGTCTTGGTTTTGCTGATAATACTGAAGTTAGAACTCAGTAACCAGTGGGAATCTGAGGAGCAGACCATCGAGGCTTACAGATGGAGCTGGAGAGCTTTGGAAAACTAAACTAAATTGAAGAGCCACTTCTATAGGCGGTTTAAAAAAAAGTTGACAGAAAAGAAATGTTTGTCCGGTGTATTGCTAGTTCATATCCATATGAGAACTATGTCTGAATTACCTCTGGCCTATAGATCACTCCGAAGACTTGTTTCCTTGCAGGATAGTTCCGCCATCTTGAAGCGGTCGGTTTATTGAAAGCAAAACAGTCCTCAAAGTGCCTTTTTAGAAGATGGTGCTGTAGATGATTTTTTGTTGTTGTTCCCAAAGTTGTATATGGGGGCGGGAGGGGGGCGGTGGGGCGGTGGAATCAAAACGTTCAGTGAAAACATGCCAAGTTCTTCATAATATCCCTCGTGGTGCTTGGCACTACATGGCGTTTTCCCTTAAACCAGGACCAAATAACCATGGACCATATGATGCTTAGGAAAAGGAATGGTACTGTTAGATGATTAAAACTCCACTGTGTGGATTATACTTTAGATATTTTAGGATAGGTTAGCTCACGATATACTGTAACCTCTGAAAGTCACTTCAACAGTCATCAACAGTGAAATTGGGGGTAAGCAGATACACTCCTGAAGTTTTCTGTACCTCAAAGCGGGTAAAATTTTGGAAATTCCAGCTTTTACTTAGTGGTTTTTTTTTTTATTCTAATGATTGCAGTAGCAGATGTAATATGGCAAAAAAAAAAATTGCCTTTTCGTGCTGAGTATGCCTATTAACCCTGAGACATTATCTCTTTTTTTACTCTTCCAATACTGTTTACTTTTGAGGTTTCTACTAGCGGGGAAGTAATTAATAACCAAGCATCTCAGTAGCAGTGTAATTCTGCAGACGTAACAGTTAACAACATTGTGGTCACGCTCTAAAAGTTACTTGTAAATGCCTCAAAATCGAATCAAACCAGTAACAATCTTGATATCAGGAGCATATTTTTTCAAGAAAAATCTTGACTTCTATTTTGTTTAGATTATTGGTCATCAGTGTCGTGTGTTTATGCTGTAATCTTTTTTTTTTTTTTTTTTTTGCCGGAAATTTAGCTAGGTTAGGGGTTGGTCTTGTTGAAATTGCCCTTTTACAAATCAGGACTATTTGGGCAGGTTACCAGGGCAAAAAAAATATGTACAGCTAGCCTTTGACTTACAACAGTTCAGTTTAGCACTGAAAAAAGTGACTTATGACCATTGCAGCATCCCCATCCTTACATGATTTACATTTGGGTGCTTAACAACTGGTTCATCTTTATGACAGTTGCAATGTCCTGGAGTCATGTGATCTCCTTTTGCGACCTTTTGGTAAGCAAAGTCAATGGGGGAAGCCAGATTCTCTTAACAACTGTGTTGCTAATATTAACAACTATAGTGATTCACTTAACAACTGTGGCAAGAAAAGTCGTAAAATGAGGTAAAACTCGCTTAACAAATTTCTCACTTAACAGAAATTGTGAGCTCAGTTGTGATCGTAAGTCAAGGACTACCTGTGTTCTAAGCCCATGTAATATCAATTTTCGGCATTCTGGTACATCTTTGTGTTCAGCCATCAGTTAAGATGAGACAGATTCTGTCAGCGCAACACTGAATTGTAAAAGAGATCAATTAACTCTTTGGGCCATTGACAAATGCTTAAGCATAGAAAACAGAAAAGCTTTTGATTTCTGGTGAAGCAGCCTACTTTTGTTTATGATTATGCCACCGTTTAGCGAGAGTAAATGTCGTGGGCTGCAAATACATCTACCCATTGCTCAGCCATGTTTCTCCATGCCCATAATGCCAATTTTCTTCCCCTTGGGAGAAATGGACCCAGCTCCACTAATTTTTTTCCAGAGTCATGGAAGCTTTGAGCTATTGCAAGTATCATTTTGGCCTGTTGCCTTAATCCACATGTGTGTTGCCCATTAATTTCTGCTATTTTGTATTTTTTTTTTTTGAATAACCTTATGTAAAAACAATGTATTAATAATAAATTGTTCAGTATGCACTGTGATGTCTGAGTTCAGAGTAATTCGATCATATATTGTTGTGAATGGGTCAGTTACTGTACTTTTCCAATGATCATTCATTGCTGGGTATTTAATAGCAGGTAGGAGATGGTTTTATATTAAATGAACATAAGTGTTTCTGATCAAAATACCCATGGACCAAAATGCTAACACACATTACTCGGTGATGAAATGGTGAAGTCCAAATTTTTATAAAGATGTTGAAATAATGTATTATTAAATCAAGTTGACAGAGGAGGGTGATTTCGCAATATTAGAATTCTAAATGTGCAGTGTCTATTTGAGTGACAAACTCATGTCAAAATAAGGTTGCAACCCAATAAATTTTAATACATTCACATTTAGTCAAATTTGTATGTTTAAAAATTTCTGAAGCATGAAGCTTTTTTTTTTTCTGGTTTTAGTTGATGCTCTCGTGTTGAGTCATTCTTTCCACAATTATTACATTATTATTACAAGCATTACATTTGAAAAGAATATCTAAACCTGTAATCTAATTGGGCATATGTTTAATTAAGGTTTTTGTTTTGTTTTGTTTCTTTTAATTTATATGCAGCCCTTCTCCGGAGACTCAGGGCGGCTTACAATGCGTTAAGCAATAGCCTTCATACTTTTGTATATTTATACAAAGTCAGTTTATTGCCCCCACAATCATTTCACCTACCTTTGAAAGGATGGAAGGCTGAGTCAACCTTGAGCTTAGTGAGATTTGAACTTGCAGTAATTGCAGGCAGCAGATGTTAATAACAGTGCTTTAGTCCACTGTACTACAGGCTCTTCCCAGTTGTAGCTGTTGGCCTTCTAATTGTTGCAGCTTTCAGCATTCCTCACAAATTGCAGCTGATGAATACTTTTCATTGGGTAGACCGGGCTGAAGTGACATGGGCCGCTCCCTTACATTTTCTAGGACGGCCCCGTGGCCCGGATCTGACCACATTGCAGGCCTTGTGTTTGAGACCCCTCCTTTGGAGGGCGATAGGTGGAGAAGCATCTGGCTTTAAGGTATAGAAAAATAGACTGGCCATCCTCTCACTTCTAGTTGTTTAAAGCAAAATTGGCTTGTTCCTGTATTTCCAGACCCAATTGCCATTATTTATATCTTGTATAGATACTTAGACTCCCCCCCTCCCCAATTTCATCACACTTTTGAGTCTTGCTTATAAAACTCAGGCACCCAAGTTGGTCTAGAGCTGGAAAGAACCATGCAAAGTGTTTTTTTCACACACAGTTCCCAAGAACTTCAGGCAAAGCACAATGCATTTTATTCAGGATGAAACCTTTGTACAGAAACAAAAGATACATACACTCAATATATATGATGAATGAAAAAGCAACAAATCAAATAATAAAGAGATTTTTTTATTAGATTTGACAAAACACAGACACCCTTAAGATATGTTGCATCTTCTACTTTCGCACTTGGATTTGTTTCTCAATACTTGCAACTTTAATCAGGGACTTCTGAATAAGCCCTGTTGTTTGATTGCTCCTGAGAGGGCTAGTTTTTGCACATCAAAGGAATCCATTTTGGCTCAGGAAAACTTCAAAAGGCGGCATGGATGCCATGCTAAAATGCTGATGTCACCTTTATTAAAATGCTAATAATGAAGCCTAAAATTTTATATAACATGGCGAACTGAAGAGAAGTAAAAACGGAGGCATTCTTCTACTTGGCAATTTGTAACTAATAACATTCCAATTTGCCTTCCAGAAGGAAATTGGTGATTGCAAACTATCTATCCACACATATGAACATAGTAAACACCCACCCACATCCACATCTTGGATACTAATCAGATCCACATCTCCTTTACCTTCAGCAGTGGTCTTGCATTAAGCAACTATGATGGACCTCTTTAGATGTCTGTGAACTGTGGTGTCCTTATGGGGGTGGCCCAAACTGGCAAGATGGCACTCACTAATGAGCAGGGATGTCCAACCTTGGCATCTTTTGGAAGTGTGGACTTCAACTTCCAGAATTCCCACCCTGGCTGGGGAATTCTGAGAGTTGAAAGTCCACAAGTCTTAAAAGTTGCCAAGTTTGAACACTTCTGAACTAGAGTATAGCTCAGGGGTCAGCAACCTGTGGCTCTGGAGCCGCATGTGGCTCTTTCACCCCTCTGCTGCGGCTCCCTGTCACTCAAAATATGCATCACAACCACGAATGTGCGACACCTGCCGGCACACGATTTATTGAGCTTTTCGACTCCCAGTTGGGCAACCATGGATAAATCCAAGAAAAGTTTCAGAAGAAAACAACGTTTAATTCAATTACATATGCTAGTTTTCAGGAAATAGGCAGGTATGGGAAGGGTTTTGTGGCTCCCAGTGTTTTCTTTTGTTTGGGAAATGGATCCAAATGGCTCTTTGAGTGTTTAAGGTTGCCAACCACTGGTATAGCTGAAGCCCCCCCCCCCACACACACGTACAAGTCCATTCCACATTCAAAAGGAGCATCTTATTTTTAATTTTCCCATAGACCCCTTATACTTTAACCACAAATTAAGCATTGTGGGAAGAGTCTTGATTTTCACCATTTCGTTATTGTCCACATGGTTGCTACCTGGAGGGTTAAGTCGTAAACTTTTCGACATAACTTAAAAAGACGAGAAACACCGACAACAAACATTTCCGCTCAGCCACCAAGGATTTGGAAATAATATTGCCAATTCCCCTGCTCGCATGCCATTTTTCAAAGATAAGTTATTTAAATAGATCAACCATTTAAATTCTTTTATGATCAATAAAACAGACATAGTTAGAACAATTAATCAGTGGAACAATTTGCCTGAAGAAGTTGCGAATGCTCCAACACTGGAAATTTTTAAGATGATGTTGGACAACCATTTGTCTGAAGTGGTGTAGAGTTTCCTGCCTGGGCAGGGGGTTGGACTAGAAGACCTCCAAGGTCCCTTCCTACTCTGTTATTCTATTCTATTTTTTGAGAGCAGCTAAACAGCTGACACCTACTGGGACACAAAGAATATCTCGATTTCATCGATGCGGGGGGGGGGACCCCGAAATTTGAGATTCCCTACTGCAGAGGTCTTCAAATTTGGCCGCTTTAAGACTTGTGGACTTCAACTCCCAACTCCAACTCCAGCTGGCTGGAGAATTCTGGGAGTTGAAGTCCACAAGTCTTAAAGCGGCCAAGTTTGAAGACCTCTGCGCCTACTGCTTGGAATAAACTCGCGCGAGCATGCCGGGAATTGTAGTATCGCTGCAAGGATCCTCCCCCGCGCAGGCGTAGTTCAACAACCCCGTCTTCCGCCTCACTCTTGCGCAGACTCCCGGCGTCCCTCGCAGGCTGTTTACCTGTCGCCAGCTGCATGCTGGGAGTCGTAGTCCTTTCCCTCAGGAAAGCGACAAGGCGGAGGTAGGCAGTCCTGGCTTCCTTCTCCCAGCGTTCCTCTTCCCGGCCGGGCGAGACGGCGGCGGCGGCGGCAAAATGGCACGTCAGGGCAGCCGAGGAGGCTCCGAGAGCAAGAAAATGGTAATGGTCGCTGGCGGGGCGGGAGGAGAACGAAGGAAGGCGGGCGTTGCGGGCCTTGAAGGAGGGGAAATGCTATGTTCGTAATGGCCACCGTAAATAGATGCTGCACCTCAGGGTTTCCCTGATAATGTTGGTGCCTTTGCCGGGCGAAAATAAATAAATAAAAAGCAGACACGTAAAAAGAGGTGGTGGGGACGATGGCTGACATGCGGGCCGCCCCCGAAGAAGCCCACTGGGCGCTAAAAAGTGAGAAAAGGACCTTAATTAAGTGGAGGAAAACATACCTGGTCAAGAGGAGAAATAGCAAGCTTTGTGTAACCATCATATTGTCCTGTGTAGTTGTATTGTTTAATAATAGTGCCCTGTATGATGTATTATGTTATATTATCCCATATATATATATAATATTGTCCTACACACAAACACACACACACACACAAAACATTTATCATAGAGGATTGACATTATATATAATACTGTACACACACAGACACACACTAAACATTCATAGAGAATTGGCATTATATATAATATTGTCCTATGCGCATCAGGGTGGATTTGATTTAAATCGAGTTGATTTAAATCACAATTTAAATCATGATTTAAATCGCTAGTAAAAAGGCTTGATTTAAATCAACTCGATTTAAATCATAATTTTTAAAGAGCAACTGTCATCTCTGCTACTCCTTTGACCCACTGTTGACTCACCGATAGTCCCAGTGTTGCAGAATATACAGCCTCATGCTACATAACTAAGCTCCATTTCATGCTGAATAAACTAAATTATTTATGTATCTTAAATAGAAAACTATCTTACGATAGATTTTTACCCCAAAAGTTTTTTATTAAAATAAATTCGATAAAAATCAAAAAAATCCGATTTAAATCAAAAAAATCCGATTTTTTTGATTCTTTTAAAAAAATCATTGATTTTTATCCACCCTGATGCGCATGCGCGCACACACACACAAAACACATCATAGACTATTGACATTATATATAATATTGTCCTACATATACACGCACACACTCTAAACATTCATCATAGAGGATTGACATGCTGTATTAATATGTAGTTACAAATACGTAATAATATTATCCTATATGATATTGTCCTTTATGATATTATCCTGTTACAAACATGTAAAAATAATACATTTTGCATTTTTCCTCTTGATCAACCCCTATGCCTTTTCTTATTTATGGAATTGGGGTCCCTTTCCTATTTTTAATTACAATTATTTTTGTTATCACTTATTAATGGATGCATATGAAATATTAATATTGTATACCTTTCAATATCTAGGTAATTAGGGTATTTTATTTATTAATTGTATTATTTATTAAATGTATATGCCCTCCCCATCAATCTCAACAATTCTGGATCTCACAAAAAATAAAAAACAAGCGAACAGATTACAATAAAATCGAACTAAAAATTACACTAGGAAACCTAGTGACTTGATTTACAGTTCGAAATGTTGGTTACAGTTCGAAATGTTGATTAAAGTAATAGGCAAATTTCCCTAACTTTTCTGATCATTTTCATAATAGTGAAAAGCTGAACAGTCTGAATGCTTCTGAAATACTTTTAAAATTATAAAATATAAAATGTTACAAAATAAAACAGTCACCAGATATATTAAATCTGAAAGAAAATGTTGGCAGGATGTATGACTGCATAAAATAAATGTTTTTTATGAGCCTCCCAAGGGTTAGTACCCTACTTGGGTTAGTGTACCTACTTATTAATTAATCATATGTATAGACAGCTAAATCCTTTAGGACTCTTGACAGTTTACAAGAGACAATGCACAAGGAACAATAAGTATGAAAACATAGAATACAATAAACTTTAAAAAACCAAACTGTAATCAAACTAAGATGAAGTCAAGTGTCAAATGCCATCTGGATCAGGGGTCAAAAGAGTGATCAAAATGCTTGAGATATGGAAGCTTCCCATATCGAAAAACTACAGTACTGGGGAAGTTTTAACATACTGTAGAATGAAGACAAGTCAAGGTAGACATTGTAGATGAATAAAAAGTTTTGCTTGGTGTAGCAAATGTAGACCAAGATACGTTTTTCTCTCTTACAGCATTAGAAACCAGAAATTCAGGACCAGTAAAAGGAAACACTTCTATATGTAATGCATAGTTAGGCCATCAGATATGATAGTGGACACCAATTCAGATTGTTTTAGACATATGCATTGCAGAATTAGGCAATGAATAGTGTCCAGTCTTATGGACTGGGTAGTGCCTCCTGAATCCTAGCAATATATTTAAAATCTAGGAGCTGAGGAATCATATTGGAACGGGGCTGTTCCTTTTTGTCCATGCCTGTGTGTTTCATGAATGCATTTGGTCAGCCACTGTGTCGTGTGAAATGCTGGACTGGATGGACAATTGGCCAGATCCTACATAGTCATTGTTATGTTCATATCTCAGTTTAAGACCTGAAGTTGCCACAACACAAATGTTGAAGGGCCCACTTGGATTTCATATTTTTGTAGGATGATTGAACAGGGACTTTTAAAAACTACTTTTCCCAAATCACATAATTTATTGGGTTAGTTTGGGCCTGGTGGGTTCTTCCTTTGCATGGATATGGATGAGGGAGGGAGGGTTGTTGAACCTAGTGGATTCCAGAGAGAGAACTGATGGATTTGGTGGATTCTGGGATACTCTGGGAGATTTCCTTCTAGTGAGGTGGGCAATCCTGCCAGTTGGGATCATTCTAGTTCTTTAACATTAAGATGTGATGCTGATTTTATTGACACCTCTCTTGACCTGAGGTGCATTTTTATAAAAATCTAAGTGTTTCTTTACTTCAACAATAATGGAATTAGGGCATATAAGAATCAACCAGATCTCTCAAGCATGTGTAACCTGCTTCCTTTGCTTCCTTTGCTACTAATTATGACAGATTTTCATCTTGTTGGAAAATGGTTTCAGTGTGTCTAATTCAAAGTCCAAATTGTTTAGATTTTTATTATCCTAGAAAATAGGCCATGGAATAACAGATTTAATTTACAGGAAAGTAGATTGCAACTGAATGCAGTGAAGAACTTTCTAACAGTAGGAACAGTTTCACCATGGAACCAATAACGTTGTACAAGAGTGAGCTTCTCTTTGTTTGATATGTTCAAATCCAGGTCAAATGCTTTGATTTTGATTCCTGTAATGAACAAACATCACTAGCCTAAATGGCAGCTTCTAAGTCAATGCCACCATTTGGTTTTATTCCAGAACAGAACAGTGAACCTTTGTGGATATTAAACACAAAATGTTCAGAAATGAACTGTTAGTTGTTGAGCATTCTCCATTCTGTCATGTACTGTTTTTTTCCATCTGCCTTGTCAATGGTTATTAAAATATGTGTTGTTACCAACCCTTCCTTTATTTTTGTTTCTTTTTCCACTCTGCAATTATCAGCTAGGTTACAGGAATCTTCAGGCTCCCTTTCCAAGCTTTCTAATTCTACAAAACAGCTTTATGTAGCTTTATAATGCTAATTCTATAAAGCAGCTTTGGTCAGTCTGGATCTTCTATTAACCTTCAACTCTGTATCCTCTGCTGGCTGATGGCTATGGTGTCTCTGGATCCATTTGATTCCAGAATTCCAAACCATAGCTTACAGAGGATCTTGGTTTTTCCTCCCTTCTCACTATAATAAAAGCAGAATTGTGGTACAAGCTCTACCACTGTGGGATATTGTGACATATGCAAAAAAAAAAAAAAAAAAAAAAAAAGAGCTGTGTGTGAATGAGGCTTCTACCTTGCACTACTTTTTTCAGCCCAAATCCCCTTTACTGCCTTGACGGATGACATTGGTTGCAAAATATCTAAAACCATGCAAAACCCAACCACTCAGAAAAAGCAGTGTGTGGACTGTTGGATTGCTGCCCTCAATATTGCTGCTCTGTAGAAATAGCATCATGTTGAATGAACCTTAACTTCACATATGACTTGATTGTCTCTTCCGTGTTTTGGCTTTGTGTGAGCACATGAGAATGTGGTGTGATTTCTATTGTCTCACTAAACTCTGATGTCTTTTTTTTTTCTTCTCCCTTTCTGCTTGCCTGCTGCTTTCATTCTGTAGTATTGGTATTTGCCATTCATTTCACCTTCTGCATCTATGCATCTCATGGTAGGTTTTAGGTTTCTTAATCTGAGACTAGACATTTCTGCTGTATAAAATGAAATTTTAATAAAGTCTTAAGCAGGGTTTGTTAATATATATATATATATATATATATATATATATATATATATATATATATATGTACCTTTTAAAACCTTGACATTTTCAGCTCTTAATAGGAAGGCATTTGTGTAGCCAATAACTGACGAATTGGTTATTCAACTTTAAGTTTTAGGGATGGGTGGAAGATATAGCAAGGTTTTTTTTTGTCTTTGTTGATGGTGTCTACATTTTTGCTGAAAGTTTATTAGCTTTGTGGTTCCTTTAAGTTTTTAAGTGGAATATTATTGAAACAATGAAAGTTTAAAAAGTGTTCTAATAAGGATTGGACACTTGGGATCTGTCAGATGAAATGTCTTTCTATTTTTTTGCAAGTGACCATTTTCATCTTGAAATCAAGGTATTCAATTTTGTGAAATTGTTTGCTCTGAAAAGTTTCCGCTGATCCAATGTTTGAGCCAAACTATTGATTAGGTCTGGCCACAGGGAGCAGGTGACTCCATTGTTCCAATAGCTTCATTGTCTCTTTTATGGAAGTATCACTTGTGTGCCAAACTCTATCCTCATTCAAGCAAGTATTGATTAATGAACACAGGAGCAATTATTATGCCAAGAATATTAAGGATTGGGTTAGAATTGATGGGCTATCTGTTGGTAGCCATCTTCAAGTCATAGCAGAATCACTGATGCTAAGGAAAAGCAGAAGTCTCTCCCCGTTTTCTATTTCTTCTTCATATCTTTAGGACAGAGCTGTTGTATTTATTCTTCTCACCCTTGTTCAAAACGTATGGCCCATGCAGTATTCATACTCTTCACTATTCTGGTGAAGCAAGTCTTCTTGTTCATTTTTTTTTCTTGTGACAGACTAAGCTGTGCCTGGGTCAGCCCCTAAATATTTGCACCCTTTTTTGTCTGGTATATGCTAAATATGTTATGAATTTGTCTAGAGCTCGGAGCTCTTCACTTTGACGTATGGGGCTTTGGTCACTCAGCTGTGTAAGGACTACGAGAATGATGAAGATGTCAACAAGCAGCTTGACAAAATGTAAGTAACAGAAACAACGTGGGTGTTCTCAGGTTAGAAATGTCAGAAGCCCCTTTTCCATGGGTTATTCACTTGCAGAATAAATCTAATTTTATCCAATCCTTGGAGTTTGGAAAAATAAATGAGCATGGATTTCCTTTCTAAAGCCTCAGGGTGTTTCCCTCCAGTTTGACCTGCTTGGTGTGATCACAGTTTCATGGCATCTTGCTTTTGGCTGCTTTAATAGGGGCTACAACATAGGTGTTCGACTTGTGGAAGACTTTCTAGCACGATCCAATGTTGGGAGATGCCATGACTTTCGAGAAACGGCAGATGTAATTGCAAAGGTGATGCTTCTTTTTGATTATTCGGCTTTGTTTCTGCATGTTTGTTGTTTGCTTGTGTTGCTGTTAAATAATCTTATTTTCTTTGAATTTATAGCTATGCATTAGGAACACAATTTTCTCAGCACAAAACAAATTTCACTCTTTTAGTTTATTATTACTGTTTTACTTCTGTTTTATTTAAAAATAGAGACAATTCCAGAAAACAGCTGAGAATAAGGCTAGTTTTTAGCTGTTTTCTGGAATTGTCCCTACCTTTAAATAAGTGAATAAATAATAATAAAAAACTAAAAGTGTTTTTATTATCAAAGCTGGATGTCTTGGCTTTCTACCAAGAAGCTAAGTAAGATGAGATAATTTTGTACCCTGTTTTCCCCAAAATAAGACATCCCTGATAATAAGCCCAATCGGGCTTTTGAGCGCATGGCAATAAGGCCAAGTGCTTATTTCAGGATTCAAAAAAATATAAGGCAGGTTCTTATTTTCGGGGAAACACGGTAACGGGAAAAAAGGGAATCAGAAAGACTTTTCTCCTATTCAATAATGTAAGGCAATGGTCTAAATGTTACCACTGTTTTCAGAAGGGGTAGGCATCAGACATAATGCAGAGAATTACTTATCAAAATCAGTCTTGTCTTGTCTAGTGTGTGGAAAAGAGTTACTTAAGTATGTTACATTGAAGAATTGCTGGGGTTTATTATGTGGTCGTTTGTTGGTTGATGTGTAAAAAATAGTGGCTTGCTAAATCTTTCACTCTTTGAACCCAGCTCTTCTCTCATATCTGTTTCACTTGATAGGTAGCATTTAAAATGTACTTGGGTATCACACCAAGCATCACAAACTGGAGTCCGGCAGGCGACGAATTCTCCCTTATCTTGGAAAACAATCCACTGGTGGATTTTGTGGAATTACCAGACAACCATTCCTCTCTTATTTACTCTAACCTCTTATGTGGGGTGCTCCGGGGAGCCCTGGAAATGGTGAGAAGAAGTGGAGGCCAGTTGAACCAATGGCCCTGGTGGCTGCTTTTAATGAAATGCATAACTACGAGGCTGCATGTTTTCTGCATCCATGAAAAGTTCAAAATAAATTGTGAACGTTAAGTACATGGGTTTATGTTAAAAAGTATCAGCAGTATGTTAAAGTAATGGATAGTATTCATTTGGTAATATTAGATTTCCATTAGGTCTGTGAGTCTGAGAACATCAATTGAAACAATTCAAATATTTTCCAACTTTTCTATCTTAAAAAAAATTCTCTAAAATTTCTTCCATACATTCTGGTGCACTTGTGTTAATAAAAAAGTTAGTTTGCAGGCTGTTATGCTGTAGTATTGTTAAGGCCAAAATAGTGTTCTCATTTATCAGGACTGCTGGATCAGCTCTTTGTATTGCATTTATGGGCCATCTTTTTTAAGGATTCTAAATAGCTCACAGTCAGACCCTACGGTATCAGTGAGGATGACTTTGGAACCTTTCATCATATGTCCTAAGAACAATTTGTGAGTCCATCAAGGGGGTTCCAAAACCCCCAGTACAAAGGGGGGATCACATTGCTTACAAGACAGGAAGGTCGACAGGAAGGTGCAACAAAGGCTGTAATGTGGGAGAAAGGTGACTTTTCATAAATAACGGGATGTATTTTGGCATGAATACCCTTCTTTTTCAAAGGGGTCTGGCACTTCAGGGAGCTGTTGTAGGGAAATATCTCAAAAGTGTGGACTTTCCTCTCTTTCATCATAGGTACAGATGGCTGTGGATGTCAGATTTCTCTTGGACACCTTGAAAGGGGATGGAGTCACAGAAATAAGGATGAAGTTTATCAGGCGGATCGAAGACAACCTCCCAGTTGGAGAGGAGTGAGCCTTGAGCAGCTTTCCTATTGGACTGGAAGGGATGAAGTCACTGAACCGGAGCTTCATTCGCATATAGTACCTTGTGTACTTTGAGACACTGACTGGTTAAGACGTCAATTCATTTG
Organism: Arizona elegans; assembly: GCA_022577455.1. Lineage (NCBI taxonomy): Eukaryota > Metazoa > Chordata > Lepidosauria > Squamata > Colubridae > Arizona > Arizona elegans. The sequence continues at coordinate 12,486,423 of JAKOOJ010000011.1, read as the reverse complement.
AAATAGTCTGTTTTATTTCCACAGATTTCTATTAAAAGCTTTTGTAGGATGTAGAACTCTTTTCATATTCATCAGAAACACAAGGCACCCTTTCCTTGTTACCACGCTTAGCTCCATGCAAAAATGCAGGATATTAAAACTCTAATTTTGAACTGGAATAATTCCAGATGCCACTTTCGTTCTGCAGTATGTGAAGAATTCCGGTATTATGTCCTCTGTTCATGTTGGTCAGTTTTTCTTCATGGGGAAGCCATTCCTGATAGCACAGAATGCATTCTATGATTTGAAAGAATTGAGAGCTCCTAATGGATTTGGACTTGTCCTTTTAGTTTTGCCATTCAACAAAACAATTAAAATTCATGTTGAATCAAGAGCTGGATCCATTTTGACAGTCCTGAAGGAAGTGTGTCATTGAAACTCAACAGAATCCCAGTTGGTTGGGCGTTTCTGATTTCGTCTTTGTCTTCCTAGTTGGTTGGCCGAAATAGTTTTAATGAACCAATGATGTAGGGCTCAAGTTTCAAATGTTTATATAATGTTGGAAAAATGATATTCACTCTGAGGGCCTCTTTACCTCATGTTTGATTTCGGCAACTAATTGAAGAGTTGTTCACACCAGTTTTGTTTTCTAAAAGTTTTAGGCAAAGCGCGTTTCAAAAATGTTGCAGTTGGGCATCCATGCTGAGAGGACAGAAATGATAGTAGCATGTTGCATGTGCATTCAAGTTTTTCTTAAGAAAAAGGGGTCTCAAGATTGCAGACACAAGGGTATAAACAGCCTTGTGTGGTAGGTTGATCAGTGCACCAAATGCTGGATGATTGAAAGGAATTTGAAGAGTATCTTAGGAGAGTTTAACAGTGAATATTCATTGAGTTTGTCATTGTGTGTATTTTATAAGGTTCTAAGTTTCCTATAGAGCAGAAGAGCCATTGTTGCATTTCGTGGACAAATTTGTACTAAACAGCGAAAATCTTTTGAATTGAGGATCCCACGGAGAATGTTTGCATTAAACATAAAAATGCCTGCCACACTTAAAAGAGGCACAAGAGGCTTCTAGTGATCTCTCTCTTCTTAAAGCATAATGGAATCCATTACCCCATGCTGATGTTGGTGAAAAGATTGCAGTATTCATTCGTTAAAGAAATTAATTGGTGGTTGGGAGGCTTTATGATTTATTTGTGTGGGTATCAACTGAATGGTATTTTAAAAGTTGGCAAAGGGAACCGTAATTATTTGATGACTTGGTCTTGTAAATAATGCTCTGGATAATATGCGCAATGGGAGAATGAAATGGCTTACCTAATTGCAAGAAAATGAAAACCAAACAGTTGCTTTCTCAAGACAGTGGGGCCATTTTTAAGGGTATCTTGGTCACATTTTCCCAGTGCTCTTCTATAATTTTTCTCAGCTGCTTTGCAGAAGTGTAGAGGCAATATTTTTTTTGCATCACGAAGGATTAAAAATTTGAGCATACCTGTTTCGGAGTAATTCATTCTGACCGTCAGAGGAATCTAGCCCTGAGAAAATCATTTTTGTTCCTTCTGTAATTTTTGATAGTTTTAAAAAATTACGCTGATCTAGAGCTGATTGGTGAATATTGATTAGTTAGATGCAATTTACACCTTTTTATTTGTATATGGGGTATGTCTTAATGTGTTCCATTTTTGAAGGTATTGTTTTGAAGCTCTTATATTAAAGACACTCTTAAATTAAGGGATATGGCAGTAGACTCATAGTTAATTTTACTAAATTTTGTCCTACTTTCGCTTTCCTCTCTTTTTTCAGACTTCAGCAACATAGATTTTTGATTAATTGTATTTCTATGGCCATCTATCTCACAAGGAATAACTGGATGGTGTACAGCAATCAAATAAAATAACTATATAAAAATATAAATTGTTATTAAAATTAAATATTAAAAGTTAAAATATACAACTACAAAACATGGAGAGAGTAAATATATCAGCCACATTAGTGGAGCCATCCTAGATTGTTACTGGTTCTCTTGGACCCCCAAGCCTGCTGACATAACAGACCTTAAGGATCTTCCAGAATGCTAAAAGGGATGGAGCTAACCTGAATTCAGGGATGGGAGAATATTCCAGCAGGGCAGATGTCATGGCAGAGAAGATCCCACTCCTGTAAATCTCTAGCATGGGCGTGGGCAAATATGGCTCCTTTATGACTTCAACTCCCAGAATTCCTCAGCCAGCCATATGAGTGGGAGTTGAAGTCGACAGGTCATAAAGGGGCCTTAGTTGCCCACCTCTGCTCTAGCAGATGGTACCTGCTGCGTGCCTTCTCTGTTGGGTCTAATGGGATGGGCTGATATAATTGGAGACGATCTCATACCATGAAGGGCTTTAAAAGTTAAAACCAGTGCCATGAATTGGTTGCAGAAACAATCCGGCAGCCAATGCATATCATGCTGTTCTGGGGCCACACATAATTGCTACACTTCTGCATTCTGCACAGTGGAAGCTTCTGGATACTACCTTCTGGATGAGGGCAGCCTCATGTAGAGTGCATTATGATAATCCGATCTGGAGGTGATTATGCAGAAGTCACTGTGAGCATCTAGGAACAGGCACAATTGGCAGCCAATACAAAGCTGTGTAAAGCAGTGCCCTCTCCCCCAAACCTTTTAAGCACCAAGGACCGGTTATATGGGGGGGGGGGAATTTACACAAACCGGATGTGTGCAGTTTCACACACTACCTAGTTCCTGCACATGTGCAGATGAAGCTTCGCTTGCCTGGCCTGATTCCTAATGGGCTGCGGACTGGTACTGATCTGTGGATTTGGGATTGGGGGCTCCTGGTGTAAAACCCCTCCTAACCGCAACCAGGTTCTGACAGGTTCTGGAGAACTGGTAGCAGAAATTTTGAGTAGTTCGGAGAACTGGCAAATACCACCTCTGGCTGGCCCCAGAGTGGGGTGGGAATGGGATTTTGCAATATCCTTCCCCCAGGAGTGAGGGTGGAATGGAAATTTTGCAGTATCCTTCCCCTGCCATGCCCACCAAGCCACATCACGCCCACCAAGCCATGCCCACAGAACCGGTAGTAAAAAAAATTGGATTTCACCACTGACCACAACTGCTACTTCTGCTGTTCGAGGTCCACCAAATGGTAGACCAGGTCTCTGCAACCCCATCCAGCATGAAAGATTGAATAGTCCTAGAAGCAGTAGACTCCAAAACCCAAAGCTATTCAGTCTTGCCATGGTTCAACCGAAGTCTGTTGTTCCCTATCCATCCCATAGCTTCCAGTCCATAGGATAAGACATTCATGGCATCACTTAATTTGCATGGGGCACTGTTACATAATTGGGTGTCATCAAATGTCCTGATGATACCTCACCCCATGGCAACAGATGGACTCACCCAGAGCCTCATAGAGATAATACAAAGGAGAAGAGAACACCAAACCCTGTGCCACCCCATAAAGTAGGGGCCAAGAACAAGACCTCTCCTCTCCAACCACCACTGATGAAATCAACCCCAGAGAAAGGAGGCAAATCAGCACATCCCCATGTCATCTACTCCCAATCCTCTGAGCCGATCCAGAAGGACACCATGGTCAACAATATTGAAAACCATCAAGAGGTCAAATAGGGCAAGGATCGACACACTACCGCCATCACGCTCACTACAGAGATCTTCCAAATGTACCACTAATGCTGTTTCTGTCCCACAGCTATGGCTGAATCCTGGCTGAAAAGATTCCAGATAATCTGCTTCTTTCCAAGGGCTGTCACCCAACCACTTTCTCAGAGGGATTGAAGCCTCCAAGACCATAAGACAGGGGAATTCCACTGCCAATGCAGAAATGGAGCTCAGGCAGGGAGGTTGTGTGTGGCAGGGAAGCTGGTACAATGGCAACAATCTCAACTGATCCCTAGAGGCCAACTTAATGAACAAGATCCCACATCCAGTGACCTGTGGAGAGTGTCCCTAGAAGACATAAAAGATTACTAGATTGTTGTGGTCCGCCAGCAACCTGCGGACCTGGCAACGGAGTCAAGACAGTGAGGAGGCTGGGGAGGAACATGGGCCAGTCCTGGAATCGGGAAGGCCCGGATGAGGGCTCTGCATCGGAGGCAGAGATGGGGCCAGGACCATCTGGGAGCGATGTGCGGACTCCGGAGTCTCCAGAGGCGGACAGCAGAGAGGCAGAGGAACAGGAGGAGCTTGTTCCTAGTGCACGCATGTGCAGAGCTGCCAGAAGGCAGCTGAAGAAAAAAGGACAACTCGGGAGTAAGGCCAGAAGATGATTGGCCACTCCCATAAGACTTAAAAGAGCAGCAACAAACTTGGGTTCTCTGCAGAAAAGCAACGTTGATTTCTGTGCTTCTTGTCTCTTGAACTTTGAGGGGGTTTTGCCAAGAAAAGCCTTTGGCTGGTTGCCAAAGACATCAAAGGTTGGTGATAAGGCCAGACTGGTTATTAAGAATTTTGTTTTGAACTAAGATGAGAATGAATTAATTCTCAGCTGTTTTAATAAAATAAGGTTGTTGAGGACTGAATTGTGTTTGGTAATCACTACTTGGGCCTTGGTCACAACATGGATGATGATCATCACACTGGCACACCTACCTTAGTTTTGGATCATGCCATACCTGAAACCCAACTGGGCACGTCTCTGAAAGGGCCACCGCAACCACCCTCCTGGATCCAGCCAGGTCTTGGCAACGCATGCCAGGTTGGCATTAGATTGCACACAAAGGAGGCTTTATTACAGACTGACCTGGCATTTAAAAGCAGCAGCAGGAAACCAGGACCCCTGGAGTTCTGTTGATTGTGTACAAGGACTGAACAAGGACCTGGGGAGGGTGGTTTTGAGAAACAATGATGACCAAAGTCAGGGAATCAAGAAAAGATATTTAATTGTTCTGCTTTTTAACAATCAAGTTTTGGATTGTGCCACTCAGGTTTTGTCTTGCAATCATTTCATACAAGTGAAAAGGCACGTGCTTGTTATCTCAAAAGTTGGTTAGTGGTACCACAGTGGTGGCTCAGTGGCTAAAATGCTGAGCTTGTTGATCGAAAGGTCGGCAGTTCAGCGGTTCGAATCCCCAGTGCCGTGTAACAGGCTGAGCTCCCGTTACTTGTCCCAGCTTCTGCCAACCTAGCAGTTCGAAAGCACGTAAAAAATGCAAGTAGAAAAATAGGGACCACCTTTGGTGGGAAGGGAACAGCGTTCTGTGCACCTTTGGAGTTTAGTCATGCCGGCCACATGACCACGGAGACTTCTTCGGACAGCGCTGGCTCTTCGGCTTTGAAACGGAGATTAGTACCGCCCCCTAGAGTTGGGAACAACTAGCACATATGTGCGAGGGGAACCTTTACCTTTACCTTTTACCACACCATTCTGTTGCTTCTAATAATTGAGATGACAAAAACACAAAAACATGATTTGCCAAGTGAATTCATTCTTTGGGTAAGTGGTGGCAGAATTCTTTCTCTCGTCGTATAAGTCTTCCACTAGATGTCCCTAGTTATCTAGAAGGAACTGACTTGGAAGGGCTGGCTGCTATCTGCACCACAGAAGTTTTACTTTTTTTTTTCAAAAAACTGATAATGGTAGAACAAAAATGTGAATGTATTATTTGTATACTATCTGTCATTCTACAGTACTCCTCTTTACGCAATTTAAAATTTAAGATGCATTAAAAATTAAAAGATATAAAACAGAGATCGTAAATAATGGAGTGATAACATTGGGAGATGTTACTTGCCAAGGTGCATAAAAATGGTTTCATTCAATGCTATTATTCTAAGCCTAATAATCCCCACTTAGGAGGTCATGTCCATTCAATTAATATAAAGTTGTCCTGAATGTTAACTCTAAACCTTTTAGCTGGTCTTGTTATCTTTGAAAAGGATGGAAAGAGAGACTGTGGCTATTTAATGCAAACAAATAGTAAGAATTGGGCCATGTCTGTTTTCTGTATTCTTTTATACTTCTGTAGATTCCAGTTTTTAGCAGGGGAATCTGGAAACTTAAACCCTGCAATGCTGGATTGTGTCAGGACAACAAAAACATCACTGTAAAACAGATTCACCCCTCCCTTCAACTTGTCTCAATTAACACAAAACAAAAAAATCAGAGTTTTGGAGGAAAAATTTGGATAATTTCTTTTCCAATTTCAACTTCTAACCGCTGATGCTTGGTGATGTTTAAACTGTAGTGTTAGGATTTTATTTTATATTCTCATAGTTACAAATCTAATTTTGGCTTTCCAGAAGTGATCTCTTGTTGGCTCTGGAGATTTCCCCCCTAGAAAATGTATTTTGAAAAACGATTTAGCTTCAAGACGGATCTCTCCTGAACTTTCTATGAAGCATCATGTGATGTCTTATACAAAGGTGCTGTCTTCATTGTAATTAACATTTTGTGTGGTGGCAGTGAGTTGAGTTTCTTCTCTGGGTTTTCAGCTAGTAATTGAAGACATTTCCTTAATAATGATGGATAGCTAAACTTTTTATGGTTGATGCTAATAGTAACCAAATTTGTTCCGTCTGCGTAGACTGGAGAGACTCCCTGTATGTTCAGTGATAGAGACAGAAGTCTGCTTTCTAGCTTTCTGAGAAGAGAGAGAATTGTCCAATTACAGTAGATGCTATTTATTTTTGAGTGATTGATGCTGTTTTAAAAATTGAACACCCTATTGGGGTCCTCTCTGATTTCCCATGCTCAGCTTTTAATGAATTAGTAAGTCAACTGTTTACAGAAAACTTCCCCACATCATTTCTGATCCCCTCAACATATTTCCCTGTAGGGTTTCCTGTCATTTAGAAGTGAAACATTTCAGTGGAATGAATTCTGAGCCAAATGGCTCCCACTGGTTCTAAACAGACATATTTCTCGAAAAGGATTGCATCTTTTTATTCCTTGGAGTTTGGGCCAAGGAAGAAATCTTGCCATCCTCTTATTGGCAAAGTGGATAAGCAGAAAGCTTTTTAGAACAGAGTACATCATGCAAAGGTTTCTCGGATATCTAACTTGCCCCAAATCTAACCCCAATTTCAGAATCCTACATTTATGTCTTATCAGAAACACAACATACTCTTATCAATAATGAAACACTCACAGTTCATTTTAATGCCACTGCGTGTCAGTGTGTGGATGAGAGAAATTTAAGCAAGACAGTTTTGTAAAGGGCTGGAAAAAAGTCTTGGTGAATCTGGAAGTCAGAGGTCCTGACAATGGGACTTCTTTCCTTTTTGTTTTGAAGCATTTCCCTGCTTTTCTTTTTCTCAAACCAAAAAGAAAACTCCCAATTGCCATGACTCAACATCCAGACAGCTCCACCTGGAGAACTGATGAGAAACTTCATCGACAAACTTGGTGAATATTGTAAATTAATGAAAGGAGAGAAAGGTCTGAACCAATGGTGAAATCCAATTTTTTTTACTACCGGTTCTGTGGGTGTGGCTTGGGCGTGGTGTGGTGTGGCTTGGTGGGCATGGCACGGGAAAGATACTGCAAAATCTCCATTTCCACCTCATTCCAGGGGAAGGATACTGCAAAATCTCCATTCCCACCCCACTCTGGGGCTAGCCAGAGGTGGTATTTACCAGTTCTCTGAACTACTCAACATTTCCGCTACCGGTTCTCTAGAACCTGTCAGAACCTGCTGGATTTCACCCCTGCTCTGAACTGTGCAACCAACTCTTTGTGGTAAGATCTACTCAATAATATGTGGGAAAGGAGCAGTTTTGGGAGCAACGTATTGATCTGTCTTAATTACATTGGCCTTGCTCTGACAACTGTCAAACTTGTCTGTAGTACACATACCAGATGGGGATCTCAAAAAAAAAAGATTTTTGCTGTTGTACAAGTTGGATTTCGGCAGCACTTAGGCACCAACATTTTAAAAAATCCCACTGCCATGGGTTATTCAAGGTAACGCCATATAGGGGAAGGGAGGGGCTTAGTTTTAAATACAAAACAAATGTAATTGAGGAAGGGAGGCGGAATTGGGCTGTAGATAGGAGGAGCAGACAGGATTTATTGCTCTGGTGGGGATCTTGTTAAAAGGATAGAAAGCAGTTGCTCAACTCCATCATTGCTTCACTGGCGAGGCAGCTCCTGTTGCCGCTGCTGAAGCTCCACATTCAAAGATGGCCAGGGGGAAAAAAATGCTTTCTATTTTGCCTCCTTTGTGAATGTTGAAAAATGGGAGGAAAAGCCATATTCTGGCATAGAAAATCCAGTATTTCCTGGCATAGAAAAATGCAGTAAACGTGCACACCCAACGCTAGTGCTTGTTCAAGTCCATCCTTCCCAGGCGTTTTTGAAGAGATTTCCTCCTCCGAGGCAGAAAATGCAAATGGTTTTACTTGACATTAATTCATTGGGGGTGCAGCTGACCACAGCATGGGTGTCAAACTCACGGCGTCACATTACCATCACGTGACGTTTCAAGCTGTTTTTCCCATTCGCAGAGCTGACGCATCCTGCCTGCGGGCCGCCAGTTTGACACCCCTAGTACAGGGAGTCCTCAACTTACACATAACAAATCACTTCAAAAATGTCTCACTTAGCAACAGAAATTTGGGGCTCAATTGTGGTTAGTTAAGGACTACTGTATCACTTGTGCAGAAAAGGTTTGTCTCTGATTTGTCTCTGCCTTGTTGCTGGCCTCTTGAGATGGCTGCCAGGAATGGTTGGTGATCGGGCTGAAATCTACTTACCTTCCCAACCGGTTCGGAAGTGCGTGCATGACTCGTATGCACTTGGACCCTCTGCACATGCGCAGAAGGGTAAAAAAACAGGGTTTTTCCTGGTTAAAACCAGGAAGTAACGACGACCGGGCGGGTGGGCAGAGCCTCGTGCCGCTGTTGCTATCAGTTCTCTGAACCACCGGCCGCCATCACTACTGGTTTGGCCGAAAGTGGCAGGAGAGGGATACTACAAAATCTCCATTCCCACCCCACTCCAGGGGAAGGATACTGAAAAATCCCCATTCCCTCCCCACTCTGGGACCAGCCAGAGGTGGTATTTGCCAGTTCTCTGAACTGCTCAAAATTTCCACTACCGGTTTTCCAGAACCTGTCAGAACCTGCTGGATTTCACCCCTGGCTGGAAGGGCCCTTGGAGGTTTTCTAGCCCAACCCCCTACTCAAGCAGAAGACCCTATATACCAGGGGTCACCAACATTTGGACTTCAGGGACCACTAAATTCATAATTTTAAATCCCACGGACCACTAATATGTTCTGCCTAATGACCAGCTAGGTGGCATGGCTAGGTGGTCATGTGACTGGGTGGGCGTGATCAATTTGATGTCACTCACGTCAAGGGGCTGGGAGGGGAGGGGCACTCTACTTGCCCCTCCCCTCCCAGCCACTCCTCCCTTCCCAACCCAGGCTCCTTAGGGCCTCAACAGGAAGCGATTGTTGGAGCTAAGCAGCCACCATGAGAAAGAGTTGGCAAAACAGCTCAGTTCAAATTGGATCTGGCCAAGAAGGAGGCTCAGCCGAAGCACCTCACTGAGGACTATGAGCATAGGCTTTTCAAACAGAGTGAAGACCTGTGGGAGTGCAAGGCCAAGTACTGGCGCCTGGAGGCTCTGTGGGCTGAGATGGTCAGCCAGTTCCAGGCCATGATGCAGTCCCACTGGAACAAGGCCCTTCGGCTCTTCGCCACCAGTGGCACTTCCCTCCAGCCTTCGCCCAAAGCCCCACACCAGGAGGCTGAAGCAGACCCCAAGTCAGAATTTCTGGCCCCCTCCAACCCACACAAGAAGACCCCGAAGGGGGAGACTCTCTGCAGCAACACAAACGTTCATTGCATGTATCCGGCGGCTGGTGATGCTTTTCATACATAGTTTTCTATGTACTTTAAAAACAAATTGCTTTTCATTACAAAATACCTTTTACTCCTGCTTTTGTTGTACCAAGAAACAGGTATGACCTGAAATATTTACTGACCCAGGCAGGCCCAGGGTTAGATCTTAACCCACTGCTGAAGTCGAGGTAGTCCAAATTCTGCTCCAATTGAGATATTGAGGCACATGAGACAGATATCCTGCAAACACCTCTTCTCATTCCTGGCATTAAAATAATACTACTAAAGCAAAAGTATCTGGCTAATATTGGGCAGTCATTTCACGTCATTCAAAGTCTGCCAAGGGGTAGATCTGGACTGTCATTTGGGCATCTCTTCATCCTTTTGAGCTTTTGCTGCAGTCTTTTGCACTGCAAATAATTTTCTCTTCTTCCAAAAAGTTCATGGCTTACATATTCATTGGGACATTAGGGGGTGCCCTTACAACATCTGCCTTTGCAGCAGATAAAGTGAATCATTCACTGTCCAGCGAGAAGAAGTGTGTCTGTGATAGAAGCCCCTCAGCTCAGAGTTGCCTGAACACCTAGAAACTTTCAAAGTCAGCCCGTTCAAAAATAGGATGGCCAAAAGCATCACTCATAAAACCCCAAAGCATTGCAAGGCATCATTTTTGTCAGGCTTTTCAATGTTGCTGGGGCTACAATATTTTGAATTAAGCAGGTTTACTTGAGGTAGGGACGCGGTGGCTCAGTGGCTAAGACACTGAGCTTGTCGATCGAAAGGTCAGCAGTTCAGCAGTTCGAATCCCTAGCGCTGCGTAACGGGTGAGCTCCCGTTCTTTGTCCCAGCTTCTGCCAACCTAGCAGTTTGAAAGCATGTTAAAAAAAATACAAGTAGAAAAAATAGGGACCATCTTTGGTGGGAAGGGAACAGCGTTCCGTGCACCTTTGGCGTTGAGTCATGCTGGCCACATGACCACGGAGACGTCTTCAGACAGTGCTGGCTCTTCGGCTTTGAAATGGAGATGAGCATCACCCCCTAGAGTCGGGAACGTCTATCACATATGTGCGAGGATACCTTTACCTTTACCTTTTTTAATTGAGTTAAGAACTGACGATGGGTGAGCGTTGAGGAAGAGTTAAAAGGGTTTAAATCAGACTTCCTTCCACGTTGCTTTTATCTGCCATTTACTCTCAGCCTTACAAGGTACAGGTAATCCTTGACTTAGTGACCAGTCAAAGTTACAACAACACTGAAAAAAGTGACTTGTGACCTTTTTTTCACATTTATGACCATTGCAGCATCCCACGGTCACATGATCAAACTTCAGATGCTTGGCAACTGCCATGTATTTATCATGATTGCAGTATCCTGGGATCATGCGATCACCTTTTGCCATCTTCTGATAAGCAGAGTCAATGGGGAAGCCGGATTCACTGAACAGTCATGCTACTGATTTAACAACTGCAGTGATTCACTTAACAGCTGTTGCCCAAAAGGTCATAAGCCAGGGCACAACTCACTTAACAACTGTCTTGCTTAGCAATGTAAATTTTGGGTCCAGTTGTGTTCTTAAGTCGAGGATACCTGTTTTTTTTAGTAAATAGGACTACCTATTTACTAAGTCTGCACTACTATTAATCTTCTCATCGTTCCCATCACCCATCTTCTTTCACTTATGATTGTATGACTGTAACTTTGTTGCTTGTATCCTTACGATTTATATTTGATTTCAAAATATGATTTGATTACTTATTTGTACCCTATGACTATCATTGTGTTGTACCTTATGATTCTTGACGAATGTATCTTTTCTTTTATGTACATTGAGAGTGTATGCACCAAGACAAATTCCTTGTGTGTCCAATCACATTTGGCCAATAAAGAATTCTATTCTATTCTATTCTATTCTATTCTTCTATTCTATTCTATTCTATTCTATTCTATTCTATTCTATTCTATTCTATTCTATTCTATTCTATTCTATTCTATTCTATTCTATTCTATTCTATTCCATTCCATTCCATTCCATTCCATTCCATTCCATTCCAGATAGGAAACAGGACCAGATGAAATAATTCTACTTTATTATAAGGTTAATATAATCTTCGTAGTCTTTCCCCTACCCATTCTGATGCTGAAGTTTCTCCTCCCCAAGCCGAGGCTTCAGATGAGCCAACCGTTGGCTACCTGGGCCAGAAAGCTCCTTCAAAGCTTTCCAAAAAATCATCTCCATCGCTCCTGTGGGATGGAGCGATAAAGCTGTTCCGGCCATTGGTTTGGCTGTGCTTCGGAGCCACCTCCTAAATCACCAGCCCTGCTTCCTCTTGGCTGCTTGGCTGCTTGGCTTGGAGGGCTTCCTGCTGTCTTATCAGAGCAGTCAAGGAAAGCTCGGTCTGACTTGGATGGGAAAAGCTCAAGATTGCCAGCAGCACCTCCCTGTGCTCAGCTCCTCTTGGAGCAGCCTAAGCCTTGATGAAGCAGGGCTTCATACTGCGATGAAGTTGCTCATTACAGATTGTCCTGTTGTGGTCTGCCAGCAGCATCCAGAGCTGGCGGCGGAGTCGGACAGTGAGGAGGCTGGGGAGAAACATGGGCCAGTCCTGGAGTCTGGGGAAGGCCCGGAGGAGGGCTCTGCATTGGAGGCAGAGATGGGCCCAGGGCCATCTGGGAGTTATGCGCGGACTCTGGAGCCTCCAAAGTCGGACATCAGAGAGGCAGAGGAACAGGAGGAGCCTGTTCCTAGTGCGTGCAGGCGCAGAGCTGCCAGAAGGCAAGAACAGTTAAAACTAAAGGGATGGCTCAGGAGTAAGGCCTGGAGATGATTGGCCCCTCCCATAAGGCTTAAAAGAGAGCAAAGGCACGTGAGCACTTTGCACAAAAACAATGTTGTTAATTCTGTTCCCAGTTGGCATCTCTGTTTGAGTCTGGTCTCCGCGTGGCTTTGCCAAGTAGGTCTTTGGCAGAGTGTCAAGGGAGATAAAGGTTGGTGATTATCCTGAAGGACTTCCCCCGAAAGAACTTTTTGCAACTAATTGGGACTCAGCTGTGAATGAACGTAATTCATGCTATAGAGCCCTGCACACCAGAACAACTAGACACAAGAACAGTTTTTTCCCCAACACCATCACTCTGCTAAACGAATAATTCCCTCAACACTGTCAAACTATTTACTAAGTCTGCACTACTATTAGTCTTCTCATTGTTCCCACCAACCATCTCCTTCCACTTATGACTGTAAACCCGAATCTGAAAGCTTCCAGATTTTCCCCACCCAAGTGAAAGTTCAAGTCCCTGCCCGGCACCCTCATGTCCATCACATGGACAAACTGAAGACACCTCCCAGTCATCCAGCTTCAGGTGCCAGGGCACTGCGTCCTTGACTCTCTTGAGAAAGGAATGTTATTTTGACTACATATCATCTACACTCTATGCAATCCCCCCTCCCATTTTCCCACAGAAGAAGATGTGGCAGGCCTGAAGGCCCAAACATAAAAAGATGGCTTCCAGGTCTGACAACAACAAGAAAAGGGGGACGTAAAGAAGTTAATAAAAAGGATAAATAATGCTACAGCCACACTAGATGGGTTAATATAAATAGACATTATAACTGCGAGAATTAGGTGATCAGCAGAGTGATGGCACAAGGGAAACTTTCTTTCTTCCTCTTCTAACCTTTGGGTTTACACCATTCTCTCATGGAAAACAGGATTTGCTATAACTTGCACATAACTTTGCTATAATTTACACACACACACACACACACACACACACACACACACACAAACACACACACTCCTGCCTTCTGGGGCTTATGCAAACCTGCCAGCTTTCCCCGTCCATTCCCATCCTTTGGAATTCTTTACTTGTGGGTCAAAAGCAGCTCTTGGAAGAAGAATATAAGAATCCCAAAGCACATTAAGCAAATTAAATGTCTCTTTTCACAAGTAGCTTTATGGCAGACGAGGGAGCCTGTGCCCAGAATTCGGCTCTCTCAGCGCAGAGCTAAATGATCCCATGTGCTCTTGATCAGAAACAAATGGCAAAAAAGCATGATGCCTCCTCCGCAGAGCCCTGGCAAGCCTCATGGCTGGGATGCAAACTGGGAATATCTTGGCCCCTTGGATGGAGGGCAGGAAATACATTCAGGGGACAGTTGATTGAGGCATTATCAAAGGAGAGGCAACCATTGAAATCAGTGTTTCTCAACTTTGGCAACTTTAAGATGCCTGGACTTCAACTCCCAAAATTCCTCAGCCAGCAGTGACTGGCTGGGGAATTCTGGGAGTTGAAGTCCAGGCATCTTAAAGTTGCCAAAGTTGAGAAACACTGATTTAGACATTTCTATCTCTGCCTCATTCCAAGGGCTCCAAAACAGACCCCCAAATTTGAGTCTCGTAGCCAAAGTTTAAGAGCAGACCAATCTCGCCACACACTTGTATAATTGTACCTCTCCACCTTCTTCCATGATGTTATGAAGCCACTTTTTCTTACTTTGTGATGACAGTGACATATTTCAAGAAGAACAAGCTCTGAGTGGGGGTCCATCCAACTCATCCCAAAGGCGTTTTTCCAAAAGGCAACTGGACATTCTTGGTTGTTTCCTTTGAAAATGTTTCGCTTCTCGTCCAAGAAGCTTCTTCAGTTCTAAGGGAGTGTTAGGTCCAAAAATGTTAGAATTGAAGAAGCTTCTTGGATGAAAAGCAAAATGTTTTCAAACAAGGAAGTCCAGTTGCCTTTTGAAAAACACCTGTGGGACACCATGACCTGGATGATTGAGAATCTCCATAGACACCCATCCAACATCTGTATACTCAACAGTGGCGGGTTGCTACCGGTTCGCCCCAGTTCAGGCTAACCAGTAGCAACGGCAGAGGGAGGCTCTGCCCACCCACCCGGACATCATCAAATTTATTTATTAATTTATTAATTTAATTTGTATACGATCTGTGCATGCCAACCAGTAGCAAAGGTAAGTGAAACCCACCCCCGATACTCAAGCTTTCTCCCTCCATCTGTCTCTTTCACTTCCCAGAATTCCCAAGCTTCCTTTGGCAGAACATTCTTGTTCTGACCTAGGCTTCCTGAGTCATTAAAACACACGAGTAGTCCCAAAAAACCTCTTTTATTGCAACAGCTGTGAATTACGTTCATTCACAGCTGAGTCCCAATTAGTTGCAAAAAGTCCTTTGGGAGAAGTCCTTCGGGGTAATCACCAACCTTTATCTCCCTTGACACGCTGCCAAAGACCTACTTGGCAAAGCCACACGGAGTCCAGAATCAAACAGAGATGCCAACTGGGAACAGAATTAATGTTGCTTTCCTGCAAAGGGCCCATGTGCCTTTGCTCCTCTTTTAAACCTTATGGGAGGGACCAATCATCTCCAGGCCTTACTCCCGAGTTGTCCCATTTGTTTTAACTGTTCATGCCTTCTGACAGCTCTTAGCATGTGCGCACTAGGAACAGGCTTCTCCTGTTCTCTACCTCTCTGATGTCCAACTGTGGAGGCTCCGGAGTCCATGCATAACTTCCAGATAGCCCTGGCCCCATCTCTGCCTCTGACGCAGAGCCCTTGTCCGAGCCTTCCCCAGACTCCAGGAGTGGCCCATGTTCCTCCCCAGCATCCTCACTGTCCGATTCCGCTGCCAGCTCTGCAGGCTGCTGGCAGACCACAACAATTCTAAGATTAACCAAGGAAAAGGAAAAAAGCTGAAGTGATTTGTATGAAAAAAACAACAACAACAACAACTGGGGACTCCACTATACATGGTGACCGACATGCCAGTGTCATTCATCTCCTGCTGAAAAGAGCCAGATTGTACCACACAGATTGTATTAGCTGAGTTGTGTACTTAGGCCTCCAGTCAAAAGCCTCACCAAGTCTAGCTGGCAACTGTCAGGGTTCAGATTTCAGATAGTGCAATGAATCAGGTGTAATTCTCGCCAACGGTGGAAGAACTTGCCGTAAAACAAAGACCTTGCTGGTTGTGCCTCTTCCTTTTAGATATATCATTGGATCAGCTGAATAACAGAAAATGAGCAAAAGTTTGAAACAGCTCAAAGATGAGGCTGTGTATATGTGAGGTAGGTTTGCGTGGGAAGCTGAGATCCTATCTCCTCCTGAAATTGATGCTGTGGAAAGCATCGCTTTTCCATAGTGGTTGTCAATCCTGAATTTGATTAGGGTGTGGGATTGTTTGCATCCTTGAGCATTCTGACATGCATTCAGCTTGACACTGAATGCCACTTGACAATGGAAATCTAATTTTTTTTCCTGAGATATTCTGGGAGGTACATATAATCTTATCCATTCCTTTGTTCACCACAGTTCTGAGCATTGAGCCCGGGACTCCATCCAAACACCATTTCCTCTTCTCCAGAACTAAAAGTATTTGGGGGATGAGCAAGTAAGGGAAGCGGCTCTGGAAATCTGAATTGGGACAGCCCACCCCACACCCACCCCAGTGGCATTACCACAAAACTTTGGCCATCAACATTGTGGAGAAGCTTCCTCTAAGGAAAAATGTTGTTATGAGCAAAGTGATGTATTCATAGATAAATGCATTCATATTTATGTCTAGGAAAAAAGAGGAGAGAAATAAAGCCATCTAAATAGGTGCAATTTGCTTAAAGCAGGGGTCTGCAACCTTAAACACTCAAAGAGCCATTTGGACCCGTTTCCCACAGAAAAGAAAACACTGGGAGCCACAAAACCCTTCCCGTGCCTGACTATTTCTTGAATGACTACAAAATTAGCACATGTAGTTGAATGAAACGTTCTGTTTTCTTCTGAAACTTTTCTTTTCTTGGATTTATCCATGGTTGGCCTACCGGGGGTTGGAAAGCTCAATAAATCAATGCCGGTGGGTGTCTCACATTGGCGGTTGTGACACATATTCTGAGTGACGGGGAGCCACAGCACAGGGGTGAAAGAGCCACATGCGACTCCAGAGTTGACTCCAGGTTGCTGACCCCTGGCTTAAAGGAACAGGAGCAGCCTCTATTGTGATATTATTCTATATTGTAGGGCTAAGAGGAGAAATTATCTATTTCTCATTCAGGTTCCAAAAGCTAACCTCTTCTACATTTTTGAACCAAAGCACACACTGGAACAGATTGTCCTTTTAACATCTGTGCTCCTTTGGATTTTGCCATGCATTTTATCAGTCAAAGTAATCATGCATTTTAGAGGAAATGTCTGCACAAAAATGTGCACCGTCATGAAAATAATACAGAAAAAGAAGTTATTGCCTGCAAAATGCTGCACATTTAAGCCAAATGGCTAACAAGTATGCCAACATACAAATTTGTGCATAAAAAGTACAGTGGAAGGAAAAGAAGCATTGTTTTCCATTTTTAATCTCAAAATACGTATTTAAAATTTTCTTTCGGTTACATATTTAAATTCACCCTTGTTTTTTTAAAAAATGAAACCATATATGATGGGAAAACAAACTGCTTATTTTCCTTTTTGCTAAAAATGCAAAGCCAGCAAGTTTTAGAATAATAGAATAGAATAGAATAGAATAGAATAGAATAGAATAGAATAGAATAGAATAGAATAGAATTCTTTATTGGCCAAGTGTGATTGGACACATAAGGAATTTGTCTTGGTGCATATGCTCTCAGTGTACATAAAAGAAAAGATACATTTGTCAAGAATCATAAGGTACAACACTTAATGATAGTCATAGGAAAACAATATAAATTGTAAGGATACCAGCAACAAGGTTACAGTCATACAGTCATTCGGCTTGGCCTGAATAGGTTTTATGGGTTAGTTTTTAATTGTATAGCTTGGGGTTTTAAATTGGGAGGCTGATCAATTTAATTTATTTTTAGTTATCTTAACTTTTATATTGTGTGTTATTTTAATTTTCGGCTGTTCACTGCCCTGAGTCCCTTCGGGGAGAAGGGCAGTATATAAATTCAATAAATAATAATAAATAATAATAATAATAAGTGGGAGGAGATGGGTGATAGGAACGATGAGAAGACTAATAGTAGTGCAGATTTAGTGAATAGTTTGACAGTGTTGAGGGAATTATTTGTTTAGCAGAGTGATGGCGTTCGGGGAAAAACTGTCCTTGTGTCTAGTTGTTCTGGTGTGCAGGGCTCTATAGCATCGTTTTGAGGGTAGGAGTTGAAACAGTTTATGTCCAGGATGCAATGGGTCTGTAAATATTTTCACAGCCCTCTGTTTGACTCATGCAGCATACAGGTCCTCAATGGAAGGCAGGTTGACAGTAATTGTTTTTTCTGCAGTTTCTATTCTGATGCAGCTTTAAAAATGTTGTATTTCTTCCCTGATTTTCTGGGGCTTTTTATTCCTGGCAAGAGAGGAGGGGGGGGGGGGCAAAAGAGACAGCAAGCTGACAGCTCTAGGCCCATTGAGAATTTCTTGTCTTTTTTAAAATCTTGTTTAGTTAACCTAATAACCTTAATTTTTCCCATACATAGTAAATACAGTTTCCCCAGAGACTATATCAGAAAGGCATACTTGCTGACACTGGTTCAGCAGCATCTGAACAGGTTGCTCTTAGCACAGAATGAATGTACCTCATAGCATCGGGACGGGTGAAATCCAGCAGGTTCTGATAGGTTCTGGAGAGCCAGTAGCGGAAAGTTTGGACAGTTCTGAGAACCGGTAGAGGAAATTTTGAGTAGTTTGAGGAACCAGCAAATACTACCTCTGGCTGGCCCCAGAGTGGAGTGAGAATCAGTGGTGGGTTTCAAATTTTTTTACTACCGGTTCTGTGGGTGTGGCTTGGTGGGCATGGCAGGGGAAGGATACTGCAAAATCCCCATTCCCTCCCCACTCTTGGGGAAAGGATATTGCAAAATCTTAATTCCCACCCCACTCTGGGGTCAGCCAGAGGTGGTATTTGCCAGTTCTCCAAACTTCTCAAAATTTCCACTACCAGATCTCCAGAACCTGTCAGAACCTGGTTACGGTTAGGAGGGGCTTTATACCAGGAGTCCCCAATCCCAAATCTACAAACCAGTACCAGTCTGCAGCCCATTAGGGATCAGGCTAGGCAAGCGAAGCTTCATCTGCTCTAGATAGGGCACTTGGGCAGCTCTGAAGCTTTGGAATACGGTTCTCACAATCCTGATGGCCATCTGGTTGGGTGTGGTGAGAGCTGCAGCCCAAAATATGAAGACCACCAGTTTTATCAGACTGAATGTACAGTAACCTGTGTGGTTAGAAGCACCTTCTTGGTGCTTGACCCCAACCTTCTCCTATTCAACAGGGAAGGTAATGTTGACTTCATAGTAGATTGATCTGTCCAGGCATTGTTGGAAACAGGATGCTGGGCTAAATGGAGGTCCAGTTGAATCTGCTGTGATGCGCTGGCAACACCTAGAGGTTCAAAGATCTGTGGGAAGAGAAGCCAACGTCCTGGTCTCACCCATAGCAGGAAGGAAGTGGCAGATGCAATGAGTTGGTCATGCCTGGCAGAGGAACATGTCTACACATGCCAAAGGTGTGGCTGGACAGATGTTTCTGTTAGCTGTTGACCTTATCACGTCAGGGATCTGATGATGGATTTATGACTTTTTTTAGAGCAGTGTCTCTCAGCATTGGACACTTGGAGAATTCCCCCAATGTATGTCTTCCATTCTTCCAGCAATGAGGAATTTTTCATAAATATATGGATTTATTCAACAATTATGGTATGTAGATTCAGCAAAATGTTACAGAGCTCAGTTTGATGAATTGAGTCACCATTTATATTCCGTCTTTCTACTTGGCTAAAGATAAAGGTAAAGTTTCCCCTGTCCAGTTTTGTCCAATTTAATGGGGTGGTGCTCATCTCTGTTTCTTAGCCAAAAGAGCCAGTGTTGTCCGATGACTTTTCCGTGATCATGTGGCCAGCTTGACATCACTCCACAGTGCAGAGCATACAGTGAAAGATGGAATGCTGTTATCTTCCCACCGAAGTGGTACCTGTTTATCTACTCTCATTTGCATGCTTTTGAAGGAGAATCAAAGACCTCGGCGCCTTCCGCCGTGCCCTTAAAACTTTTTTTTTTCAGCAAGCCGGGCTGGCTTAACATATTTTTAAAATATTTTTAATTGGTTTGTTATTTTAAATTGGGGCCAAATTAATATATATCTTTTTAATTGTTTTTAATGTTTGTATTGTATGTTTTTATCTGGCTGTACACCGCCCTGAGTCCCTTGGGAGAAGGTGCGGTATATAAATTCGAAATAAAATAAAAATAAATAAAAATTGCTAGGTGGGCAGGAGCTGGAACAAGTATTGGGTGTCAGCGTTCCACAAAGTTCCCAACTCCAAGTAAAAACTCTGAGGCAGACATTTCTCAAAGTTCCATTTATTAGAGAAGGTAAACTGGCACATCTGGGAAAACCTGAATCTGAGAGTTCCGGTTTTCCCTCAGTAAATCAAAACCCCAAATCCAACCCCTGAACCCATCAGTCTGTCACATGGTCCAATCACCATCTGTCCCAGGGTGAAATCCAGCAGGTTCTGACAGGTTCTGGAGAACCGGTAGTGGAAATTTTGAGCAGTTCAGAGAACTGGCAAATACCACCTCTGGCTGGCCCCAGGGTGGGGTGGGAATGGAGATTTTGCAATATCTCCATTCCATTTACAAGAGGTAAAAGAAATGCTTTTAAAAGCCTCTGACGATCAGGCAACTCAGCTGGGTTCGTCAGAGCCTTTTAAAACCTCTTCGGCCGAAGAGGTTGTAGAAAAAATACTTTTAAAAGTAAAAAAAAAAAAAATCTGATGATTGCGCGGCTCAGCTGGGCATGGAGGGGGGGCAGGGATTTTTTCTACCGGTTCTCCGAACCATCCACCACCATCGCTACGGAGAGCACCAATGATCCCCCAGAAATTTGTTTGCTCCAATTCCTAACCATTTATAACAGTTGCAGTTTTCAATCCACAACAGCTTTGTTCATTTAACAAGCAAAAATTCTGCAGACCATAGAATGGACTATCAGTTTCATAAAGTTACAGGTCATACATAATTTTTTTTTCAGTGCCGTCATAAATTTGAGCAGTCACTAATTGAACTGATGTAAGTCAAGGACCACTCTGCGTGAGTCACTTAACAGCTGCAACGATTGGCTTAACAATCCTGGCAAGAAAGGTCATAAAATTGGGCATAACTCACTTAATGACTGCCTTGTTTAGCAAAGGAAATTCCACTCCCAATTTTGGTCAAGGACTTCCTGTAGTTCAGAGCTATTTAGATTTCGAAGCACAGCTTTCCCATTCAGCTTTGAAACTAAACCGAGCTGTTAGCGACCACTCTACTATACCTGCACCCGCAGTTGCCATCTTGACTTTTCTGACCCCCTCTGAGTCATCTCTGGATAATAACACTGAATTAAACTTCATTAAAGAATACTTCAACCTGTACTTCCCAGGCTATTCTGCACGGTGGAATAAAAGCACCTCCCTAATTCCAGGTCTGACTTCTGTATTGTATTATATACAATAATAATGGGGTTTCTTTACAAGGGAGAAAAAAAATTAAATGTTTATTATAAAGTTGGAAGAGGGGGGGTGAAAGGCCCACCTTGATAGCTAATAATCACAGCTATACTTAATCTTGGATTGATGACCTGATTTTAAATGAAGCAGCAATCAATTCCCATCAGAGAAATTATTCAAACAGTGCAACCAAACTAAAGTAAAATAATTTTTCAAACTTGACAACTTTAAGATGGATGGACTTTAAATCCCAGAATTCCCTTCTCCAGAAAAATACTCCTGCTGGAAGCTGTGAGTAGAAATGCTAGTTGTCTACCTTAAAGCTACTAATTCTCCTCCTCCTCCTCCTATTTCTCCTCCTCTCCAGAAATTTAGAAACTATATGTCAGACACTCCACATCCGAGCATCATTCTTTTATGGTAAACCAAAAATAAACAGAGGAATCAAACTCTGCATGTGATGTGATGTGTATATCAAGTATGTGATATGCACATACTTGTCTATGTCATCTCTGGGATTGAAATCTTCAGCCACTTCCTTCTGCCTTTCAAATCAGTGGACCTTTTTTGGCTGTTCATCTCCCAGCCTTGAGATACCTGGAGAATGTCAACAAAATACTTCTGTCTGCAATGAGCTGTGCGGGCTTCATTGCTGGAGATATTCTGCATTCACTTGGCTGTATTGGATAGAGCAAAACAAATTCCAGCTTTGAAAAGAACCCAGAGATTCTTGGCTTTAAACAAGAAGAACAAGCAGGCTGTCAGTCCAGACATGTTTAATTTACAAGGAAATGTCTTACTGGCTCTGGGCTTAAAATGTTATCCTTATCAAGCTGGCCCCTGAAGGAGGAAATGTTGCTTCAGCCCCTTCCCTTTCTTAATTGCCGCAATGCCGACAGACACTTCCTTCCTGTTAGAAGGACTGCCCGACTGTAGCGAAAGCATTTCAAGATAAAATGTCAGGCTGAGCACAGGCTCCGGCAGTGTTGCTGTTTGAACGCCGCAATCTAGCATGGGACACAACAGCAAAGGCCACTGTGGCCGAAGTCACCGCCCTGGATATCCACCCTGCTCTTTGGCCCACCCGGTTTTCTTGTTTGGACTATTTAAAAGTCAAAGATAAGAAAGGAATAGGAAGTTGGCATCGTGCAAAGCAAGTGCTGAATCGCTCTAGAACGACCTTTAGTTCCAAAAAGACTTGAAAAGAAACTCAAAACAGTAGCCTGCAACTTCCAGCAGCTTGAAAGATGTATAGCAAGGGGGCCTCCCAACCTGTGAGCCATGCCCCTACTAGTGGGCCATGAGGGGTTTGCAACTGGGCCATGGGAACGGCTGGTGAGCACGCGTGTGCGTACACATGCGCATCCTCACTTGCGCGGATACATGAGCTCCATTTGTGAGTGGCAGGCGCAGAGGCGCGCAGGTGCACGCACTTGCCAGCCACTTGCACAAACCATCCCCTCCCCACTACTGGTCCACAAAGCCAGAAACGTTGGGGAACTCTGCTGTATAGTATTTGAGGGCCGAGTTTCAAAAGTGCACAGGGACAGGGCCCATCCAGGGTCGGGCTTCAAAAATTTTAGCAAGGGGTTCTCTGCCCAGTTGCTGGGTGGGCATGGCCCTGGTGGGCGTGGCCTAGTTGGCCTCCTACACCATGGTGGGGGGGCGTTTTTGCCCTCCCCAGGCTCCGGAGTCTTTCTTTGAGCCTCCGGAGGGCGAAATGGCCTCCCCAGGTTCTGGAGGCCCTCTGGAGGCCGGAAACAGGCCCATTTCCGGCCTTCCCGAATTTCCAGTAGGCCTGTTTTTCGCCCTGTCCGAGCCTCCGCGTACGCTCTGCACTTACTTGCATCCAAAACGGGCCACATAAGGACTCCTGGGAGGGGCGGGGTGGGGTGTGAGGGCCAGCCAGGAGTGGGATTTGGGGGTTCTTCTAACTGCACAGAATCTTAGCTAGAGTTTCTCCTGAACCCCTGCAAACCCCCAGCAGCTCACCCCTGGGTCCCTCCCCTGGAGGAGGTTCAGAGGCTGCCAAGGAAGAAATGGGTATCTGAAGTAACCTCAGGGTTAATTATCTGGAGCTCCCCAGAAGTGAGAAAGAATCTAACCCTTATTCTAAGGATAAATTGATTGATTACAGCTAGTTTTTGACTTGCAACCTGTTCAACATAACAATAGCACTTATATACCGCTTCACAGTGCTTTACAGCCCTCTCTAAGTGGTTTTACAGAGTCAGCCTACTGCCCCCAACAACCTGGGTCCTCATTTTACTGACCTCGGAAGGATGGAAGGCTGAGTCAACTTTGAGCCTGGTGAGATTCGAATTGCCAAATTGCAGGCAGCCGGCAGTCAGCAGAAGTCGCCTGCAGTACTGCATTCTAACCACTGCGCCACCACGGCTCATCATGATCATAAATTGTGATGGTGATAAACCTGATTTTAGAATCTTGTAGTTAAAACAAACCAGTGTTTCGCTAAGGGCACCGTTTTGCCAAAAACTGGGTGTAAAGTGCCGGTTTTCAGCAAAACTATCATAAAACTGGATCATGTGACTGCAGGACAGTGCAAATGGCCGTAAGTGCAGCCATTTTTTCCCAAGTGCCCAAACTTCAATCCTATGACTGCTGGTATGTGTGTGTGACCATCCAAATTTGGAATCCAGGTTGTAAGTAGCCCCAGGATAGCTCTGTTGTAATTTTGAAAGCTTGAGGACTACCTGCAGGTGCCAGCAAGTTGTTTTTGACTGTTGTCTCATAGACAGGTTTTCTCTGTAACAATCTGTCCCTCACCTGGTCTTTCAGATGGTGCGTCCTTCACCACCATAACTGAGCCCATTCATCTTGCGGCTGATCATCCTCTTCTCTTTCCTTCCATCTTTCCCAGCATTTGGAGCATGGGTGGGTTCTACTTACCTTTACTACCAGTTCGCAACACGCTTCGCTCGCTCGCATGTCACTCTTCTGCGCATGTGCAGAAGCATTCTGATGATGTCAGGGTCAGTTGGCAGAGCCTCCCATCGGTTTTACTACTGGTTCTATAGAACTGGTGCAAACCGGGTCAACCCACCACTGATTTGGAGCTTCCCCCAGAAAGCTGTGGCTTCATGTAAGAATAAACAGGTTATTTCAGAACTGGAGCTCTCAAGATTATTGCACAAGAACTTTGGGGCAAGTGTGTTTAATGCCCCCAAATTTCTTCCTTGGATCTGCTGCGGGAGTCACCAAGGGAACATCTACATGATGTTTTTCGGGTCAACTGTATTAACGAGGCCAGCTTTGAACGTTTATAGGAATTGGAAGAATTTTAGTAATCTTACCTCACAGAATCTTTTGGAAATACATATTGTTTCCTGATGTCAGTGGTATTTGCAGACGTCTGACTGAATTCAGCAGGACACATTCCTAAGTAATGTACATTTCCATGGGATTGTAATGAAGGGCAGATCGTGAAAGGTCAAACGTAAGGAACAGACCCCTGGTTAACCGGAGTTTAACCCCCGCTCTCAGCTACGTCAGCTTCAACTTCTGCAAGACATAACCGCGTAGTGGTGTCTGACAGAAAGGAAATAATTGAAATTTCTTTCTTTGATTGTTCTGAACTGCCCAGAGTTGTTGGCGACAAACACATTTATTTCATCCATTAGTATGAAACTTTCCTCGTCTGAAACTTTGATAATTTAGCCTTTTCTGCTTTTTCTCTCTTTTTTTTCCTTCACCTCGAAGGGAAGGAGTTGGCGATGAACATCAAGCTCAGCCTAATTGCTTCCAAAGAAATGGATCAGGTTGGCCTTTCACTCTTTCATCTTTCTTATGTCCCCGAGGAGCTTGGTTGAATTTCTGGCAAAACCTAAAGCGCTCAATCACTGTTTATCCAGGGACCCAATTGGGTGGAAAGGGAGGGAGCTCCAGACGAAAACATCCAGTAGTTTTTGGCAAAAACGCCTTCCAGTATGTCAAACAATGAACGGATTGGAAAGGTTGCTTTTCGCTTGCAGCCAGCTCCCTCCTGCTTAACCGTACCCACACAGCTTTCTTTCCCTGGGAAGTGGTGGGTGTAAGCCACCTTGGGGGAAAAGACTTCCCTTCTTTTTATTGAAATGGGCAGAGGGTGGATCCTTTTCCTGAATCACAGGGTTTTGCAAAACAAGCTTTGAGGAGCCCAGGACAAAGGCAGCCTCCCATGGGGCTGTCGAAGGCATGATCCAGGAGTGAAATCCAGCAGCTTCTGACAGGTTCTGGAGAACTGGTAGCGGAAATTTTGAGTAGTTTGGAGAACTGGCAAATACCACCTCTGGCTGGTCCCAGAGTGGGGTGGGAATAGAGGTTTTGCAATATCCTTCCCCCAGGAGTGGGGAGGGAATGGGAATTTTGCAGTATCCTTTCCCTGCCATGCCCACCAAGCCACGCCCACCAAGCCACACCATGCCCACCAAGCCATGCCCCACAAACCAGTAGTAAAAAAATTGGGATTTGTGATCCTTTAAGAGAAGGAATGACAGAACCTGGGGGAGGGAGTGAAACGGGGAATCAGCCTAGAATCCCCACGTAGCCGCAAGGCAGTTAAGTCCAGCCACTTGAGTGCTCTTGACCCTTATCCAACTCTAAACAAATACTGACCATTAGTTGAGAAGATTCCTGGGTGTAGCCTTTAACAATGAACCAGTTTAATTGAACCTTAGCATATGGATACTGTGTGTGACCAACCATACGCTAAATAAATAAATTAGCATATGGACCTGTTCCTCTGCACCTGTTACATCCCTTCTTACTGCTGTATTGTTGGCAACAGTTCGAGGCACAGTCCCCAATGATAGCATTCTTCCAATACGAGATGGGCTGTCAAAGGGAAGCAGGCACTGATTTATTCCCCAAAACACCTGAGAGCAGGACAAGAAGCAGCAGGTAGAAGCTCATCCGAAGGAGATCCAACCGGGAAATCAGGAGGAATTTCCTTACCCTGAGAACTACTATTAAGCAGTGGACCAGCTTATCTCACAGAGTTGTGGGCAGCCGGTCCCTGGAGGTTATTCAGGAAAAGATTGGACAACCATTTGTCTGGGATGGTATAAAGACTCCTGCCTTGGGCAGAGGTGTGGACTAGAACAGGGGTCACCAGCATTTAGGACCTCAGGGACCACTAAATTCATAATTTTAAATCCCGCGGACCGCTCATGTGATCTGCCTAATGACCAGATGGGTGGGCGTGGCTAGCTGGTCATGTGACTGGGTGGGCATGGTCAACTCAATGTCACTCACATTGAGGGGTGCCTCAATGGCCTCCACTCAGTCCTCCCCTCCCAGCCCCTCCTTGCCTCCCCATCCGGGCTCCTTAGGGCCTCAACAGGAAGCAGGAGTTGGAGCTAAGCAGCCAACATGAGAAAGAGTAGGCAAAAGAGCTCAGTTCAAATTGGATCTGACCGAGAAGGAGGCTCAGCAGAAGCACCTCACTGAGGACAAGGAGCATAGGCTTTCCAAGCAGAGGGAAGACCTGTGGGAGTGCAAGGCCAGGTACCGGCACCTGGAGGCTCAGTGGGCTGAGATGGTCAGCCAGTTCCAGGCCATGGTGCAATCCCACTGGAACGAGGCGCTTTGGCTCTTTGCCACCAGCGGCGCTTCCCTCCAGCCTTCACCCAAAGCCCCGTACCAGGAGGCTGAAGCAGACCCCAAGTCAGAATTTCTGCCCCGCTCTGACACACAGAAAAAGACCCCGAAGAGGGAAACTCTCTGCAGCAACAGAAACGTTCATTGCACGTATCTGGCCCAGGGGCCGTAGTTTGAGGACCCCTGATTTAGTGCAATATTTAAAAAATGCAAATAATTTTTCTATGGACCATCAACATTTTCTCATGGACCACTGGACTCCCTTCCAGCCCTATGATTCTATGAGATTTTTTACCTTTAGAGAACATGCAGAGGATGTCTTGATAATTTAGTCCTGTTTCCTTTTCACTGAAAAAGCAGCTGCCGTCAGGTCTGGCTAATCAGTAGGAAGAGAACTCCTGGGTTCTCTGCTAAGAATGTGGGAAACAAATACGAAAGAATTAAATCACTTGCCCCGCTCCTTACCCTTTTCCCACCCAGTTTAAGACTCGAGCTTGCCAAGTACAACTGGCTCCTTGCTCTCTCTCTCTCTAAAGTTTAGCTCGGTTAATTTATCCATTCAGCCACGTAGTCATCCTGATGTCCAATATCAGAGGCTCAGCAACACATGAAATATTATCCAAGGCGGGCTGGAAATCAAAGAAAGCAACATAACCTTTTCAGCCAAAATTGAAGCAAGCATGGCAGGTCTGATTAGTAATAGGATTATGGTAATAGTGCAACGAAGGCAAGAGATGCCAGAAGGAGTAAAAGAGGCTGGGGGCAATTTAATCTCCACCCAGATCATTTTGGAGAGGGGAGTGTGGGTCTTAATTTTAAACAACTCTCGTTAATCCTATTTTAGAGCGATGCTGGGGTTTTTGTGACTGTGCGCCAAGTGATGGGAAGCTGAAATTTGGTAGCCGGGGAGAGAAGACTATGGCAGTTGACCCTCTGAAGGGCTATAAATGGTCCATAGGTGCAGGTTGTCCACACAGAGGAAGGAATGAAAGCATCAAATATCCCTCGGTCCATATTAGAATAGCAGAATAAGAGTTGGAAGCACTGGTGGAATCCATTTTTTTTTACTACTGGTTCTGTGGGCGTGGCTTGGTGGGCGTGGTGTGGTGTGGCTTGGTGGGTGTGGCAAGGGAAGGATACTTCAAAATCCCCATTCCCACCACACTCTAAGAAAAGGTACTGCAAAATCCCCATTCCCACCACATTCCAGGGGAAGGATACTACAAAATCCCCATTCCCTCCCCACTGCAGGGGAAGGATACTATAAAATCCCCATTCCCTCCCCACTGCAGGGGAAGGATACTGCTAAATCCCCATTCCCACTCCACTCCTGGGGGAAGGATATTGCAAAATCCCCATTCCCACCCAACTCTGGGGCCAGCCAGAAGTGGCATTTGCCGGTTCTCCGAACTACTCAAAATTTCCGCTACCGGTTGTCCAGAACCTGTCAGAACCTGCTGGATTTCACCCCTGGTTGGAAGGGACCTTGGAGGTCTTCTAGCCCAACCCCCTACTCAAGCAGGAGTCCCTATACCAGAATTAGAAGGGTTATACAGGCAGCCCTCAACCTACAATGGTAATGGAGCCCATCATGGTCATAATTCATTATGGTTGTAAATCAGGTCACCTACATGACTGACCTGATTTTAAGACCTTTCTTGCAGCAGTGATTAAGCGAACACTATGGTTGTTAAGCGAATCAATGGTTTGCCATGGGTGCAGTTTTGCCAAAAATGAATGTCGGTTTTTGGCAAAGCCATCGTAAAACATGGTCATGTAATAACAGCTCAAAATGTGGCCATGTTGCCGAGCTCCCAAAGTGTGGTCACATGACCACGGGGTCGGAGTAACCATCAGAACTTCGAATCTGGGTTATAAGTACCTCCAGGAAGGTCGGTTGTAACTTTGAATAGTTGCTAAGGATCGGCTATAAATTGAGAGCTACCTGTAATCAGAGATTAAGAATCTAGCTCTTAATATGTTTTATTGAAAATCCTAGAAAAAATATTCCTACAAGGAAAATGATGATAAGACTCAAGATCCTTCATTTGAACCTGGGGTCTGCCGTGTGTGTGTGTGTGTGTGTGTGTGTGTGTGTGTGTGTGTGTGGCATATGTATATTCCCTGAGAGAAGTTCCCTGATAATGGCCTCCAGCATGAGCCCAAAAGCTCCATTGTGGTCGTAAGTCAAGAACCGGCAAATACCACCTTTGGCTGGCCCCAGAGTGGCGTGGGAATGGAGATTTTGCAATATCCTTCCCTCAGGAGTGGGGAGGGAATGAGATTTTGTAGCATCCTTTCCTCAGGAGTGGGGTGGGAATGGGGATTTTGCAATATTTTTCCCTCAGGAGTGGGGAGGGAATGGGATATTGCAATATTCTTCCCTCAGGAGTGGGGAGGAAATGGGGATTTTGCAGTATCCTTCCCTCAGGACCCGGGTGGGAATGGAGATTTTGCAATATCCTTCCCTCAGGAGTGGGG
Organism: Arizona elegans; assembly: GCA_022577455.1. Classification (NCBI taxonomy): domain Eukaryota; kingdom Metazoa; phylum Chordata; class Lepidosauria; order Squamata; family Colubridae; genus Arizona; species Arizona elegans. Next base: position 12,457,075 of record JAKOOJ010000011.1, on the reverse strand, counting down.
TGGGAATGGGGATTTTGCAGTATCCTTCCCTCAGGACTCGGGTGGGAATGGAGATTTTGCAATATCCTTCCCTCAGGAGTGGGGAGGGAATGGGGATTTTGCCGCATCCTTCCCCTTCCACGCCCACCAAGCCCCACCCACAGAACCGGTAGGGAAAAATTTTGAATTTCACCCCTGCATAGCCATCGTCCATTTTGAATACATAGTCGGAAAAAAGTCTCGAGGGTGAAAAAGGTTGATACTGTATGGTACAAAGCTATTACAGAATCTTGTTGTTCCACTTGGGATACCACGAAGCCTCATTCCTCCCAGAAATGTTTGTCCAGTTTGAGCCAGAGGCATTGTTTTGGGACGGGAATGATCCTGGCTGCTGTTTAATGCCCTTCTGTTCTTCGACAGATGTGAGGTTGGCAAAGGCATCAGCTTACAATTTAGGGTGTGTCTTTTGTAGGCAAAGTGGAATGCTTGATGATAAGGCATCTATGCCTTTGTGTCCCTTAGCTTTCAATGAGTCTGTCAGGGACGAGTTATCCAAAATCAATAAAGTTCCACTGGGACGTCCCACCGTTTCCCATGGATCAACTATGAAATATTTGTCCCGTTTCTTCCTCCACTGAGAACATGTCCAATCTTGATATTTTTGCTGGAATCTTTCTAGGTTGATCTTTATCCATTTAATACCCCATTAATCCAGAAAGCATTCCGAGCATTATTCTCACACGTTGTTTCCAGTGCAACCGGCATTAAGAATTATGGGTCAGGGAGAGTTGGGTGACCCCCCAAAAATTCCTTCACGTACTTCTTCTTCAGCTCACTTTGATGGCCACGTTGCTCGCTGCAGCATTTTGAACTCTTCCGTTTCATTTGAAAAACAACATATTACCCCAGGCCAGGAACTTTTAAGATAAAGATTTGTCTTGAAAACAAGTGTAAATGTATAATATCTGGTTTAAATATCTATTTAAAATAAGCACAGTATGCTAACTGTATTAAAGCTGTAAGAAAAAACCCTGTAATTGTGCTCTTGTCATATTCCATTAAAAAGTTATCAAGTAAACAGAGAACAGCAAGTGAAATGAAAAACTAAAATAAGATGAATACAGTTCCAGTTAATATTCGAGAAACCTCTAAATCATAAACAATACTGCTTATCTGTTATTTTCCTTTAATGTAATCTTATTCTAACGGATGGGAATATTTGTCTAGTCTGTGAAAATGTCTGAGTTCAACTGAATTAAACAGATGTTTTTAATATATGATTGCTTCTGTAATATACACCTTCCTCAGTTTTATTTTGATAAGAGGCATCTTTTTCTTAGTAAACAATGCCTGCCACTTTTATATTTTAAGCTTCCCCCAATGGTGCCCTCCAGACATGATGGATTTTATTATTCATAATTCATAGTTACTGAAACCTCAGAGAAGATAAAAGAATGAGATAGTTAGTAAAATATTACTCTATCTGAATAGTATAACCTTTCCTTCTGGAAGTATTATATGCAGTACTATATGCAGTATGGGAGGGAAGGAACACAGTCACGGATGTCCCTAATTCATTAAATTACAGGTAAACAAGCTCAAGTGATAAGAGACATCAAACACTGAACGCTAGTAGAATAGAATAGAATTCTTTATTGGCCAAGTGTGACTGGACACACAAGGAATTTGTCTTGGTGCATATGCTCTCCGAGTACATAAAAAGAAAAGATACATTCGTCAAGAATCATAAGGTACAACACTTAATGATAGTCATAGGAAAACAGTCAATATAAATCTTAAGGATACCAGCAACAAGGTTACAGTCATACAGTCATAAGTGGGAGGAGATGGGTGATAGGAACGATGAGAAGATTAATAGTAATGCAGACTTAGTAAATAGTTTGACAGTGTTGTGGGAATTAATTGTTAAGCAGAGTGATGGTGTTAGGGGGAAAAACTGTCTTTGTGTCTAGTTGTTCTGGTGTGCAGTGCTCTATAGCGTCGTTTTGAGGATAGGAGTTGAAACAGTTTATGTCCACGATGTGAGGGGTCTGGATATTTTCACAGCCCTCTTTTTGACTCATGCAATATACAGGTCCTCAATGGAAGGCAGGTTGGTTAGGGCATGAGACTTGCAGGTAGTAAGCTGCTCCAAGGGTCTCATAAGGCTGTCAGAAAAATGTTACAGGTAGTCCTCGACTTACAGCAGTTCGTCTAGTGACCGCCCAAAGTTACAATGGCTCTGAAAAAAGTGATTTATGACATATTTTTTTACAGTTACAACCTTTGTAGCTTCCCTATGATTATGGGATCAAAATTCAGATGCTTGGCAATTGGTTCATATTTATAACCGTTGCTGTGTGTCCCCAAGATCACGTGATCCCCTTCTGCGACCTTCTGACAAGCAAAGTCAGTGGGGACGCCGGATTCGCTGAACAACCGGGTTACTAGCGAATCAACTGCAGTGATTCACTTAACAGCTGTGGCAGAAAAGGTCATAAAATGGGTCAAAACTCACTTAACAAATGTCTCAATCACAGAAATGTTGGGCTCCATTGTGGTCGTAAGTCAAGGACTACTTGTATAAGAAGGAGGAAGAGGTTTAGCAAATTCTGTTATTATAGCCAATCTCAGCAACGATGATTCTAGTCCTCTAGTGCAGCGGTCACCAACTGGTGGTCCATGGACCACTGGAGGTCTGCGAGAAAATTTTGGTGGTCCACAGAAAAATTATTTGCATTTTTTATATTGCACTAAATCAGGGGTCCTCAAACTACGGCCCCTTGGCCAGATATGTGCAATGAATGTTTGTGTTGCTGCAGAGAGTCTCCCCCTTTGGGGTCTTTTTGTGTGGGTCAGAGGGGGACAGAAATTCTGATTTGGGGTCTGCTTCAGCCTCCTGGCTTTGGGTGAAGGCTGGAGGGAAGCGCCACTGATGGCGAAGAGCCAGAGGACCTTGTTCTGACTGACCATCTCAGCCCGCTGAGTCTCTAGGCGCCAGTACCTGGCCTTGCACTCTCGCAGGTCTTCCCTCTGCTTGGAAAGTCCTGAATGAGGTGCTTTTGCTGAGCCTCCTTCTCAGTCAGATCCAATTTGAACTGCCAGCTGTTTTGCCAACTCTTTCTCGCGGTGGCTGCTTAGCTCCAACAACTGCTTCCTGTTGGGGCCCTAAGGAGCCAGGGCAGGCAGGTGAGGAGTGGCTGGGAGGGGAGGGCCGGCAAGGACTCCTTGACGTGAGTGACATCGAGTTGACCACGCCCACCCAGTCACATGACCACCTAGCCACGCCCACCCAACCAGTCATTAGGCAGATCATATTAATGTTCCGCGGGATTTAAAGTTATGAATTTAGTGGTCCCTGAGGTCCAAAAGGTTGGGGACTCCTGCCCTGGTGGAGGTGATTTTCTGGGTTTCCAGCATATTTGCCTTCCTTACCAGATTGAACCAAAATTCTGTATTTGTACAAGACACTCCCCGAGTAGACCGAAGACACTAAACCACACAAAACTGACCCGCTTTAGCATGTGATGTAAAGACAAACACTAGGTTTGTAACGGACCTGACTAAGCTATTTTTAGAGGAAGCCACATAACTTCCTCTAAAAATCAAGCCACCGGGACGGCTTTTAGTAATGGAAACAGTGGGTTAGAGATTGGGTAAATGGCTTGTGTTTGTACAGCAGGCTAAACCACAATAAAACAAGGTTGAAATAAATAAATCGATCAGTGTTAGCATATTGTGCAAATGGGTTTATAACCAACCCGGTGGAGACAGTGTGGACCTAAATAGAACTTGGCCATCAAAATGTTGCTCATTTCTGCCTGAGATCATAAGGAAGGGGGATTTTTTGTTTTTTTAAGGCTTATACTCAGCTGTTATTCAATCCCTTGCCCTCCTTTCCTCCATTTTCTTCCCCAAGACCATGTGTCTATCTACAATTAGATTGTTAATGAAAACAACCCCAGATGATTTATTCTGCTGAACAAAGTTCTCTCCCTGTGCCCTTTTCCTTGCTGGCAACTATGCTGAAGTGGGGAAAATACACTCAGAAGCAGATTGCTCATCTCCCTCATATCATGTTTGAGCCTCCCTGATGCCCCCTTCTGGAAAATTCTTTTCAAAAAAGGGAATAAACCTGGTTTTTGACAATGATCACAATGCTGGAATTTTAGCCTGATGCATGCAGATCCCTCCTCCTCCTCCTCCTCTTCCTTCTTTCTTCTTTCCCCCTCCCCTTCCCCCTCCTCCTCCTTCCTTGTCTAGATCAAACTTTAAACTGTAAGAATGAAGCCACCTTCTTGGCTTTGTCGTTGGGCAAAAATAAATCATTATTGATGCATGCTTCTGATGCCGATAGTAGTCGACATACCAGCAGATGGACCAGTCTTTGTGTCTCTCCACATTCACATAGGGCAGCGTTGGCGAACCTTTTCGGCACTGCAACTGTCATAAATATGGGTCAGTTGCCAAGCGCCCAAATTTTGATCATGTGACCCTGGGGATGCTGCAACGGTCATAAGTGTGAAAACCGGTCATAAGTCACTTTTTTTGGTGGCATTGTAACTTTGAACGGTCACTAAACGAAGTGTTGTAAGTCAAGAATTACCTGTATTTATTTATTTTATTCATTATTCATATATTATTTATTTATTATTATTTTATTTTATTATCCTTTTTATTATCTGCCTTCCCCCCGCCCCCCAGTTCCTTTCATACCTTCTTCTCTGGTAATATTGAACTGCAAACTAAGGTATACAAAACGTTTGCTAGACCAATTCTTGAATACAGCTCATCTGTCTGGAACCCGCACTGCATATCGGACATAAATACAACCGAGAGAGTCCCGAGATATTTCACAAGAAGAGTCCTCCATTCCTCTAACCGCAATAAAATACCTTATGCCACCAGACTTGAAATTTTGGGCTTAGACAACTTAGAACTTCGCCGCCTTCGGTCTGACCTAAACGTAGGACATAACATTATCTGCCACAATGTCCTACCTGTCAATGACTACTTCAGCTTCAACCACAACAATACACGAGCATACAATCGATGCAAACTCAAGATAAACCACTCCAAACTCGATTGCAGAAAATAGGACTTCAGCAACAGAGTGGTCAATGCCTGGTTTGTACTACCTGACTCTGTGGTTTCTTCCCCAAACTCCCCAAACTTTAACCTTAGACTGTCTACTGTTGACCTCACCCCATTCCTAAGAGGTATGTAAGGGGCGTGCATAAGTGCCCACCGTATCTGTCCTACTGTCCCCTTTTATTCTTATCCATTTCATCTATTCATAATCATGTTTATACTTATATCTGTTATCTAATACATGCTTGACGAAAATAAATAAAATAAAATAAAATAAATAGGAAAAGAAGGGCTATATCAGGGCATCTCTGTACTAGCGCTACTTTGAAATAAAGGTGCTGAGAGTTGGTGCTTTGATGTTCTGTTGCAGCAACCTCATTTGCCCTTGCAGCGTCCCTAAAATAATAAGGGAACGTCAAATACATCTTTTATTATAGCTTTGCTAGTTCCTGTGTGTTTGTCAGTTTAATCACTTCTTCACTCCTCATACCGAAGTAGAAAAACTAGTTGCCCCATCAACTAGTCAGTTTCAATTCTCCCATCCTACAGGAACTGGCTGCACAATTATGACAGCCTCGCTAGGGCAATTTTTACCCTGGCATCTCTTATTTGTGTTTATTTGTCATGTTCAATCACTGGCTTCTTCACCTACGAAGGAACAGACCTGGTTGCCCCACAGCTATATAATTTCAGCTTTCCTGCTCTACAAGGACTACCTGACTGTGTAAATCTGATGGGGTCTGCCTCCTTGTTTTCTGGGGTTATTTCCAGCCTGAGGTCATCCCATCAGTTATTTCACATTATTTTAACTTGAGAGATGCTCAAATGGGTGAGGTGGGAGGCAGGGGTGAAATGTAAAATGTGTTACTACTGGTTCTGTGGGCGTGGCTTGGTGGAGTGGGTGGGCAATGTGATGATGGGCGTGGCCAACTTTTTTTTTTTTTAACTTTTCAAAGCATTTTTTCTAATGCTTTGAAAAGCCTCTGCCGATCAGGCAACTCAGCTGGGATCGTCAGAGAGGCATTTTAAAAAATATCTCTCTGACGATCAGGCAACTCAGCTGGGATCTCAGAGACTTTTCAAAGCATTTTTTTTACCACCTCTTCGGCCAAGAGGTTGCAGAAAAAAATGCTTTGAAAAGCTTCTGAGGATCCCAGCTGAGCCGCGTGATCATCAGAGGCATTTTTTTTTTTACTTTTAAAAGCATTTTTTCGTCGGAAGAGGTTGTAGAAAAAATGCTTTTAAAAGTAAAAAAAAAAGCCTCTGATGATCGCGCGGCTCAGCTGGGCATGTTGGGGGGGGGGGCCGCAGGGATTTTTGCTACCGGTTCTCCGAACCACCCACCGCCATCGCTACTGGATCGGGCGATCCGGTCTGAACTGGGAGCATTTCACCTCTGGTGGGAGGGTATTCTAAGGCAGGGGTCACCAACCTTTCAGACCTCAGGGACCACTATAATTTTAAATCCCGCGGACCACTAATATGAATCTTTTTAAAAAGATAAATAGTATTTTGTGCAATATAAAAAATGCAAATAATTTCTCTGCGGACCACCAACATTTTCTGCAGATCACTGGTTGTTGGCTGCTGTTCTAAGGGGTTGCAACAAAGAAGGATTTGTGTGTTCAACCTATTCTCCAAAGCACCTGAGGGCAGGACAAGAAGCAATGAGTGGAAACTAATCAAGGAGAGAAGCAACCTAGAACTAAGGAGAAATTTCCTGACAGTTAGAACAATTAATCAGTGGAACAACTTGCCTCCAGAAGTTGTGAATGCCCCAACGCTGGAAGTTTTTAAGATGATGTTGGACAACCATTTGCCTGAAATGGAATAGGGTTTTCTGGTGGTTGGACTGGAAGACCAACCACCAGAAAACCACCTTGCTTAGCAATGCCAATTCTGGTCCCAGTTGCGGTCGTAAGTCGAGGACTACCTGCAGCTACTGACCATAAAACCAAACCTTTGGCATAAAGGGCTTATGTTATTGGTTTGAGCTCCGAGCTTGGCGATTTGGTGGCAAACGTTTCATCCCCAATCGAGGATGACATGGATTGTCCAAAGCGCACTGAAGATGTCTCCTCGAATGGAGATGAAACGTTTGCCACCAAGATCCCAAAGAGGGATCTTGGAGTCCTAGTGGACAACCATTTAGATATGAGCCAGCCATGTGCAGCAGCTGCCAAAAAAGCCAACACAGTTCTGGGCTGCATAAACAGAGGGATAGAATCAAGATCACTTGAAGTGTTAATACCACTTTATAAGGCCTTGGTAAGGACGCACTTGGAATACTGCATTCAGTTTTGGTCGCCATTATGTAAAAAAAATGAGACTCTAGAAAGAGTGCAGAGAAGAGCAACAAAGATGATTTTTTATTTTTTATTTTATTTTATTTTATTTTGAATTTGTATACTGCCCTTCTCCCTGAGGACTCAGGGCGGTGAACAGCCAAGTAAAAACATCAAGTACAAATATTAAAATACAGTTAAAAATATACATATATAAATTTGGCCCCGTTAATTAAAAACAATAAACAAAACACTTAAAAACACTTAAAAAATTAGGCCAGCCCGGCTTGCTGGAAAAGGAAGGTTTTAAGGGCACGGCAGAAGGCACTGAGGTCTTGGATTCTCCTTATCTCTGGAGGCAGAGATTAGGGGACTGGAGGCTAAAACATATGAAGAACGGTTGCAGGAACTGGGTATGTCTAGTTTAATGAAAAGAAGGACCAGGGGAAACATGATAGCAGTGTTCCAATATCTCAGGGGCTACCACAAAGAAGAGGGAGCCAAGCTATTCCCCAAAGCACCTGAGGGCAGGACAAGAAGAAACGAGAAATTTTCTCACAGTTAGAACAATTAATCAGTGGAACAACTTGCCTCCAGAGTTGTGAATGCTCCAACACTGGAAATTTTTAAGAAGACATTGGATAACCATTTGTCTGAATGGCAGGGTTTCCTGCCAAAGCAGGGGGTTGGACTAGAAGACCTCTAAGGTCCCTTCCAACTCTGTTATTCTAAATCGCTAAGCTCGGAGCTCAAACCAACCAAGCTCGGAGCTCAATAACAACCAACCCGAGCTACTAATATTCAAAGACGTTTCAATAAAGGCAGCGGTGGGTTTCCCCCTGGTTCAGTCTGGTTCTATAGAACCGGTAGTAAAAACGGTGGGAGGCTCCGCCTACCCGACATGATATAATCACAGGTGATCTGCACATGTGCAGAAGCTTGTGCGCACTCGTGCTTCCGTTGCAAACTGGTAGTAAAGGTAAGTAGAACCCACCCCTGAACAAAGGGCTTACTTGTGGTTTTTTTTTTTTTTTTAAAAAAAGCAATCTGCAATGAAATACAGCTACTGAACATAAAAATTGTAATAGCTGCCTTCCTTTGCAACTTCAGCTCCTAGTGGTCATTCCGGCTGGGGAATTCTGGGAACAGGATCTGGAAGGCTCCAGATTGCCAAAAACCTCTTTGGCTCCAGCGTTCCATTCAAATCCCAGCGTTTCAGCCTGGCTGGCATGATTCCTTCAATATCCCACAGTAGCTGTTTTATTAGAGCTGATTGCCGATGGGAGCTCCTTTTTCCACGGGAAGACCCTCTTTGCTCGCTCCCATGCCATGCCCCCAACTCTCCGTGCAGGGAACTCCTCCTTCTACCCAAGACTTCCTTTTTTTCTGCCCCCAAATACAGGAAGGGGGGTGGGCAACCGCAGCTTTTGAGAAACGCTTCCCTCCCTTACCTCTCTGTGGAGAGACCACCAGTGCTGAGTGATTAAATGGTTGTTGTTTCTTCCATTACTCAGCTTCCTGAATTATGGGGTGTAAGGCTCCATGATTGGGACTCATTATGGCTTGAGGCAGAAGGGGTGAGGAAGATGGGGAACAAAAGGAGGTTTGAAAGTTTCCAAGGCCTTCCAGGGTTCTTTCGAAGATGCTCAGGCTGCAGCCATTTTTTACTTACTTCTCTATTTCTGCCAGACGTTTCTATTATTGAGAACTATAACACAACTTCTCAATAACTCCTGGTGATAAACAAACCGAAAACCAAAGAAACAGAACAATGGCAGACCACTGAAGGAAGATGGTCTACTCAGTGGAGCAGACATCAACCCTCACAAAGAGAGCCCATCACCTACTCTGTCCCAAAGTCTGAAGACAGAGCTAGGTCTTCAAGGGTCATGTAATGAAGAGTAGAATTCAGGCTGTCCAGATATCTGGGGAGAACTATTCCAGACATCGTCATCTGATGGAACTGCTTCCTAAGCCCCATCAGATGACACTGTTTAATAGATTGGAATATTAGAACACAGAATAATAAGGTTGGAAGGGGCCTTGTGGAGATCTTCCGGTCCAACTCCTTGCCCATGGCAGGAGATCTTACTGTACATCAGTGATGATGGACCTTTTTTTCCTTGGGTGCAGAAAGCAAATGTCAAGTTTCGTGGTCGTCTCGAATAAAATACATTTCAAACAGAATCTTTGCAGAAAAAACTCCTTTTTATTGAGCACGACATCCTAACATGACTCCATACGAAGCCAACACTGATGTCCAGCCCCCAAACCCTCCCTTTCTGTTCCCCACTCCCCTGCACTCATTGGCCATCTTCCAAGTCATTCTATCCCTAATCTACTCCAACTCAAAGGAATTCCCCCCTCCCATCTCATCTCCTCGGAAACATTATCTCCAGGGAAAATAAGTAGGTGAAAAGTCAGCCGTCCCTTTCCATACGCCTTTGCTTCTCCTTCTTATGTCAGCACTAGAGTAAATGCAGGTTGAAGTGCTGACATCACGCACATGCGCGCCACAGTGCATGTGCCAACACCCCTAATGCAATGCCCCCACAACCTCCGTGCATGTGTGCGCAACCTCCCTTTTGGTGCTAGCAGGCTTCCATGAAGTCACATGGGACCAAAAACGGGGCATGGGGGGGACGTGCCACACCCCTCATGCCCCGTTTTTGGTCCCAGGAGGCATCAGGGAGGCCTGCTAGCACCAAAACGGGTGGGGGGGCACCCTGCACTCCTGCACCCCCTGTGCATGTACACACATGTCTCCCAGTAGAAACCTGAAAATCAGCTGGCCGGGGGGGGTCATGCGGGAACGCGTGGTGGAGCTGACCTGGGCATCGGTTCATGTGCCCAGAAAGATGGCTCCACGTGCCACCTGTGGCGCACATGCTATAGGTTCACCATCACAGTTCTAGACCATTCCGAACAAATGCCGGTCCTTGAAAACCTCCAGTGATGGAGCACCCACCATTCTCAAGGCAACGCCGTTCCACGGATTAATTGTTTGCACTGTCAGGGAATTTCTCCCTCATTCTAGATTGGTTCTTTCTTTCATGATCTTCCATCCATTACTTCTTGTCCTGCCCTCAGGTGCTTTGGAAAATAAATTGACTCCCTCTTTTCTGTGACAGCCCCTAAAGTTCTTGGAAGTCTGCTAACATATCACTCCCCCCACCCCCACTAGACCCAGAGTAGGTCTATCAACCCTGTCTGGTTATATATGACGGGCAGAAGCAATAAATAGGCTGTATGTTGTTTGGCATTTAATAGATGATGTTGCATCAGTGGTGGGTTGTTCGTGGTTCAGTCTGGTTATGTTGTGGTCCGCCAGCAGCCTGCAGAGCTGGCAGCGGAGTCGGACAGCGATGAGGCTGAGGAAGAACATAGGCCAGTCCTGGAGGCTGGGGAAGACCCGGATAAGGGCTCTGCGTCTGAGGCAGAGATGGGGCCAGGGCCATCGGGGAGTGAGGTGCAGACTCCAGAGCCTCCAGAGAGTGATAGGAGTGAGGCAGAGGAACAGGAGGAGCCTGTTCCTAATGCATGCATGAGAAGAGCTGCCAGAAGGTAAGAGCAGCTCAAGCAAAGAGGACAACTCAGGAGTAGGGCCAAGAGATGATTGGCCCCTCCCATAAGGCTTAAAACAGACTAGCAACGGTGTTTGGGCTTTGGTGGAAAACAACGTTGGTAGCTTCGTCTTCATCTTCTTCTTCATCTACGTCTTGAATTTATTTTTGTATCTGGGACTTCTGAACGTTTGCCAAGAAAGGCCTTTGGCAGTTTGCCTAATTGGACCAAGTTTTGCGATAGGACTGAGGAATTTGTGTTGGGAGGAATTTGCTTTAATTTAGTTGAATGACGCTGGGAATGAAGTAATTCACAGCTGTTCAAATAAAGTTTGTTTTTTCACCACCTGATTTTCCTACTACTTACTTCAGCCTGGATCACAACAGGTTCTTGCGAACCAGTAGTAACAGCAATGGGAGGCTCCGCCCACCCACCCAGACATCATCATGATCTGTGCATGTGCAGAAGCGTGCACACGCACTCCCGTTGCGAACTGGTAGTGGAAGTAAGTAGAACCAACCCCTGTGCTGCACCCAGAAGCTTCTTAGTCGTGGAATCACAACGTAAGACCAAAAGTAAATAAACAAGGCTCACTGCAGTGTTTATTAAACAGTATGTATCAGGGAGGGAGTTGTCTTCTTCAAAAATATAGTGAGACACCCGTGCAGAGGAAGAGATGCACTTCTATTTATGCATTTCAGGAAGAAGGGGAAAACGATGTAGGGATACATATGCATGAGTAATACATATCCATAAGTGATGACCTCAGGTAACTTCTTGCTCTTCTGCTCTTCACAGAGAAGCGTAAGTGAACAAAAAGAAACATTGACTTCTTGAGATACAAGGGTTGCATTGGGAATGTTCGGATTAAAAAAAAACGTGCAATGGGTCTGCAAGCTAGACATTGCAAGGTCACATTCTTTATGCCTCAATTTGTCTTCAACTGTTCCAGTCATCTGAAAATTAATTTCCCCTACACCAGTAGCCAGTGACGTTTAGGGAGCAGAGAAATCCCATGGGCGTATTGTGGCATGACCGTATCTGCTCACATGGTTGGATTCTAGATCGGCTAAAGCTTTTGAGGGGTCTTCAAGGGTAGCCTTGGATCCAGAGGTTCTATGTGCTTATGGCCCCTTAATAGGGCATCATCAGTGTATCCAGGATACTTGACCCCATGTTTGCAGATGACCTCACCCAATTACTTCATGTACAAGCTACATAGGAGGACCAAGAGTGACTTCCCCCCCACAACACAGGTCAAGAGTTTTTGACTCCAGTTTTCTCTTCCTATCAACTAGACTGGAATTTTGGTTACAGAGAAGGAGAATCACTATAACATCATGTCCTTCTTCTCCCTATTGTTTGGTCCAGAACAGAGGCGGATGCAGCCGGTTCGCACCAGTTCACGTGAACCGTTGGCAGAAAGTTGGCCAAGGTCACCGAACTGGGAGCGATGGCCGGCTGGCCATGGTCCTGAACCAGTCCCCGGGTCGCCCCTCCCACCATGTTCATCGCCGCAATGTTCTTCGCGCATGCACATCCCATTGCCTTGCAAGTCCAATAAGATGCACATGCGCGAAGAACATGGCAGTGACGGCAGCAGCTTTCCCCCCGATGTCTGGTACTTTTTGGCAGTCTGCCGCAGCTGCAAAACAGCTGTCAAAGAGGCTTCTTTGCCAGCTGCTTTCCAGCAATGGCGGCTGGCTGGGGGCCACCAAAAACTCCAGTCAGCTTACCTTCTGGACTCTGGACCAGCCACCGCGGAAGGTAAGCAGTCCGAACAAAGAGGCAGTGGTGGTGGAGGAAGCAGGGCTAGGGCCGGGGCTGCTAAAGGAGGGGAAACGGGGGCGACTGGCGAAAGGAGAGCGGGGGTAGATAGGTGGAAATTCCATAAATTTTCCTACCTTTTCCTGTGGACGTGGCTAGGTGGGGGAGGGTCGTGACTGAGTGGGTGTTGGCTTGAGTGACATCAAGTTGGCCATGCCCACTCGGTCACATGCCCCCCCACCTAGCCACACCCACCAAACCGGTAGCAAAAAATTTTGAAACCCACCACTTGTCGAGAAGGATACGATGAAAGAATTCTGTGAGATCAAGAAGGGCCAGTACTCTTGCCTCTCTCCATCCTAGCTACTTCAGAGATCATCAACAGATACTATCAATACTATCTCAGGGCTGAAACCTGTGTGAAAAAGGTTCCAGCTAATCCATTTCCCTCACAATGCTCTGAAGGATCAGCGTAACCACCTTCTCAACCACCTTCCTTAGAAAAAAGGAGACCAGGGGAATGTTGGGTCCCATAATGAATTCCTGAGAAGAAGCAGCAGCATATTTTTTTCACAAAAGATGGAACCTCCCTCTCGATCACAGAGGAAGACAGCATCACACAAACCCAACCACATGCCACCTCTATAAGGTAAAGGTAAAGGTCCCCCTCATACATTTGTGCTAGTCGTTCCCGACTCTAGGGGGTGGTGCTCATCTCCGTTTCAAAGCCCAAGAGCCAGAGCTGTCCGAAGATGTCTCCGTGGTCATGTGGCTGGCATGACTCAACACCAAAGGCGCACAGAACGCTGTTCCCTTCCCACCAAAGGTGGTTCCTATTTTTCTACTTGCATTTTTTTTAACGTGCTTTCGAACAGCTAGGTTGACAGAAGCTGGGACAAGTAACGGGAGCTCACCCTGTTTCACGGCACTAGGGATTCGAACCGCTGAACTGCCGACCTTTCGATTGACAAGCTCAGCATCTTAGCTGCTGAGCCACCGCATCCCGTGCCACCTCTACAATCAATCTGAAAAGGCTAAATCTTCCAGTTTGGCTGCTTTAATAGATACAGCAGCTCCTCCTGTGGAGAAATCCATCTCTTTCCTTTTTGAGTGGTTCAGAGCCAACTGTATACTGTAAGCTGAAACCAGAGCCAGCCTTTATGAGTTATTACAGTTTAAATTCCCCAGTAATCAGATGCAAAGAAACGGAAAGCAAAACCTGAAGACGATGCCAACAATTCTCAACATCAACCAAATCTCTGACACTCTTGCAAAGAGATGGAAATGTTAACAATTTCCTCCCTTCAGTCTGCAATATCAGCAATCCAGAAAACATCCATCACCCTTCAACCAAGTAAATTTAAAAAAATAATCAGAACAGCAGAAAAACCACAAGACTCATCATTATTTCTCTGTTTACTTCTCAAGAGGGGTGGGGTGGCGTTTTTTCCCCACCATGTTAAAATCTACTGAATGGACATTTGATTATCCATCTAGGTGTATCTTCTCCAACATCGTGTTCTCAAGATATTTATTTATTAGAATTTGTCAAACAAAAATGAGAACAAGAATAAAAGAATAAAAATCAGGGATGAAATGCTCCCGGTTTGGACCGGATCACCCAATCCGGTAGCGATGGAGGCGGGTGGTTCGGAGAACCGGTAGCAAAAATCCCTGCCCCGCCCCCATGCCCAGCTCAGCCGCGCAATCATCAGAGGCTTTTTTTTAACTTTTAAAAGCATTTTTTCTACAACCTCTTTGGCCAAAAAATGCTTTTAAAAGTTAAAAAAAAAAGCCTCTGATGATCGCGTGGCTCAGCTGGGATCATCAAAGGCTTTTAAAAGAAAAAAACCCTTTTTTTCTTTTAAATGCCTTTGACAATCCAAGCTGAGTTGCCTGATCGTCAGAGGCATTTAAAAGAAAAAAAGTCTCTGCTGATCAGGCAACTCAGCTGGGATCATCAGAGCCTTTTGAAAGCATTTTTTTTACATGGTTTCATGGTTTCATGGTTTACATGGTTTCATGGAAAAAATGGTTTTAAAAGTAAAAAAAAAAAAAGGCCATGCCCACCCAGTCACATTACCCCCCCACCACCAAGCCACGCCCACAGAACTGGTAGTAACAAATTTTAGATTTCACCACTGATAAAAATACAATGACAGGGACGATAGGCACGTTAGTGCACTTATGCACGCCCCCTCTACTGACCATTTAAGTATGATGTAAGGTCCACGGAAGTCAATTTGTGACTGAAACTGTAAAAATTTGTAGCTGAAACAACTGAATCAGGTAGAGCATTCCAGACTTTGACAACTCTATTTTCAGCTTTGGAAGCCATATTAGGCCGGAAGCTTCCATGCTGCCACCTTCTCATGTGTGGGAAAGTAGGAGGGGGGGATTTAGTAGAGGGGTTGCCTGTAGACATAATAGCCTTCTTCCTGTCGGTCAAGGTCAGGGCGATCCTGTATCTGGAGAAGGAGTGGTCGGAGTGAGGTCTCGAGATGGGACGGACGTTGATTGGAGCATGTGATCGACTGAGGAGTGAGGGGATGGTTTGGGGGGTTTTGATTTCCTGAGGGAAAACCCGGACCTCTCAGATTCAGGTTTTCCCAGGTGTGCCAGTTTACTTATTCTAGTAAATAGAACTTTGAAAATGCTTGCTTCAGAGTCTTTACTCAGAAGAGAGTTTTTTTCTGGAACGCTGACATCTATTACAGAAATCGTATTTTTTACAGTCAAGTTTAGAACGATTTACATTGAATTTAAAATGGTTGTTAGTGCACGTATTATTGCGATTAAAACAAAAGTAATTGGGAAAATTATTAAATGCGTAGAAATGGACAAAATGACTATGGAGTTAAAAGAGAGGGACGATTCGGATTATTACGAAGTATGGAATAAAACGTACAGTTGGCTCGAAAATAGAAACCAAAACAGGAAATGTTTAACTTAGTACTGATGAAACTTAAATTGGAGTAACTGAACAACATTAAACAAAGAGACGTAAATATAAATGGATATAAATTGGTAGACAAGAACAATGAATACTACTGTTGTGTTAATAGATACGTTGGTGTAACGTTATTATACTACTGTCAAGAAGTAAATAGATATGATAGAATAGAGAACTACAAAAGCAAAATACGTATGCCGAGACAGAAAGCTGTAAAATGACCTTAGATGGTATGTATTGTTTGTTATGCTTTGTTTTGTTTTGTTTTTATGTATTTGTGGTTGTTTTTTAGGTTGTTTTTAAAGACAAAACTGTTTAATAAAAACTATTTTTTTTAAAAAAAGTCTTTTACAGGAAAAACATTACTACGTATAATTTTATATGCAATACCTAGGTCTGATTGCAAGTGAAGCAGTTCTAGGTTATCCAAACTGAGAATTTCGAGCCAGTAGCATAGGGAATTCTATTGTGTACAGAAGACTGCAAGACTTTTCTCGTGAAGTACTTCTGAACCCACTCAATTGTACTGATGTCAGATATATGGTGGGGATTCCAAACAGTTATGAAGACTTGGATATCTACCCAGGGGTGAAATGTTCCCGGTTCGGACCAGATTGCCTGATCTGGTAGCGATGGCGGCGGGTGGTTCGGAGAACCGGTAGCAAAAATCCCTGCCCCCCCCCCATGTCCAGCTGAGCCATGCAATCATCAGAGGCTCTTTTTTTAATTTTTAAAAGCATTTTTTCTACAACCTCTGGCCAAAAAAATGCTTTTAAATTAAAAAAAAAAGCCTCTGATGATCGTGCGGCTCAGCTGGGATCGTCAGAGGCTTTCAAAGCATTTTTCTACAACCTCTTCAGCCGAAGAGGTTGTAGAAAAAAAAATGCCTTCAAAAGCCTCTGACGATCCCAGCTGAGTTGCCTGATTGTCAGAGGCTTTTAAAAGCATTTTTTTACAACCTCTTATGCCGAAGAGGTTGTAGAAAAAATGGCTTCAAAAGTTAAAAAAAAAAAATTGGCCACGCCCACTCAGTCACATTAACCATCCCCACCACCAGCAAGCCACGTCCACAGAAACGGTAGTAACAAATTTTACATTTCACCACTGTATCTACCTATCCATACTGCATGGCTTCTCAACCTTGGCAACTTTAAGATATGTAGATTTTGACTCCCAGAATTCCACAGCGTGCTGGCTGGGGAACTCTGGGAGTTGAAGTCTACATATCTTAAACTTTTCAAGGTTGAGAAACATTGCTCTATCTACTGTACACAGGTAATCCTCAATTTACAACCATTCATTTAGCAATCATTTGAAATTACAACGGCACTGAAAAAAAAGTGACTTATGACCACTCTTTGCACTTACCAACACTGTAGTATCCCCATAATTGTATGATCAAAATTTGGGCACTTCGCAACCTGCATGCAGTTACAATGGTTCAAGCTACCCAGGCAGGGGTGAAATGCTCCCGGTTCTGACCAGATTGCCCGATCCGGTAGCGATGGCGATGGGTGGTTCAGAGAACCGGTAGCAAAAATCCCTGCACGCCCCCCCCCCTTGCCCAGCTGAGCCGCAGGATCATCAGAGGCTTTTTTCTTTTTACTTTTAAAAGCATTTTTTCTACAACCTCTTCCGACGAAAAAATGCTTTTAAAAGTAAAAAAAAAGCCTCTGATGATCGCGCGGCTCAGCTGGAGGCTGAGGCTGAGGCTTTTCAAAGCATTTTTTTCTGCAACCTCTTGGCCGAAAAGGTGGTAAAGGTGGTAAAAAAAATGCTCTGAAAAGTCTCTGATGATCCCAGCTGAGTTGCCTGATCGGCAGAGGCTTTTCAAAGCGTTAGAAAAAATGCTTTGAAAAGTTAAAAAAAAAAAAAGTTGGCCACGCTCACCCAGTCACATTACTCCCCCCCCATCAAGCCACGCCCACAGAACCGGTAGTAACACATTTTACATTTCACCCCTGTACCCAGAGTCATGTGAATGCCATTTGGGACGTGACATGGTCATTAAGCAACTGTGGCTTCCAACAAGCAAGGTCCACAGAGGAAACCAGAGTTGCTTAATGATCATGTAATTCACTCAACAACTACAGTGATTGGCTTAACAACCAGGACAAAGCAGATGGTAAAATTAGGTGTGACTCACTTAACAACCACCTTGTTTAGCAACAGAAATGTTGGTCTCCGTTGTAGTCATAAATTGAGGACTACCTGTAGCTGTTCAGACCATAGAAGTGGCAGTGTTATTGATGAATTCTGGAAGTGCTATGCATTTGAAAGGCTTCAATGAAGGGGGTGCATTTGTACCCTGTTTTTCATTGTGTCATCACCTTTTTAATACCTTGCAGTTCTGTGCCTTCTTATGTTTCGATTAAATCCAAGACATATACAGCATGAAACTCTTTCTTGGAATTTCCCCAGATTAGGAACAGCTGTGAAACAATGCAAAGACATGTAACAGATGAAGAAATACAGGTGCGCCTCTTTCATTAATTTGCAAGAACAGAGGAAACTCAAAAACAAGGTTCAGAGAATCTTGCAAGCATCTGGAGAATGAAGCAAAGGAGAATCCCAACGCTTCTTTAGCCGTGGGTGAAAAGGTTTGTGGAAGTAGAAAATTGTATGGTTCAGAATGAGACTGGTAAAGTCTATTGTGCTTGGAATTTTCATGTTTATTTTGGGGTCACACAATAGAACCAGCCCAAATTTTACAGGGTTAGTATTTCACAGGTCATGACAAGTCCTTGTAAATGTTGGTCTCCATCACTGAGGAGACCAGAGCAAAAGAACCTGGCCACCAGGGACTCTGAGAGACACAGTCCAGCAACGGGAAAACTATTTAGAATAGAATAGAATAGAATAGAATAGAATAGAATAGAATAGAATAGAATAGAATAGAATAGAATAGAATAACAGAGTTGGAAGGGACCTTGGAGGTCTTCTAGTCCAACCCCCTGCTTAGGCAGGAAACCCTACACCACTTCAGACAAATGGTTATCCAAAATTTTCTTTAAAATTTCCAGTGTTGGAGCATTCACAACTTCTGCAGGCAAGTTGTTCCACTTATTAATTGTTCTAACTGTCAGGAAATTTCTCCTTAGTTCTAAGTTGCTTCTCTCCTTGATTAGTTTCCACCCATTGCTTCCTGTTCTACCCTCAGGTGCTTTGAAGAATAGTTTGACTCCCTCTTTTGTCCTCATCAACCTCAAGTATCTTCTCAAGGAATTTTGATTGCACAGATGAACATAAGAATTCAACAAACAGAACAAATCTACAAATTGGGGTCGTAGGTTCGGTTCACACAACACTGTAAACCCAAGTTAGAAAACCCAATTGTGTTTGTATCACATGCTCTGCTCAATCAAACCCATTTTGTCTTAATATGTAGGTCAAGTTCACCCAAATGCTAAGAAAATGATTTCTCTGTTTCTCAAAGATTTGTCATAACCCTCTGATAACAAACCAGTGCAATGTAATACTTGGCCTTCATCCATTTGGGGAAGACAAAAGGTAGAAGCCTTTCTTTGAGAAACTTTGTTCTTCTTTCATGCCTAGATCAAACTTTAAACTGCCAGAATGAAGCTACCTTCTTGGCTTTGTCTTCACCAAAAATGTCACTATCAGTACGTGTTTTTGGTAGTAGCCAGATGGGCCGAGCTGTGTGTCTCTCCACATTCACACTGTGTGTTGTTATTCATTAAGAGCCTCTATTTGAGCATACTGGTTTTACATTTAGGCACTCCAATCTATTCATGGTCCTCCAAATAATATAAGGGAGGTGAGATCTTCAGCCATATCCTCTTTCAATGTTATTCCTTGCTCAGTGGTCTCCTTCCTCCATTTTTTAAATTAAAATTTGTTCTTGTGTACCCTCAAGAATGTTTGTTCTTGCCATAAAGAGAAATTTCTGTTCTTATTCATGTGGACTTGTCTGTTCTTACTCTTGGGACAAGTGTCATTGCTAGGGTTGGATATTGGCTGTAAATCCAGAAGGCTTCAATTGATTCAATACCTGTTTTAGTTCCCAGAGATATTCATCCATCCATCCATCCAAAATACCACGGAGGAAGAGGAGGAGAAAGAGAAGGGAATGAAATCCTCAGAAACAGGGAACCAGGTTGTCAGAAAGTGAGGACAGAAATCCAGTGCTTTCTGCCTTACAAAAGGAGCGCTTGTTCTGACCAAGGCTTCCTTAGAAAGTATAAAGTACAATCTTAGTCCCACAAAACCTCTTTTATTTATACAACTGTAAATTACTCTCATTTACAGCCCACAAGGCTTGATAAACAGTCTTTCAGAGGAAGGTTATCAACACCCACCTATCTCATGTGGAACGCTGCCAGAGTGCCAATTTCCAGACGCAGGGCAAGGCCAAACTTGGCACAGAGTCACTTGCAAATCTTGAATCGGCCAATTGAACTAATTGCTTCTTGCAAAAGCTCACATCCCGTTCGCTCTTCTTTTATATCTTATGGAAGGGGCCAATCATCTCCAAGCCTTACTCCCAAATCGACCCTGTTTTCTTAATTGTTCTTGTCGTCTGGCAGCTCTGCGCATGCACACACTGGGAACAGGCTCCTGCTTTTCTTCTGCCTCGTTGCTGTCAGACTCCGGAGGCTGTACATAACTATCAGATGGCCTTGGCCTCCTCTCTGCCTCTGATGCAGAGCTCTCGTCTGAGCTTTCCCCAGCCCCCAGGATTGGCCCAAGTTCCTCCACAACCTCCTCACTGTCCGACTCTGCTGCCAGCTCCGCTGGCCGCCAGCAGGCCACAACAGCACTGTTTTGCATCTCTGGTATGTTTTCAAGTCTCTTTAAGCTATTACAACCATAGACATGTTACGATGACATACAAATGCTGCCTGTTATTACTTTTAAAAGGCTTTATTTCCCCCAGGAACCTCTCTAATAACAGAAAACCAGACAGAAAATAAATCATGGCTCGTGATACACACTCTGAAATACTGATTTGCTAAACTTGGCTCCCAAGTTATCCATGAACCGTCTGCCTGCTTCTGCACTGCACTTCCCAAAAGACTACTAATGCCACTTGGTCCAGCTGTTGGCACCAGAAGAAGGAGGCCTTCCTTGCCAGCCTGCTTGGAGATCCAGATGATCTCAAGTGTCTGGAGGCTTCTGGATGGGGGGAAACTGCTCCCACCTGCAGTGTGCCCTCAGCAGCCCATTTCACTGCAGGAAAGATTGAGTGAGTCATCAGGCTAAGTGGTAGAATTCTATCAGGTGTCCTTCAGAGGCCTTGGACTCTATTTCCCATTATTCCAGACAGCATGCTGCAGGAGCTAACGGGATTTGGAATTCTATACCTTTCAGGAATGGTGACTCATTCTGGGAAAACTGCAGCATAAATTAGCAAAAGCAAAGGATCCGTTTCCAAGGATTTCCCCATTTTTGGCTGCTCATCGTCACTGCTCCTGTAAACAGGGATCCATCCAACCCAAAGACCTGATCTTGCTTAGCTTCTTCAAGATCAGCCAAGGTTAGCCAGGTGCTTTTTTTTTAAGGGCCTTATTTCAAAATGGGAGAATTGCCAGGCCTGGGCTGCAAAATTCAAGTGAAGTGGTGGAAAAATGATACAAGAGTTTTCGGCATCTCTCCGTTGCCTCTTGGTGGATGTCTTGACTTTTACACGAACCAGATATGGTAGTCCTAACGAAGGGAACTAAGTTTCACCCTGTTGGGGGGGGGCACAGATTTTACAATAGGCATCCCTGCCATGTTGCAGTGTGCTTTTACACAGAGATAAAGACTTCCTGGGCATTACTCTGGAAAGAGTCCACACTTATTGCATCACGGTATGGCATGCTGGTCCGACAGCTGCGGATAGAAAAACATTACACAGAGTGGTGAGCACAGCACAAAACATCGTGGGCTGTCCCCTGATACCACTAGATGAGACTGCTAGGCCCCGCTGCCTCAGAAGAGTGAGGAAAATCCTCAGGGACGACTCTCACCCTGGTCACGACTTCTTTACCCTCCTACCATCGGGAAGGTGATATAGAAGCAGAGCCAGCCGCACAAACAGGCTGAAGAACAGTTTTTATCCGTGGGCTGTCAGACTCCTGAATGAGAAATAATATCACTAACTACGTAGTACGATGGACTGCAGGGCCGGTGCAACGTTTAACATGTTCGCACTGGTGCAGTAGGACTGGGTGTTGTGTTAATATGATTTATAGGCTTAGGGATTTTTTGTCTACATTGTGAGTTGTGTTGCGTTGGAGTTGTATTGTGTTGGGTGTGTGTGAACTGAGGGAGCTCAACCAATCTCATTGCACATATATTGTGCGCTGACGATAAAGATTTGAAATTTGAAATTTTGAAACTGAAATTTAAAATGCACCAGGCCTCAGTTTTCCCTCTGTAAAATAGATGCTCTGTTAGCAGGTGTCAAGCCTGTCATTTGTGGGAAAACGTTGCCTCTTTGTCCTTCCTCACTTGGAAATAGAAATGTGGTAGATTTACAGAATGTGCCTAACCCTAAATTCAAATAATAGGCTATGAGAGAGGCCTTCAAACTTGGCAGCTTTAGGACTTGTGGACTTCAACTCCCAGAATTCTCCAGCCAAGTTTGAAGACCTCTGGGCTATGATAACAGGTAGTCCTCAACTTATAACAATTTGTTTAGTGACTGTACAAAATTTAAAAAAAAAAGAATCTTATGACCATTTTTCACACTTAAGACCATTGCAGCATCCCTGTGATCATGTGATCAAAATTCAGACGCTTGGCAAGTGACTCATATTTATGACGGTGGCAGAGCCTTCTGACAAGCAAAATCAATGGGGAAGCCAGATTCACTTAACAGTCGTGTTACTAGATTAATAACTGCAATGATTCATTTAACAACTGTGGCGAGAAAGATCGTAAAATGAGTCAAAATGCACTTAGCAACAAATTTTGGCCTCAATTGTCAAGGCTCACACACTATGCCATGACCAAATCGTTCTATGGCTTAATTCCATACTTTGGCTAATGCAACATGCTGAGACATTCCCTTGGTTCCCATAACATGTGAAACCACAAACTACCAAATCCCAGCTTAGTCTAATTGAGTATGTTGCAAGAATCCAGCCAGTAAGTACTGTAGGGCAGTCAGAAAAATTTGAAAATAGCATAGTACATGAAGGAAATGGATATTCTTCGGTAGGACAGTCTGGAAAAGTTGGCCTGTCTTTAAACAGATGAAATGTTTTAGCAGGAGGGAGACCCAGAATTTGATCCGGGAGCTTGGAGTAGCCAGAGGGCTCGATGAGGTATAGACAGCCCATCTTGGTAAGTGAATGGAATCTGAATGAGAACATTGGCTTGCGTGGAATTACTAGCTGAAAGCAGCCTTTTTCGGTAGGTTCATCCAGGTGTATTCGAAGGTGTTCTGATTATTGAGGATGATGGGAACTGTAGTCCTGCAAATTTGGACAGAGCCAAGTTGGGACAAATAGTTTAAGTTATAATAAAGTCCATTCGGATTTCCTTAAATTTTGGCTCTGTGCATCATCATTCCCACTGGCAATTGTTGATGGAGGATCTCTCTCTCTCTCTCTCCCTCTCTCTCTTCTCTCTCACCCCCTCCTTCTCCCCTCTCTCTTTATCCCCCTCCCTCTCTCTTTCTCCCTCCCTCTCTCTTTCTCCCCTCCCCCTCTCTCCCCCTCCCTCCCCCTCTCTCTTTCTCCCTCCCTCTCTCCCCCTCCCTCCCTCTCTCTTTCTCCTCTCCCTCTCTCCCCCTCCCTCCCTCTCTCTTTCTCCCCTCCCCCTCTCTCCCCTTCCCTCCCCCTCTTTCTTTCTCCCCTTCTCCCGTTCCCTCTCCCCCTCTCTCCCCCCTCCCTCTCTCCCCCTCGCCTCTCTCCCTCCCTCTCTCACTCCTCCCTCTCTCTCACCCTCCCTCCCTCTCTTTCTTTCTCCCCCTTCTCCCTCCCTCTCTCTCACCCTCTCCCCTCTCCCACTCCCTCCCTCTCATCCCCTCCCTCTCTCTTTCTCCCCTCCCCCTCTCTCCCCCTCCCTCCCCCTCTTTCTTTCTCCCCCTTCTCCCGTTCCCTCTCCCCCTCTCTCCCCCTCCCTCTCTCCCCCTCGCCTCTCTCCCTCCCTCTCTCACTCCTCCCTCTCTCTCACCCTCCCTCCCTCTCTTTCTTTCTCCCCATTCTCCCTCCCTCTCTCTCACCCTCCCCCACTCTCCCACTCCCTCCCTCCCTCCCTGCCTCTCTCTCTCTCCCTCCCTCTTTTGAGGGCTAATGCAGACAGAAGCACTGTGTGTATGCGAAGAGGCATTCAATAGACTAGAATAACAGAGTTGGAAGGGACTTTGGAGGTCTTCTAGTCCAACCCCCTGCCCAGGCAGGAAACCCTATACTTCTTCAGACAAATGGTTATCCAACATCTTCTTAAAAACTTCCAGTGTTGGAGAATTCACAACTTCTGGAGGCAATTCGTTCCACTGATTAATTGTCTAACTGTCAGGAAATCTCTCCTTAGTTCTAAGTTGCTTCTCTCTTTGATTAGTTTCCACCTATTGCTCCTTGTTCTACCCTCAGGTGCTTTGGAGAATAGCTTGACTCCCTCTTCTTTGTGGCAGCCCCTGCTATTATGTCTCCCCTACTCCTTCTTTTCTTTAGACTAGACATATCCAGTTCCTGCAACCGTTCTTCATATGTTTTAGCCTCCAGTCCCCTCATCATTTTTGTTGCATTGGGAAGTAATCATTGGAGGACAGAAAAAGACAAAAGAAATAATTGACCCAGGCACTGTTCCCCCATTGGCTGAAAAAAAATGGGGATTGAAAAAAATGAACGACCTCCAGTGATAAAGGAGTGGAGCCCCTTTCTGGCCTTGTCTCTAACCACAACTCCATTATGTCCTGCTGACACTTATTTTCTCCCTGAACTTCCTGATGCAATCTCTTAAAGCAATGTGCGTCATGATGGCATCACACAAATGGCATTATGGTGCAAGTCATCATTAGCTTAGATATTCAAAGATTTCCCTCTTTCTCCCAGCCATCATCATCCAAGACAAGAGCTTTGAGGAAATTGGGGGATTGCAGCAGAGGGGAAGAAAGGAAGAGACTGGTCAGTAAACATCATGCTGGAAGGATTTTCAAGAACAGGAGTGTCCAACTTTAAGACTTGAGGACTTCAGCTCCCAGAATGGGAAATTCTGAGAGTTGAACTCCACACACCTCAAAAGTTGCCAAAATTGGGAACCCCTGTTCTAAAGAGTCAAAGATGGATGGAGAGCATTGTCGGGAGAATTCCTTTATATTTTAGGGTGCCACCAAAAGAAACTTATGGAATCCACACAAACTTCTAATCCCTCTTTCTGTAGTCTAGAGCAGGGGTCTCCAACCTTGGCAACTTTATTTATTTTATTTATTTTAATTTAATTTAATTTCCAATTTATTTTATTTTTTAAATTTTTATACCGCCCCCTCTCCCGAAGGACTCGGGGCGGTGAACAGCCAGAATTAAAAACACACAATACAAATATTAAAATACATTAAAACAAATTAAACTATCTTTGGCTTCTCCAATTTAAAACCCCTTACCCATAAAATTTACCCAATTAAAAATTTAACCCAGCCCGGCTTGCTGAAATAAAAAAGTCTTCAGGGCCCGGCGGAAGGTCCGGAGGTCCAGGATTAGTCGTATCCCTGGGGGTAGCTCATTCCAGAGGGCGGGTGCCCCCACAGAGAAGGCTCTTCCCCAGGGGGTCGCCAGCCGACATTGCCTGACCAACGGCACCCTGAGGAGGCCCTCTCTGTGGGAGCGTGTTGGCCGGTGGGAGGTTATCGGAGGCAGAAGGTGGTCTCGTAAATAACTGGGCCCTAAGCCATGGAGCGCTTTGAAGATGAAAACCAATACCTTGAAGCGTACCCGGAAGACCACCGGAAGCCAATGCAGCTCGCGCAGGAGAGGTGTCACGTGGGAGCGCCATGTCGCCCCCATTACCTGCACGGCCACATTCTGCACCAGTTGGAGCCTCCGAGTGCTCCTCAAGAGGAGCCCCATGTAGAGAGTGTTGCAGTAGTCCTTTAAGACTTGTGGACTTCAACTCCCAGAATTCCTCAGCCAGCAAAGCTTAAAGTTTCCTCAGCCAGCAAGTCTTAAAGTTGCCAAGGTTGGAGACCCCGGTCTAGAGCGCTCTCTCTCTGAAACATACCTAAATGTTAGAACGCTCTTTTAGGGGTCATTTTGAGCTTTGAACAGGGCCCAAACTTTAAACACCACTCCTTTGGAATGTCCTCAGTCCCTGAAGGATTAGAGTCCTCTGAACATGTAACCTACCCTTCATTCCCAGGTGTAGCTGTGACCACTTCAGTCTTTGGTCCAAGAAGATGCTGTTTGATACCCATTACTGCTCTTATCATCATCCATTTTGGAAATCTTTTATTTAGTAATGTGAACCGGTGTGGTATGGAGGAACTGAAAAGATTCTAGGGATTTTCTTGCAATTAAAAAGTAAGGTTGTATTCAGTGGTGAAATTCAAAAATTTTCCCTACTGGTTCTGTGGGCATGGCTTGGTGGGGCGTGGCTTGGTCAGGTGACCGGGTAGGCATGGCTTGGTGGTCATGTGACTGGGTGAGCGTGGCTGCACAACTGACTCACGCACAATGTAAAAGCAGCTAGACTTCACACAAAATGGCCCCTGCAACAAGCAGGAACCTCACAGACAATCAGGCACAGCTGACTGTCTCATAGCTGATCGGTAGTAAAAAAAAATGTTTAAAAAAAGTTTTTAAAAAGTTCCATTTTTTAAAGCATTTTTTACTACCGGTTTGGGCGAACCGGCCCGAACCAGTAGCATTTCACCCCGGTTGTATTTATTTCAGCAGATAAAGATAATTTATCTTTAAATTATGTTATGAATGTTAATCTATTCTATTCTATTCTATTCTATTCTATTCTATTCTATTCTATTCTATTCTATTCTATTCATGTTTAATCTAGTGAAAAGAAGAACTAGGGGAGATATGATAGCAGGGTTCCAATATTTATTTATTATTTTATTTTATTTATTTTTTCATATTTGTATACCGCCCTACTCCCGAAGGACTCAGGGCGGTGAACAGCCATAATAAATACAAATACATATAGAAGTTAAAAACTATTAAGAAACAGTTTAAGTAATTTAGGCTCAAAGATTAAAAACATCCAAATTTAAAATCCAATTTAAAATCCAATTTAAAAGCCAATTAAAAAGGGAGAGTTAGGCCAGACCAGCTTGTTGGAATAGAAATGTTTTCAGGGCACAGCGGAATATGCGTAAGTCTTGGATGTTTCGTAACTCCGGGGGAAGCCCGTTCCAGATGGTAGGTGCCCCCACAGAAAAGGCTCTCCCCCTGGGGGCCGTCAGTCGACATTGTTTGGCCGACGGCACCCTGAGGAGTCCCTCTCTATGGGAGCGAACTGGTCGGTGAGAGGCTATTGGTGGCAGGAGGCGGTCTCGTAAGTACCCTGGTCCTGAGCCATGGAACGCTCTAAAGATAGTAACCAAAACCTTGAAGTGCACCCGGAAGACCACTGGGAGCCAGTGCAGCTCGCGCAGGAGGGGGGTTACATGAGAACGCCACATTGCTCCCATTACCACCCGCGCGGCCGCATTCTGGACCAGTTGGAGCCTTCGGGTGCTTCTCAAGGGGAGCCCCATGTAGAGAGCATTACAATAATCCAGGCGTGAGGTGACAAGGGCGTGAGTGACCGTGCGTAACGAGTCCCGATCCAGAAAGGGATGCAACTGGCGAATCAGGCGAACCTGATAAAAAGTCCTCCTGGCTACGGCCGTCATATGCTCTTCAAAAGACAGCCGTGAGTCCAGGAGGATGCCCAAATTGCGAACCCCATCTGTGGGGGCCAACGACTCGCCCCCAATAGTCAGAGATGGCGCCAACTGACTATATCGGGACGACAGAAACCACAGCCACTCGGTCTTGGATGGGTTGAGTCTGAGTTTGTTCCTCCCCATCCAGATCTGTACGGCCTCCAGGCACCAGGACATCACCTCGAGGGCATCATTGGGGTGGTCTGGGGTGGAGATGTACAGCTGGGTGTCATCAGCGTACTGATGGTACTTCACCCCAAAACCACGGATGATCTCACCCAGCGGCTTCACATAAATGTTGAAGAGAAGGGGCGAGAGGACCGATCCTTGTGGCACCCCACATATAAGGGGCCTCGGGGTCGACCTCTGCCCCCCTGTCAACACAGACTGCGACCGGTCAGAGAGAAAGGAGGAGAACCACTGTAGAACAGTGCCCCCCACCCCCAACCCTTCCAACCGGTGCAGCATGATATCATGATCGATGGTATCAAAAGCCGCTGAGAGGTCTAGTAGGACCAGGACAGAGGAGCAACCCCTGTCCCGAGCCCTCCAGAGATCATCAACCAATGCGACCAATGCTGTCTCTGTGCTGTACCCGGGCCTGAATCCCGACTGGAACGGATCTAGATAATTCGATTCATCCAGGTACTGAGGCAGTTGTCGTGCAACCACACTCTCAACAACCTTTGCAACAAAGCGAAGGTTGGAGACAGGACGATAATTTGCTAATACAGCTGGATCCAGGGAGGGCTTCTTGAGGAGGAGCCTCACCACCGCCTCTTTCAAGACGGTGGGAAAGACACCCTCACTCAAAGAAGCACTTATAATCTCCTGGAGCCAGCCTCGCGTCACCTCCCGGGAGGCCAGTATCAACCAGGATGGACACGGGTCCAATAAACATGTGGTCGCATTTAGTCTGTTCAGTATCCTGTCCACGCTTTCGGGAGTCACAGGATCAAACTCTTCCCAAATAATATTCTCAGGACCTGCCCCTGTCATCTCCTCTGGATCAATCCAGTCAGAATCTAGCTGTTCACGAATCTGAGCAATTTTGTCATACAGATATTGTACAAAATCCTCAGCTCCACCCTCCAAGGGGTCTTCCCGCGTCTCTTGATGGAGCAGAGAGCGGGTCACCCTAAACAGGGCGGCTGGGCGATTATCTGATGACGCAATAAGAGTAGAAAAGTAGTTACTCTTCTCTACTCTTATCGCCACTAGGTAATTCTTAATATGAGATCTTACCAGTGTTCGGTCGGATTTGAGGGGCTACCACAAAGATGAGAGGGGCAAACTATTTTCCAAAGCACCAGAAGGCAAGATGGGAACCAATGGATGGAAACTAATCAAGGAGAGAAGCAATCTAGAACTAAGGAGAAATTTCCAATTGGTGAGAACAATCAACCAATGGAATGGCTTGCCTTCAGAAGTTGTAGGTGCCCCATCGCTGGAGGCTTTCAAAAAGAGCTGGACAGCCATTTATCTGAAATAGTATTGTACTGTCCTGCTCAGTGGTGGGTTCCCCCAGTTTGGACCGATTCTATGGAAGCGGTAGTAAAACCGGCGGGAGGCTCCGCCCACTGACCCTGATGTCATCAGAAGCGATCTGCACATGCTCAGAAGCAAGGCGCCTGCGCGAGTGAAGCGAGCACACGTGCGCGATCCCATTGCGAACCAGTAGTAAAGGTAAGTAGAACCCACCCCTGATCCTACTTGAGGAGAGGGTTGGACTAGACGACCTCCAAGGTTCCTTCCAACACTGTAATTCTATGTTCTAAATAACCCGATCTCTGGAGTTTTTAAAAAGAAGGAAAATAAATAACCATTACCTCCCCTGTCCCCTCCCAAGCAACAAAATAAAACCCCCAAAATTCTTTGACTATTTTCCTTCCTTTAACTCAGTCAAGATTTTAGGCCTAAAGTAAGGTCTCCAATGTTTGTGTTGAGCTTAATTCCCGGAGAGCTTGGACACATCTATGTAATTTCCTTGGCAAATGTGAGGGCTGGAGTTAGCAAAGCCAGAAACCAAGGACCCAAGTATGGTCCATTACCTTAGCAAGCCACAGATGCCGCCATCCTCATGCTGGGAAATGAGAACCTTTCATTGCCATGAATGTGAGGTTAGCACTTCTGCAATTTGGGTTTTTCTACTCGTACACTCTTAATGTGTTAAATCTGGCAAGTCTACAATAGCGGAAAGAGCATATACTTTATCTTTTAATTTAATTTTACGATTTCTACTATGTTGACCACTGATATTGATATTTATGTATGTGTCCAGATTTTAAAAATGGTATGTAGTTTTTATAATAATACACTTATGCATTCAATTAGTTAAAATTAATTGAGTACGGACCAGTGGTGGGTTGCTACTGGTTCACCCCGGTTCGGGCGAACTGGTAGCGGCAAAGGTGGGAGGCTCCGCCCACCCACCCAGACGCTTCTGCCCATGTGCAGAAGCGGTACATGTGTGAGCACATGCGCACCCATGAGCGAACCAGTAGCGATGGGTTTTGAAACCCACCCCTGGTACGCCCTCTATTTGCTGCTCTCCTCCTCATCCTCCCTCCCTCCCTCCCTCTTCAACACTATGCCAGAAAGAGTTCAAGATCTGAATTTTGGATACACTATAGTTATGGCCAATTTGCAGTTGGTTGTTTTCATTATTAATAGCTTCTCTTCAGTGGTGGGTTTCAAAATTTTTTACTACCGGTTCTGTGGATGTGGCTTGGTGGGCGTGGCAGGGGAAGGATACTGTAAAATCTCCATTCCCACCCCACTCCAGGGAAAGGTTCCTGCAAAATCCCCATTTCTTCCTGATCAGCTGGGACTTGGGAGGCAGAGAATAGATGGGGGCGGGGCCAGTCAGAATTTTTACTACCGGTTCTCCGAACTACTCAAAATTTCCGCTACCGGTTCTCCAGAACTGGTCAGAACCTGCTGAAACCCACCTCTGCTTCTCTTGCATCTGCTGTGAAACTCTCTTATTAAGGGCAACATGCTTGAACTAATGCTTATGTCACTTCCAGTTCAGAAAGTTTGCAGAAGGAGCTTTTTGTTTTTAATTTTGAGATGTTTTTCCATTTTCACCTCCAGCTCTGGCATATGTGATGGTCTCCCATCTGAGTACTACCCAAGCTCTGAGTCTGCTTAGTGACTAGATCAACATTTCTCAAACTTTAAGTTGCGTGGACTTCATCTCCCAGAGTTCCCTACCCAGCAGGGCTGACAGGGGAAGTCCAGGAGTTGAAATCCACACATCTTAAAGTTGCCAGGTTTGAGAAACTCTGTTTTAGATCTATCAAGGTCAGCTAGGTGCTGTCCTAGCTGAAGTGATGAATATTTTAGCACATTGATGGGAAATGACTGTCGTTTTTTAAAAATAGATGGTGTGCCATTGGGTCTTTGTCAACTCTTAGCAACCACACTTAGATGGATGTTCTCCATGACACTCTATCCCTTAAGAGCCTGGTAGTACAGTGGTCTAAAGCACCCTGTTATTAAGACCAGCTGCCTGCAATTACTGCAGGTTCGAATCTTGCCAGGCTCAAGGTTGACTCAGCCTTCCATCCTTTCTAAGGTAGGTGAAATGAGGACCCAGTTTGTGGGGGCAATAAGCTGACTTTGTATAAATATACAAAAGGATGAAGGCTATTGCTTAGTGCATTGTAAGCTGCCCTGAGTCTCTGGAGAAGGGCGGCATATAAATCAAATAAAAAAAAAAAAAAGCTACGGTAGTCCTTCAGATCTTGCAATGGTGCCCCCAATCACCATGTAATGGAATTCACCTTGCTACTGGTTGTCCTCTTCATTTTTCCTTTCACCTTTTCCAATATTACACCCTTCTTCAGAAAGCTGGATCTTCTCATAATGTGTCCAAATTGGGACAATTTGAACCTGGTCATTTGTGCCTCGAGTCAGAATTTAGTACAGATAGTCCTTGACTTACAACCAATCTCTTCACGACTGAAGTTATGACAGACCCCCAAAATGTACTTATGACCTGGTTCCAAAGTTCCAACGGCTGTCCCTGTCCCAGAGCCAGTGATTGCATTTTGGGGTGTGTGACAATTGGCTTGCTTTTATGGATGTTTGTAGCATCCTGTGGTCACATGTCTTCAATTTATGATGTTTTTACTGAAAATTGGCAGTTCTGAATTTTGGCAAAAACATTTCATAGTGAATAATGGGTTCGCTTAACGACTGCCCTCCCCCAAAAAAAAACCCATGAAATTGAATCGGCCACATGATGACTCACTTTATGATCATCGTGTCTTATGACCATAGTGGGCAGCTCCATCATGGCCATAAGTCGAGGACAGTCAGTATCATAAACACATGATGTGATTTTATAATCTTTCTGGATGCAGAAACCAAATGAAAAGAAGGACTGGGGTGATATGATACCAGTGTTCCAATATCTCAGGGGCTGCCACAGAGAAGAGGAGGTTAACCTATTCTCCAAAGCACCTGAGGGCAAGACAAGAAGCAATGGGTGGAAACTAATCAAGGAGAGAAGCAACCTAGAACTAAGGAGAAATTTCCTGACAGTTAGAACAATTAATCTGTGGAACAACTTGTCTCCAGAAGTTGTGGGTGCTACAACACTGGAGGTTTTGAAGAAGTGACTGGGCAGCCAATTGTCTGAAATGGTATAGGGCCATGATGGCGAACCTGTGGCACGCGGAGCCATATCTGTGGGCACACAAATGTTGCCTTAGATCAGCTCCAGCACGCACGCGTGTGCCAGCCACCGGAAGTCAGGAAATAGGCTGTTTCCGGCCTCTGGGGGCAGTGAGAAAGGCTGTTTTCGCCCTCCCCAGGCTCCTAGAAAGCCTCTGAAGTCTGATTTTTCTGATCCGTACAAACGTCCCTGGCTTCATCCAGGTATTTGGTGCTGAGACTCCCATCTGCAAAACCTTTGGTCTTAATTTAATTGCATAACATTGGATAAGTGGATCTCTTCCCACCAAGCCCAGAATTAATAGATTTCTAAATCTGAGATGGTCAAAAGCTTCCAGGAAATTTTTAGCAGGGCATGAAAATGAGGATCAAATCAGAAAAGTATGGACTTCTCGCATGTTTGATTTAGCTCTTCTCTGGGCTCTTAATTTCCCACCCCCATTTTCCCACATGGCTGGCTTGTGGTTTATTGCTGAGAAAAATGTGATTTTCCTGCCGCAGAATGAGATGCTTGGAGGTTAAAGGCAGCTGCTGGGAAACCTGATTGATGGAGCTATCACCGCCTTGTCCCTTGCTTGGGCTAAAAGTTGGTCACTATTTGTTAGACCAGACAGGATCTTGGGATGATTCTAAGTGGGTTCCCTACGGTCAAAATCTGGAACCAGGTCTGGCCATTTTACCCAAGTTATTAGGTTATGGAAAGGCCTGTGCTCAGCAAAATGGAACAAGCCACAATTCCCGCTATTTAATGCAGAATCCTTTTTTTTTTGGGAGCAAATCTCTCTAATGCTGGTATCTGGTTATGAAACTTGACAAGTCTTGTACTTAATCAGGGAAGCAGAGAAGGAAACGTGTTCTCAAGCCCAGAGAGGGTATATATAGAAAATAGGTGATTCAGTTAGTCCTCAACTTAAGACCACAGTGGAGCAGGGGTGAAATGCTACCGGTTTGCTCCGGTTCGGGCGAACCAGTAGTGATAAAAACTACTGGTTCCTCTGAACCGGTATTTCCGATGATCAGCTGTGCTGCACGGTTTAGCTTTGCTAGAAAGCAGCTAAATCGCACGGCACAGCTGATTCCCCCCTTACTGTTCTATTTACCTTCCCAAGCCTCCTTTTGGCGTGTACTGCGCATGCGTGCACAGCGCATATTTGGTGTGCACTGCGCATGCACACACAGTTCACGTTTGGTACGCCCTGTGCATGCACGGCCAGTAAACCGGTAGCAAACCAGTTCAGATTTCACCACGGCAGTGGAGCCAGAATTTTGCTTGTAGGACATTACAATTATAAGTTGAGGCACCATGTGACCATTTTTACAATGGTCTTACAGTAAGTCATTGCAATTAGGCGACCATGTAATCGCTAAGTGAATTCAAGGTATCCAATGGGTGACCCATCTTCTGATAGAAGATGGCCAAAAAAGTCATAAATCATGGTGATGTGTCCATGGGATTCTGCAACCAGTCATAAATGCAAGCCAGTTTCCAAGTCCCCCAAAATGTGATCAGCTGACAATAGGGTTGATGCAGCATTTGTAACTTCGGGAATGGATTGCAAGTAGTTTTTGTTTTTTAAATCTGTCATCATTTAGAAGGGTTGTTAAGCAACTGTAAGTCAAGGACTACCTGTAGTCAAAACCATAAGGATTCTTGGCGGCATCTTAAAGACAAGGTCCACAAGGGTTATACTGTAGATCAGTATTGTTGTGACCTAGGCCCAAGTAGTTATTACCAGACACAATCAGTCCTAAACAAACATATTTTGTTAGAACAGCTGAGAATTACTTCATTCTCAGCTTAGTCCAAATTAAGTCCAAAACAAATCCTTCATAAACAGTCCTTTGGCCTTATCACCAACCTTTGTCTTCTTTGGCACCCTGCCAAAGGCTTTTCTTGGCAAAAGTTCAGAAGCAAGAGATGCGACAAAAAACAAATGTAGCAATGTTGCTTTCCTACAAAGATCCCAAGAGCGTTGCTGCTCTTTTAAACCTTCTGGGAGGGGCCAATCATCTCCTGGCCTTACTCCTGAGTCGTCCTTTTTGCTTTAGGTGCTCTTGCCTTCTGGCAGCTCTTCGCATGCGCGCACTTAGGAACAGGCTCCTCCTGTTCCTCTGCCTCTCTGCTGTCCGCCTCTGGAGACTCTGGAATCCGCGCATCGCTCCCAGATGGCCCTGGCTCCATCTCTGACTCTGATGCAGAGCCCTCGTCCGGGCCTTCCCCTGACTCCAGGACTGGCCCATGGTCTTCCCCAGCCTCCTCACTGTCCGACTCTGCTGCCAGCCCCGCAGGCTGCTGGCGGACCACAATCAGTATTTCTCAATCTCAACAACTTTAAGATTTATGGACCTCACCTCTCAGAATTCCCTAGCCAGCCTTTTAAAGTTGCTGAAAACTTTAAACAGTGACCTAGATGGAAGTGAAGAGTTTTCTCTATGCATCTTTATATAAAGTCTGATCTTTGATCCTCAATAAGACTCAGTCCTAATATGGTTTCTTTGGTTCAACCAAAGGTGTTATCTGAACCCATCCTTGGTGATTTTTAACTCATAGATTATAGTTTCCTAGGTTATATAAACCTAGCCAGTCAGATTTCTTAACCAACTATAATTAAGCTATGCAAGCTATGGCTTAACACAGGGGTCCTCAAGCTTGGCAGCTTTAAGACTTGTGGACTTCAACTCCCAGAATTCTGAGAGTTGAAGTCCACAAGTCTTAAAGCTGCCAAGTTTGAAGACCTCTGGATTAACGATGAATAAACTCAAGACAGTGACTTTCTGAAATTAATCCAGAAAGCTTCGTCATGGAGCAGAAGACCGGATCCTGTTGTCCCAAGTGCAAACCTGTCGCAACCAGCAGTCCATCAAGACAGCCAGATGACACTTCCGTTCGCATGAAGACACTTCAAAGTGGTGACACTGCATTTGGCTGGGGTCACCATCCTTTGATGCTGCAACAGAGCACAAGAAAAATTGCCCTTGAGTTGCTTGGCGTGCTGGAACCCATTGAGGATGGCCTGGAATACACCCAGTTAATCTTCTTTGTTGCTTTTGAGCACCAGTTCTAAACTTTTGTCTCTCATTCACACACACATGCTTGGCCCTTCTTCCAAATGAGCTCAAGGGAGCTTGTTAAGGCTGAAACCACATCAGAAAGAGATCCAGTCTGGAGCACATGGGGCTCCTCGCAGCTGAGTGCCAAGGGAGGAGACTGCAATGCTCTCTGGTTGAGAGGCGCTACTCCAGCGTTGCTGTGTGCACATGGTTGGCTGGTGTGCCTCTGTACAAATCTGTACCAGCTTGTTCTTCAATGGTTGGATGCGTCCTAGGAAAAGGTTCCTTCCTTTGCAGACTCAGCCAGCTGGAGGTTTTGCAGAGGAAAAGTTGTCCCAATGGAAACAGGATATGGAGGCTGAAGCCAAGCAATCTAGTCAGTTGCCAAGTGGGCTTGGAAGGATGGACGTACTTAAGGATGAAGAGGTAATGAGGAATGGAATGCCAGGCTCAAGCAATTTTGAAGAAGAGAGACGAATGGGTCCCATGTCTTGGGCAGCAGGCCTGATGGGAGCCACCATTTTAAATCTCCCTTCTTACCATTCTTTGATAAAGTTCAAAGTTAATCACGGAGGGATAGTCTTCCCCAACCTGGTGCTCCCAAATATATGGTGATTGCAATGTCCAGAATTTCTAGCAAGCAAAGCCCAAGGAATTCTGGGAATTTGCTCCCAACATATCTTGGAGGGATCAAGTTGCAAAGATTGATGGTGGCCTTATGGTCATATCAATGGCTTACTGAGGACATCTCAAGGATCTTCAAGCTGGTTCTCCAGCCTGGAATAAAGAAGGATAACCAGTTCTTCTTTTTATTATAGGTATTGTTTTATGAGGGATGATGATCTCAAGAAAGAGACCTTCTGAGAAACATCAATGTCCTTTGTCATCATCTTCATCCACATCAATTACGATGATTATATGGAATTATGGGAACTGGAGTCCCCCACTTCTGGATGTGCCAAGTTGGTAAAGGTATGTTTGGAAGGACCAAATTTGGTGGACCAATAACGTGCTTGTGTCATGTCTAAATTGAAGAGCTGTTTCCTATTATTTCACTCGCTTGGTAAAGTTTCCAGAATGAATTTAGTAAGGTTTTAGATCAGTATTTCTCAACCTTGGCAACTTTAAGATAGCTAGACTTCAATTCTCAGAATCTACCAGCCATCAAGAGGGATTCTGGGAGCTGAAAATCGCCCATCGTAAAGCTGCCAAGGTTGAGAAACGTTTAGAGGGAACATCAACTTCTGTGTGCATATTGTATCTGTGATTGTGTGTGAAGGAGAACATATTTGTGTGGTTGGTGTGCATATGGTCATATTTAGGAAAAATTACAGCAATTGTGCAGAAATCAATCCATTTTGGGGAACAGGGATGGGGGCTCCATTGACTCCTTTCTTGCTTTGCATTTTTGAGGGCACAAATGAAATCTGATGACCCCATCAGGGAGGGCTTCGGTCTTGAAGCCACAGTGGCTAAGTCCTGGTCCTGGGAAGCCAAGCTGAGCAACAGCAGATAAAACATGCCACTGGATGGGTTTTGGAAGTAGAATTTCTGGCCCGAAGCAAATTCTCCCCAAGGGGCTTGAAGGATGACTGTTTTCCTCAGTAAATTATTAGTTTGCATTGGTTACTTCATATCAGGCAGTGTTCTAGAATCTTAAGAATTATTGGGGATTATTTTCATTCTAAACCACAAACTAAAACAAGATGCAGCAGCACAACTGGCAAAGATCTTTGGTAGGAACTGAAGCCTGGTTTCTAACGTGTTTTGAGAATGAGCTACTATTTATTTTTATTAGATTTATAGAGCTGCCCATCTCGCAGAAAATAACACTGGGTGACAATCCAGGAAAAATAATAAATAAGAATAGAATAGATTTTTTTTTTAATGGGCCAAGTGTGATTGCACACACAAGAAATTTGCCTTGGTGCGTATGCTCTCAGTGTACATAAAAGAAAAGATACATTCGTCAAGAATCATAAGGTACAACACTTAATGATAGTCATAGGGTACAAATAAGCAATCAGGAAACAATATCAATATAAATCGTAAGAATACAAGGAACAAAATTACAGTCATACAGTCATAAGTGGGAGGAGATGGGTGATGGGAACGATGAGAAGATTAATAGTAGTGCAGACTTAGTAAATAGTTTGACAGTGTTGAGGGAATTATTTGTTTAGCAGAGTGATGGCGTTCGGGAAAAAACTGTCCTTGTGTCTAGTTCTGGTGTGCAGTGCTCTATAGCGTTGTTTTGAGGGTAGGAGTTGAAACAGTTTATGTCCAGGATGCGAGGGGTCTGTAAATATTTTCACAGCCCTCTTTTTGACCCGTGCAGTATACAATACAGCAGACAATCATTTCATTAAAACCATTATGTAATAATTATTGACAGGAATTAAACATTATATAGTAACAACAAAACACGGGAAAGGAGAATAATGCAGTGGCAGAATAATAATACAGTTTCTTACATAAGACCTTAAAGTTACAAATGTAACACAAGTCAGTGCACGGATATGGATTGTGGGATCCTTGGTGCTTTCTGAATTTGGTCGCTTTCTTGCAGATGCTTCATTACCCAAATATGTAGCATCTGGCATTGATGATGTTCCCTAGTTGGGTAATTAAATGTCTGCAAGGAAAAAACTATGCTCAGAGAGCACCAAGGACCCCACAGTTCAACTCTGAGTTACAAATATTCTCTTCTATAGATACAGATTATGACTTTCCAGTAGAGGGTCCTTTGTTAAGGGCCATGTATCTTCTCTCATTGAAAGAGCAGAAGAAACTCCTAGTTTCTTCTGCTTGGATCCATTGGCCAACTCCTGGTTATAATGTTTGGTTCAGGGGTGGGTTCTAAATTTTTTTTACTACTGGTTCTGTGGGTGTGGCTTATTTTGTGGGTGTAGCTTGTGAGGGGGTAATGTGACTGGATGGGCATGGCCAACTTTTTTTTTTAACTTTTAAAAGCATTTTTTCTATAACCTTAAGAGGTTGTAGAAAAAATGCTTTTAAAAGCCTCTGACGATCCCAGCTGAGCCGCACAATCATCAGAGGCTTTTTTTTTTACTTTTAAAACATTTTTCCGGCCGAAGAGGTTGTAGAAAAAATGCTTTTAAAAGTTTAAAAAAAAAAAGCCTCTGATGAGGTGGGCAGGGTAAGTGAGCGGCGACCGGGCCGGGAACCAGTTCGGGGGCGTGGCCAGCTAATGTTATTACCGGTTCTCCGAACTAATACAAATTTTTACTACGGGTTCTTGAGAACTGGTGCGAACCGGGAGCAACCCACCACTGGTTTCGTTGATCAGGTTTTTGAAAGTCTTACTTTTTTTTTTTTTTTTTACTTTTATCTACCTGCTTGATGGAAATCTCTGTATCCTGTATAAGAAATATCACAATGACAGCCATAACCAGGTGATCAAAGCTTTCCTTTCCTTTTTTTTTTTACCCTCTCCTTTATGCGAAATTACATTCAGAGGATGTCCTTCTGACCACGGCAGGAAAGGAACAAATTAAAGAATAATTAAATCTATTTTTGAACTTAACAGTGCAGTAAGTTTTACCTCTTACAGGTCTAGTTATACAGTACTCTGTAATAGTATTTCTCAATCTCGGCAGCTTTTAAGACGGGGTGGACTTCAATTCCCAGAATCTCCCACTGGACACACTGCCTGGGGAATTCTGGGAGTTGAAGTCCAACCGTTTTAAAGCTGCTGAAATGGGGGGGGGGAAATGCTGGTTTGTAATATAATAGCGGTGCATGGCAATGTTTGGAGTGTGTGTGTGTTGCAGTTAAGTGTGCTGGGTACTCTTCCCTCCACCCCATGAACTCTTAGGTA
The DNA here is from genome assembly GCA_022577455.1 of Arizona elegans. NCBI lineage: Eukaryota > Metazoa > Chordata > Lepidosauria > Squamata > Colubridae > Arizona > Arizona elegans. The sequence goes on along the minus strand of JAKOOJ010000011.1, from coordinate 12,418,031 downwards.
TGTTTTAAACTCTCCTTTGAAGCACAGCTGCATGAAATATGGCTTGCACAGAGACAATCTATTCATTGCCTTTATTTATTAGTCTTTTTAAAATATATACAGTATATGCTTGGGAATCCAAAGGAGGCTTTTGGTTCAGAGCTGCTGTGTCTGGATTCTGAGCTCCTGCAAAGCTGGAGTTAATTAGCATCAAGGTTGAAAAAGCAATTGTATGCCGCTCATTTTCTTTGTGTGCGTTGATGCTAGGGCAAGCTTTGATGCAAGGGGCCGGGGGAGCAGGATAACAGCAGAAGAAGGAAGCCTTGGGGAAAAAAATGTTCCCATCGGCTTGGAGAAAACAAAACCATCCTGATGATTGGAGTCAGCAAAAAATGGGAGGGTTTGATCTTTTCCTGCCTAGGTCAACAGAGTGGTCAATGCCTGGAATGCACTACCTGACTCTGTAGTTTCTTCCCCAAACTCCCCAAAACTTTAACCTTAAACTGTCTACTGTTGACCTGACCCCATTCCTAAGAGGTCTGTAAGGGGTGTGCATAAGTGCACCAGCGTGCCTACCGTCCCTATCCTAATATTCCTATTTGCTTACTCTTTTCTTACTTACTTTTCTTACTTTTTTTTTTACTTACTTTTCTTACTTTTACCTGTTATCTTATATATGCTTGACAAATAAACTTATGATTATGATCAGGGGTGGATTCTAAATTTTTTTACTACTGGTTCTGTGGGTGTGGCTTATTTTGTGGGCATGGCTTGATGGTCATGTGACAATTATTTAGGATTTAGCAGAGGTACTGGTCTACTAGGCTTTTTACTGCTTGCAGAGCTGTACCGATCTACCCATTTATTTTTTGCAGGCACTGGTCTACTCATATATTTTTGCAGGCACTGATCTACTCATTTGTTTTCTTTTAACACTGATCAGCTGTAGGGCGGCCCTTTGAAGCCCCGTGGCAAGAGTTTAAACAGTTTTTTTCCTTCTAGCCATCAGCTGGGACTCAGGAGGCAGCAATAGATTGGGGTGGGGCCAAATAAAAGGTAAGAATAACGCAGGGGGTGGGGGGGGCACGGGGAGGAAGAACCGGTTTGGTGTATATCATATCGTCACCAGTACCAGCTTGGGAGAACCGGGCCGAACCGGGATGAACCCACCACTGATTATGATATATTTTCAAGCGGGTAAATCTGTTAGGAAGCTGAAATACTTCTTCCAAATCCTTGTGCTCCCTTTTCAAATTCAGGGAAGATGATCTTATCCTGTGCTGTACTGTGCTGTCCTGTCCTAGAAATGTATTTGCCACCCATCTTGTATCCAACAATCAATTCATTCAGGGAATATTCTTTGCTGTAGTCAAAGCTTCCCACCCTGATCTGCCCTACAGAGCTTTCACAAGGGAGCTTCTAAATATTGAGACAGAGACTGTGCACCCTTTAATGATCAGAAGTTCAACACAGGTAGTTTTTGACTTATAGCTAGGGGTGAAATCCAGCAGGTTCTGACAGGTTCTGGAGAACTGGTAGTGGAAATTTTGAGTAGTTTGGAGAACTGGCAAATATCACCTCTGGCTGGCCCCAGAGTGCGGTGGGAATGGAAATTTTGCAATATCCTTCCCCTGGAGTGGGGTGGGAATGGAGATTTTGCAGTATCCGTCCCCCAGGAGTGGGGTGGGAATGGAGATTTTGCAGTATCCTTCCCCTGGAGTGAGATGGGAATGGAGATTTTGCAATATCCTGCAAAATACTTGTTTGTGCACATGCTTATCTCTTCGCAACTTGGATGGTGCAGGAGAACATGCCACCTCCGGTTGCCCCGTCCTCCCCTCCAAAAATTTTGCTAAGGTATTTCTTCTCCCCTTTTCCTGGTTCAGCCTTTACCTCTCTTTGCATGCAAAGAAGGAAGCGGTGTGTGCGTTCCACCCCCCCCCCCAGGGGCTCCTTACCATCTGTGCAAACAAGCAGCTTGTGAATTCTCCCAGTTCACACGCGCATCCCTGGGCGAACTTCGGCTGGAAAGCAGGGCTCCCGGATCCTCTGCTGTAGTAGCTTGTTGCGGCCTCGTAAATCATCCTGGCCTCCTTCCGGGCTCCATTCTACATACAAGCCCTCACCACAAGAAACCTGGAGGACTTCAGCTTCTGTTATTGTAGCCTATGATGGGGAGGGAGAGTTTTTTGGCTCAGCAGAGGGAAATTATAAACGGAGAAGCACTTTTTAAAGATAGGATTCTAGTGGGGACACACGGCAGGGTAGACAGTCCAGATACATTCTTCAATACAATCAGAATAGAGCTGGAACGGACCTTGGAGGTCTTCTACTCCAGCTCCCTGCTCAAGCAGAAGATCCTATACTACGGTATTTCAGACAAGTGACTGTCCAGTCTCTTCTTAAAAACCTCCAGTGATGAAGCACCTACAACTTCAGAAGGCGAGCTGTTCCATTGGTTAATTCTTCTCGCTGTTAGGAAGTTTCTCCTTAATTCCAGGTTGCTTCTCTCCAGGGGTGAAATGCTCCCAGTTCGGACCAGATCGCCCGATCCGGTAGAGATGACAGTGGGTGGTTCAGAGAACCAGTAGCAAAAATCCCTGCCCCCCCCCCCCACCATGCCAGCTGAGCCGCACGATCATCAGAGGCTGGGTTTTTTTGTATTTTTAAAGGCATTTTTTCTACAACCTCTTCTGCCAAAAAAATGCTTTTAAAAGTAAAAAAACAAAAGCCTCTGATGATCGCACGGCTCAGCTGGGATCGTCAGAGCCTTTTAAAAGCATTTTTTCTACAACCTCTTCAGCCGAAGAGGTTGTAGAAAAAAAAAATGCTTTTAAAAGCCTCTGACAATCCCAGTTGAGTTGCCTGATCGTCAGAGGCTTTTCAAAACATTTTTTTCCTGCAACCTGAAGAGGTTGTAGAAAAAATGCTTTTAAAAGTAAAAAAAAAAGTTGGCCACGCCCACCCAGTCACATTACCCCCACCCCCACCAAGCCACACCCACAGAACTGGTAGTAACAAATTTTACATTTCACTACTGCTTCCGTCCTCCTGTAGTTTTCATTGCTTCTTGCCTTGCCTTCTGGTGCTTTGGAAAATAAGTTGAACCCCCCCCCACCACTCCTCTTTCTGGTAGCTCCTCCTCGTTGTCAGCTCATTGCTCTGCTCACTTTTCTTAAGAGAGAGACTTGATGCTTAGTTGGAGCAGAGATGTCTGCAGGGTGTGGTCGAAAAAGTCAAAATAGTGGTCACAACAATACAATCAAAGCTTTGCCCATTTTTTTCCTCTGGGGAGAATTCTGATTCAAAGAATTTATCAAAGTAGGTTTGTCATATTTCTCACCTGCCTTCCAGTGGTGGAATTCAATTTTTTTTTCTACTGATTCTGTGGGCGTGGCTTGGTGGGCATGGTGTGGCTTGGTGGGCGTGGCAAGGGAAGGATACTGCAAATCTCCATTCCCACCCCACTCCAGGAGAAGGATACTGCAAAATCCCCATTCCCTCCCCACTCTGGGGCCAGCCAGTGGTGGTACTTTCCAGTTCTCAACTACTCAACTACTCAAAATTTCCGCTACCGATTCTCCAGAAACTGTCAGAACCTGCTGAATAGCACCCCTGCTGCCTTCCCTTCAAAAGAACAAGTTTCCTACATATCCCTCCTTCCTTCATTTATCCTGTTAAGCAGGGAACCAAGTTTGGCTCGGCACGAACAAAGAGACAGAGTCCATTAAAACCTGAGATATTCCTGTTGGGGATTTTACCAGAAAATTATAGTAAAGAAAATGTATATTTGATTATTCATGTAATAACTGCAGCTAGAATTGTATTTGCACAAAATTGGAAAGGTGAAGAGATTCCTGCAGATGATGAATTCACTAATCCGGTTTAACTGCATTCTGCAGTCTCAATCAACATTTAATAGGCTGCTTTTGTGACACGAAGCTACATTAACCCAAAGCAACAGACGTACCTTGAGCTACCCTCCCTCTCGGTACAGACACAACTCAAGGATGCTCAGGGCGATGGATACTTGGAAAGCCATTTAAGACCAGCTCATAGGATCAAAGTCAATTATTAACAGGGAAGGTAGCTGAATTTCTCTCTGGTACCATAAAAGGCCCATTGGGAAAGTTGGAAGTGGTCCGTTTGCTGTTGCTGTTTTCGGCAACAAAGTTATTTCTTGGGGGTTTAAAAACAACCCAGATGCCTAATTTTGCTACTGGCTCCAGATGCTCATTAAGCTCCCAGCAAAGATTGCCATTAGTTCGTCCTCCATTTGGGAGAAAAATGCTTGTTTGTTTCAGATGCAGGGCCAGGTCCTGCTTTGCAGATGTTAGGCTTTGAATTAAAAATGGGAAGGCTCTGCCTGCTTTTTAAAGGAATTTTGGTCCCAGAAGCCTCAGACGTGCAAAATCTTGAAATTTCCAATCTAGGATTAAGAGCAGTGAGACATCAGCCTATGCAAGAAGCAATTGTCTTGTTTACAGGGGATTAAATTTTATTTAATTTATAGTAGTTATTTTAAAATTTGCATCCACATATATAAATTAGTGAATGCAGATGTTATTCAAACTTGTGATTCCTTCCTTCTTTCCTTCCTTCCTTCCTTCCATCCATCCATCCATCCATCTATCCACCTCAGAGTTATATTCCTTCACACTATCCACTCCTCATTTAGTGACTGCCTTATTTAGCAACTGCTTGCAGTTATGAGTGATTAAAAAGTCATGTTGCAATCCATCCTCACTGTATAACCTTTGCAGGTACAGAGAGCAAAGGAAGATCATAAGCACAGTTGGGGTTTCACCTTGGGACCGTTTCACATAATAACCAAGTTGCCAGTCCCAGTTGTAATCACTAAATAAGGACTAGCCATATTCTGAATCAAATTTGATTGGAATTGGCTTTGCTTTGAATGATCATCTAGCCATAAACACCTGGACCCATTCAACATATTATGCTACAAAGCAAGCCTGTTGTGTCAACACAACCATTGTGTATATTGAATGTATGCATATAGTGTGTATATATCAGAGGTGGGTTTCAGCAGGTTCTGACCAGTTCTGGAGAACCGGTAGTGGAAATTTTGAGTGGTTCAGAGAACCGGTAGTAAAAATTCTGACTGGCCCGGCCCCTATCTATTCTCTGCCTCCCGAGTCCCAGGTGATCGGGAGGAAATGGGGATTTTGCAGGAACCTTCCTGTTATGTAAATAGGTTTGTTTGGCGGGAAGTTCGAATTAACTGACCCTCAGCTGATTGGCTGACCACCACAGCTGCAAGGTATATAAAGGTAGCTGGCTCCCCAGGTCAGTTGCTGGAGTCTCACCCTATAATAAAGAGCTGTTGTCACTCACTACTCTGGCTTGCTGCGTCCTCATTCACCCAACATAACATTGGCGATGAAGGTGGGAATTTGAGGCCAGAAGCAGAGGAGAGCTGAAGCCACACGCAAAAGAGCTGAAGCCACACTCAAAGGAGCTGAAGCCACGTTCAGAGAAGGGGACCCGAGACCGCATCTGAATCCAGCCAGGCGAGCGAGCGGAACACAGGAGAATCCCGAAACGATGTCTGCCTACACCCCGCCAGCGCCTTTCGACCCCAAGGAAGAGAAGTGGGGATCCTACATGTCCCGGTTCGAGTGCTTCATGGTGGCAAACAACATGCAAGGGCTACCGGACGTTCGGAAGAAAGCCCTGTTCCTGAGTCACTGCGGGCCAAGGGTCTTCGACACAGCCGAGGCATTGTCGGAGCCGAATTCGGTCCACAACATCTCCTGGTCGACGCTGCAGACCCTGCTGAAAGACCACTATGCGCCAACGCCATCGAAGTACGTCCAGCGCTACGACTTCAGGCAACGGCTACAGCAGGAGGGCGAATCGATCAGCGAGTACGTCGCCGCCCTGCGTAAGGCCGCAACCCAATGTGAATACCGAGACCTGGATGAGATGCTCCTAGAGCAACTAATTTGCAGAGTGAGAGATAGCTGGCTCCAGAGAAGACTGCTTGCAAGGTCAAACCTGACCCTACACATCGCGCTAGACGAGGCCAGGGCGCAAGAATCGTCAGTAAAGGCCGCAGAGAAACTAAAGAGCTCCCGCCTCACCAGAACAACGCAGAAGACGGCGCCTGTGCACAGAGAGGCCGTAAGCACCGCCAGCGAGGGGGAGTCTGAAGAAGAGGTCTACCGCACCGAGCAGCCCCGCACAGCCCGCAGAGAGCCCAGAGACGGATGCGCCAGCTGCGGAGGGTCCCACTCACGACAAAACTGTAAGTTCAGGGACGCCGTTTGCCGTTCCTGTGAGAAGAGGGGCCACATCGCTAGAGTCTGTAGGTCGAAAACACACCAGAGCTACAGACCACGTGGCCAAACGGCCCAATCTGAGACGGCGCCACACCGAAGGCCCAACAGGGATGGCGGAAACCGGAAGGGCGCGAAATTTGAAGACGCTGGGGCCTACACCATTCGCATCGCACGGACCTGCACCTCGCCCGGAGAAAAGACCTACACCACGGTCGAGATCGAGGGACGGGAGTGCCAGATGGAGATCGACACGGGATCGCCAATATCCATCATGTCTTGGGAAACCCTAAAGAGAGTCATCCCCAGCGCACACAAGCGACAGCTCCAGCCACAGCTTCGCAGACTGAAGGATTACCAAGGGAACCGCATACCCGTCGAAGGCAGAGGCGAGTTCCAAGTCCAGTACGGGGAGTTTACCGAGAAACTGCCCCTCACCATCGTCAGAGACAACCTTCCCAGCCTACTGGGCATGGACTGGTTTAGAGCCCTAGGCATGGGATTCACCGGGGTAAGGAACGTTCGAAGCACCCTGAAGGAAGACCTGATGCAGGAGTTCCAGGACGTGTTCGACGAGAGGCTTGGCAAGTATGTGGGGACCCCGATTTCATTTAATCTAGACCCCAACATCGCACCCATCCGCTTAAAGCCCAGGCGTGTACCATTTGCCCTGAAGCCCAAAATAGACATTGAGCTGGATAAATTGATCAAACAAGGGGTGCTCGTTCCAGTCGACCACGCCAAATGGGAGACCCCAATTGTGACACCGGTCAAGCCGGACGGATCAGTGCGCATATGCGCTGATTATAAATGCACAATCAATAAGGCCCTGCAGCAGAGCGCCTATCCAGTGCCAGTCGTTCACCACTTGTTGCATTCCCTGGGCCCCGGCAAGATATTCGCAAAACTCGATCTGGCGCAGGCGTACCAGCAGCTGCCAGTAGATGGCGCTACCGCAGAGGCACAGACTATCGTAACCCACAGAGGGGCCTTCAAGTGCACCCGTTTGCAATTCGGAGTAAGCGTGGCCCCCGGACTGTTCCAAAGTACCATGGAGCGGCTTCTACAAGGGATCCCCGGGGTGGTGCCCTATTTTGATGACGTGCTCATCACCGCGGACAATGAGCAGCAGCTAAGAGAAAGGCTGAGGGAGGTCCTAAGGAAATTCAGGGATGCGGGACTCAGAGTAAAACGCAATAAATGCATGATCGCAGTCCCCTCAGTCGAATTCCTGGGATACAGGGTAGATGGCACCGGCATACACCCCACAGAGAGCAAGATCAGGGCAATCAGAGAAGCACCCACCCCCAAGGACAAGGCAGAGTTACAGGCCTTCCTGGGACTATTAAATTTTTATGCCATCTTCCTCAAAGACAAGGCAACAGTGGCAGAACCCCTACATAGACTGTTAACCAAGAAAGCCATTTGGAAATGGGGGAAGGCTGAAGACAGGGCATTTGCCGGCATTAAAAAACTACTATCAGCCGAAAGCTTCTTAATTCAATACAACGCAACGCTCCCCCTTGTCCTAACATGTGACGCGTCCCCGTTCGGGGTGGGAGCCGTCCTGAGCCATAGACTCCCGAATGGCCTGGAAGCGCCCATCGCATATTACTCCCGAACTCTATCAAGTGCCGAGCGAAATTACAGCCAGCTCGACAAGGAGGCCCTCGCCGCCGTTTCGGGAGTAAAGAAATTCCACGAGTACTTGTTCGGGAGGGATTTTGAGCTAATCACAGACCATCGACCACTCCTGGGTCTCCTCGCGGGAGATCGACCAACCCCGGCAGCACTGTCGCCCAGGATGACACGCTGGGCCATCTTCCTCGCAGCATACTCCTATCGCCTGGTACATCGACCAGGGGCGAACATGGGCAACGCGGATGTACTCAGCCGATGCCCACTACCCGACAGCCTAGAAGACCCCACACCCGGCATCCCCATCCTGCTGATAGACGTTTTGGACTCTGGACCCATAACATCAGCCGATGTTGCAAGAGCCTCAACCAAGGACCATGTGATCCGGACAGTCACAAGTTGGGTCATGAGGGGGTGGCCGGAAAAGATTGGGAGCGGGGAGTTTAAACCGTTCGCGGGAAAACGAGACGAATTGACAATGCAAGGGGGTTGTTTACTATGGGGCGATCGGGTTGTTATTCCCTCACGCTTAAGGGAAAAAGTTTTAACGTTGTTGCATGAGGGGCACCCTGGGATTGTGAGAATGAAGGGGCTAGCCAGGAGCTACGTCTGGTGGCCCAGCATGGATGCAGACATTACAGAGTGGGTGGGGAGATGTCAGCCCTGCCAAGAGTCCAGATCAGACCTGCCAATGGCACCCGTGAGGGAGTGGGAAAGGCCCCAGGGACCCTGGTCCAGAATACATATTGACTTTGCAGGCCCATTCCATGGACAGACCTTCATGGTCGTCGTAGAAGCATTCTCCAAATGGCTGGAGATCAAGCTAATGAAGGCCACTACCACCGACGCAACCATCAGAGAGCTAAGACAATTATTCGCCACACATGGGTTACCGGACATCCTAGTGTCAGATAACGGGCCACAGTTCACCGCAACACAGTTCGAGGGGTACTTAGCGGGACTTGGGATCAGACATGTCCTTTCTGCCCCGTTTCACCCGGCTAGTAACGGACAGGCGGAGAGATTTGTGAGGTCAGCAAAGGAGGCCCTCTCACGCTTAAGCCCCGGAGACTGGCAGGAAAGGGTAGACAAATTCTTAATAGCCCAGCACTCCACACCCTGTACAGCCACAGGCCGAAGTCCGGCCGAACTACTAATGGGGCGGAAACTCCGGGGAATACTAGACAGACTAAACCCCAACTACTCCCCAGAGGTCTTCAAGGGGGGGGAGAGGAAACTTAGAGAGTTCACCATAGGAACACCGGTACACGCTAGAAACTATGGACAGGGCCCACTCTGGGAGGCCGGAACAATCACAGAAATCACAGGCCCCAAGTCATACAGGGTAGACATGGGGGACGGGAGAGTTTGGCGCAGGCACATTGATCAATTAAGAAAAAGAGTAACCACAGACACCGAAGACACACCAGACGACCCCATCTCCGACCACGACTACCAACCAGAAGCACAAACCACTAGCCTGAGTAGAGCGGAGGACTTAGCTGAGGACTCTGGTATCCAGCGCCGCCCCGTCGAGGTAGTCCCAACAGCAGGAGAAGTCGCCGCCCACGAGGAGGTCCTGGAGGCCTCATTGGCGGAGCAGGGAGAAACAGAAAGTCCCTCCAACCTGCTCAACGCCGCCCCTCCGACTGAACTGCGCAGGTCAGCTAGGACTCGCACACGCCCTAGTCACCTGAGAGACTTTGTATGCTAATAACACCCCAAGTGACTTCTGGGAGGGGAGGAGTGTTATGTAAATAGGTTTGTTTGGCGGGAAGTTCGAATTAACTGACCCTCAGCTGATTGGCTGACCATCACAGCTGCAAGGTATATAAAGGGAGCTGGCTCCCCAGGTCAGTTGCTGGAGTCTCACCCTATCATAAAGAGCTGTTGTCACTCACTACTCTGGCTTGCTGCGTCCTCATTCACCCAACATAACACTTCCCCTGGATTGGGAAGGGAATGGAGATTTTGCAGGAACCTTCCCCTGCCACGTCCACCAAGCCATGCCCACCAAGCCATGCCATGCCCTGCCCACCAAGCCACACCCACAGAACCGGTAGTAAAAAAATTTGAAACCCACCACTGGTATATATACCATATTTTTTGGAGTATAAGACGCACTGGAGTATAAGACGCACCTTAGTTTTTGGGGAGGAAAATAGGAAAAAAAAAATCTGCCTAGCAGGTATTCATCTGGCTAGCGTCCTTAGTCTGGTCAGCTTCAGCACATTAGTTTGCTGATTTTTATCCCCTGCTTTGGGATAAAAAACAGCTTCTAAGGCACAGCTGATCTTTGGAGAGAGAAGCGATGAGAAAAGCAGGCAAAGCACGGAGATCGCTTCACTCGCTAGCACCTCCTTAGGGCTGAAAAAAAGCTTCGAAAAAGCTACGTTCAGAGTGTAAGACGCACCCAAATTTTCAGCCTCTTTTAGAGGGGAAAAAGTGTGTCTTATACTTTAAAAAATACGGCATGTCTTTGTTCAAATGCATTCTTTGGCAAAATGATTGGGGAAATTTGCTCCTTTTGGGGGGAGGGAAGCGCTGTGTGCCGCTGCTTTCTAGGGCTTGCAAATGGATTTGAGAGAAAACACAGCTTTTTCTGCACGTGAAGCACCACGCAGCAACAGGGAGAGAGTGCAGAGCAACCGATGGCCGGAAGGAATGGAATGGACAGACTCAGCTGCACAGCCTCTCTGCTCTCCAGCCAGCAATCAAAATCCAGGTTTACTGCATCCAGCTCAAGATGTTTGAAGAATGGGTGGAGAGAGGTTCCCCTGGGTATGCGATTTATTTACAACGTGCCGGGGACTGAATTTATTTCCAGTCTTGTTGTCTTGTCAGTGGGCAAACTGGGTCAGGCAGGGAAATCCTGGTGAGCTTCAGAAGCCCCTGAAAAGCTCCACAGTGAGGTGTGAGGGGGTCCTTGGTGCTATCAGAGCTTGGTTGCTCTTTCTTGCAGACGTCTCATTACTCAACTAGGTAGCATCATCAGTGCTAGTAAGGAATGGGGTTTGCTCTCACTTTATATTCTAGTGGCTTGCCCTACCAGTATTGGTGGGGGTGATCTTAGAGCAGTATTTCTCAACCTTGGCCGCTGGACGATGTGTGGACTTCAACTCCCAGAATTCCCCAGCCATTTGGCCCCATTTCCCACAGAAAAGAAAACACCGGGAGCCACAAAACCCTTCCCGTGCCTATATTTGCTTATGTACTGGTTTCTTGAAGTCTCAACTTTGTTCTGAGGATGATGGACGGTTCAGAAATTCAAAATATAAAATATATATCCACGAACAACAAATAGAGAAGGTGGAATAAATCAGAGAAAGGTATGGCATTGTTTTAGTCAGAGATAAGACTGTTTCCTACCTCTATTTACTGGCAGAAAATGGGGCCAGCCAGGTATGTGATCTCAGGGCTAGAAGGGAAGGATATACCTAGCATTATAATTTGAGGACAAGGAGCCAATTGAGAGCATTTGGGCAAGAATGCAAGAAAAGGAAATACTATCACTCTAATTGAGCCTTTCTTCTGAAACTTTTCTTTTCTTGGATTTATCCATGGTTGGCCTACCAGGGGTTGAAAAGCTCAATAAATTGCATGCCGGTAGGTGTCATACATTGGCGGTTGTGACGCATATTTTGAGTGACAGGGAGCCTCAGCAGAGGGGGGAAAGAGCCACATGCGGCTCCAGAGCTGCAGGTTGCTGACCCCTGCCCTAGAATATAAACTGGAAGCAAACCTCACTTCTTATGGCACTGACGATGTTACCTAGTTGGGTAATGAAATGTCTGCAAGAAAACAACCAAGTTCAGAGAGCACCAAGGACCCCTCATTTCAACCTTGAGTTAAAAATATTCTCCTTTAATGGTGGGGTATAATGGGATGAGGTAAGGCAGGAGGCAGTGATGAAAATGGGCCCGAACCACCCTTACCATAGCTGCTTTCTAAGACCAAGAATATTCTTTCCCGTCTCAAAATGTCTGTGATGTTTACATTTCTGCAGCATTTAGGGAGACTTTGTGGGTTCCTTTGTTTAATAATTCATTATAATAATTAATAAACTGCCCTCCTTTTCCCCCCACTTCCTTCCCATGAGACGTCAAAGACACATGGACTGAAATAACGTGTCTTCCCTCAGGGTACTTTCTTCCCATGTGGTTCTTCAGGACTGGGTTGAATTGGGTAAGATTAATCAAGCAGAGAAGATGGATGCTTTCCAGATCACTTCACACATCTTGCTTTTAGGGGGACTCTAGGACTTCTGCTTTTCCCCTTTGTGGTTGCCAAAGCATCGTCTGAACGTGTAGAGAAGCATCTCGGCTTTCCAATCCATTCATGTGGGCAGGCCACATGAAGAATGTGTGGACTTCAACTCCCAGAGTGCCCCAGAGGGGAATTCTGGGGCTTGAAGTCCACACATCTTCAAGCGGCCCACATTGAGAAACACTGTTGTAGAGAATTGCTGAGGGAAAATCTCAACTCTTTTTTCCATGCCTCTTTCAACCACCAGACATGAAGTGTTAATTGGCACCTGATAGCATAAATTTTGGAGGGACACGGTGGCTCACTGGTGAAGACGCTGAGCTTGTCGATCGAAAGGTCGGCAGTTCAGCGGTTCAAATTCCTAGTGCCGTGTAACGGGCTGAGCTCCCGTTTCTTGTCCCAGCTTCTGCCAACCTAGCAGTTCGAAAGCACGTAAAAAAAAAAATGCAAGTAGAAAAATAGGGACCACCTTTGGTGGGAAGGTAACAGCGTTCCGTGGACCTTTGGCGTTGAGTCATGCCGGCCACATGATCACGGAGACGTCTTCTGACAGCGCTGGCTCTTCGGCTTTGAAACGGAGATGGGCACCGCCCCCTAGAGTCGGGAATGACTAGCACATTTGTGCGAGGGGAACCTTTACCTTAGCATAAATTTATAATTGCCACTGGCATCTATTCAGAAGTACACTTATTTCAGTGTTTATATGTGGTGCGTGCATGTGTGTACGAGAGCTAGAAGGAGAGAGAGAAAAATAATATTTGAGCACAGCTCAAATAAGCAGGTGCTTTGGTTTAACAGTGCTTAATGCATTGTAACTCCAGGTCACAGTAGGTCACACGCTGGGAATTGCAAGAGACGAAGCTTGTAATTCCTCTGCATCTGTTCTTAGAGCCACGTTTGAACCCCTGCCAGGTATTTTGAGATCAATGTGATTCTGAGAATCCAGAGCGAGAGAGAGAGATATTTTTAATCTACGCTATTAGAGCCAGACCATCAAATAGCAACAACATGCTTTAGAAACTTAAGATTTGTAGTTTAATATTTCCCATCTCCATTTAAAAGTGGCAGGGTTGGGACTGGTCCATCTTTTCTGAGATTTTAGAGTTAACAGAATAATGGAGTTGGAAGGGACTCTGGAGGTCTTCTGGTCCATCCCCCTGCTCAAATAGGGGACCCTATACCAGTGATGAGTAACCATTTCCGGACCGAGTGTCCAAAACACGAGCATGCACCCAAAATGCAATGTGCATGCACCTTCTGCGCATGCACCCTGCTTCCACATGCGCCAGAGGTGGTATGCAGCAGGTTCTGACCAGTCCTGGAGAACTGGTAGTGGAAATTTTGAGTAGTTCAGAGAACCGGTAAATACCACCTCTAACTGGCCTCGCCCCCATCTATTCTCTGCCTCCTGAGTCCCAGCTGATCGGGACGAAATGGGGATTTTGCAGTAACCTTCCCCTGGAGTGGGGAGGGAATGGGGGCTTTATAGTATCCTTCCCCTGCCACGCCCACCAAGCCACACCCACCAAGCCATGCCACGCCCACCAAGCCACACCCACAGAACCAGTAGTAAAAAAAATTGAAACCCACTCCTGGCATGCACCCTACCCCCGCGAATGTGCTACAGAGACCTGACAACCACTGGCTGGCGGGAGGCATGTGTGTATGCACGGCGGAACTGAACTGGGGCAATGGCTCACGTGCCCACAGAGAGGGCGCTGCTGGCCACCTGTGGGACGTGTGCCATAAGTTCGCTATCACGGCCCTATACCATTTCAGACAGATGCCCAATCTCTTCTTAAAAACCTCCAGTGATGGAGCACCCACAACTTCTGGAGGCAAGTTGTTCCACCGATTGATTGGTCTGTCAGGAAATTCCTCCTTATTTCTAGGTTGCTTCTCTCCTTGATTAGTTTCCATCCTTTGCTTCTTGTCCTGCATTCAGATGCTTTGGAGAATAGGTTGACCCCAGGGGTGGGTTCTACTTACATTTACTACCGGTTCGCAATGGGGCCATGCGCGCAGGCGCAGAAGCATCGTGATGACATCAGGGATGTGGGTGGAGCCTCCCGCCGGTTTTACTACCGGTTCTATAGAACCAGTCCGAACCGGAGGCAACCCACCACTGGTTGATCCCCTCTCTTCTTTGGGGCAACCCCTTAGACCGCATCACTTAACTGCAGTGATTTGCTGAACACTTGTGGCAACAAAGGGCATAAAAGCACCCCAAGGGGACACATGTGTCTCACTTAACAACTGCCTTGCTTAGCAATGAAAAATTTTGGACTCAATTGTGGTCCTAAATTGAGGACTACCTGTATAGGCAGCTTGAAGCTTCAAGCCGCACAATGACTTCCTGTGGGGATCTCACTGGCTGGTGAGGTCAAAGCACAGCTCAGGCTCAGCAGACACAAAAGGAAGAGAGGTTAAACCGGGTTAAAGCAGAGGGAAGGCGCTGTCTTGCACACTGCTTCCTATCAGTTTCCTCTTGATTGTGCCAAGTCTCTTTCATGCCAACATCGGACAGCTTCATTCCTGAAGAATCCGACATGTGTGCAAGCAACAACGCTTTTGCTCCATCCTGCTGAATTTCTTTCGTTTCATTCCGCTGTTGTTTTTTGTATGGAAAGGTCTAGCAAGAAGGGAATCTTCCAATTCCTTCCTAACCAGCTGCTTTTGGAGAGTGGGAGGAAAGGGGAGCTGGAAAGGGAATTCGTTACGGGCCCTTTGATTGCACAGTACCGGAAATCTTCCGACGTCTGGGGGAAAAGATGCAACCTCTGTGCAGTTCAACCTTCTCTAGTCTCGAGCATCGGAGCAGCATTTCTGGAACAAATGACAAACCATTGAGTTGTCCAATGGCCAATGATTGCAATGCCTCAGGATTGAGTATTTGTTGACTGACTTATTTCCCTTGTTACCTGGGGAAGCCACTCATTAGGGACCTGGGATGAAGCCACAATAACCCTATTAAGAAGAATCTGCCAGTTGAGGTACTCATTGGCAACCAAGTGAGAAGGCCAGAGGGTTTCTTGGCTTGTTTAGAACAGAAGACAACAATCTTTCTCAGGGCACCTTTGGAATTGTTGGAAGGAAGGTTAAAAAGTATCACTATTGCCACCAAAAGAGTTCCTATGGGTGAGGCATATAGTTTGTTTATTTAACAGAATAACAGAATTTGAAGGGACCTTGGAGGTCTTCTAGTCCAACCCCCTGCTTATGCAGGAAACCCTACACCACTTCAGACAAATGTTTATCCAACATCTTCTTAAAAACTTCCAGTGTTGGAGCATTCACAACTTCTGCAGGCAAGTTGTTCCACTGATTAATTGTTCTGACGGTCAGGAAATTTCTAGGTTGCTTCTCTCCTTGATTAGTTTCCATCCATTGCTTCTTGTTTATTTATATCCCACTTTTATCATTTTATCAAATACAGTGGTACCTCGGTACTCATCTTTAATTGGTTCCAGGAAGCGTGATGAGTACCAAACACATTTTTCCCATAAGGAATGATGTAGTGAGTCACAAGGCAGCCAACACTGACAATTTCCAGCTTGAGTACCGAACAAACAATGAGTACTGGGACAAATGCATTAAGTTTCAAAGCATTGATGAGTTTCAAAGCAATTGAGTACCAAAGTACCACTGAAGCTCAAGGCGGCAAACATATCCAACACACCTTCCTCTATTTCCCCCATAATAACAACTTGGTAAGGTGAGGTGGGCCAAGAGAGAGTGACTGGCCCATGGTCACCCAGCTGCCTCTCATGCCTAAGGTGGGACTTGAACTCACAGTCTCCTGCTTACTAGCCTGGTGCCCTAACCCCTAGATCAGGTGTCAGCAACCTGCAGCTCTGGAGCCACATGCGGCTCTTTGGGCCCTCTTCTGTGGCTCTCTGTCAGGTGATCCCACCACTGGCTGGCTCCGCCCTTCATTCTCCCCTCCCAGTCACTCATTGCCTGGCCTGAGAAGGCGGGGGATGGAGAAGCAGCAGGGGCAGAGAGAGAGAGAGACATAGAGAGATACAGAGAGAGAGGGAGAGAGACGGGGAGGGAGGGAGGGAGAGAGAGAGAGTTGTCAAAAGGATTTTGTGGTTCCTGGTGTTTTTTAACAACTGGTTCTCTGCCCTAATGACTGGCTGGGTAGGCGTGGCTAGGGGGTGGTCATGTGACTGGTGGAAGAGAGTGACTGAGTTAGCCACGCCTACCCAGGTTTTGTGGCTCCCGGTGTTTTCTTTTCTGTGGGAAACGGCTCCAAATGGCTCTTTGAGTGTTTAAGGTTGCAGACCCCTGCCCTAGATCAAACTGTCTGTCTGTTCATAATTGTAAATTTGGAAGAGGCTGCAAGGACCATCTTAGTCCAGTGTTTCTCAAACTTGGCAACTTTAAGACACACTGCTGGCTGGGAAAACTTAATGTTGCCAAGTTTGAGAAACAATGATCTAGTCCAAAGCTCTGCAAGGTAGGACAGCCTGTTAAGCCTCTCAAATCGAGGGGCTCTTCCCAGCTCTAAATCCCACATCTCAAGTCCTAAACTTCACCAAGTATCCCAACCTCCCTCCCTCCCTAAACATTTTGAAATAGATTTATATACCAAAACTCCTACAGATTTCCCTACAAGAACATTCCTGTAAGGGAGATTGATCCCCAAAGCAGGTTCTGTGACTGAGCAGGAATTTGAACTTGAGTCCCCCCACTCCTAATCCAACAGGTAGAGATAAGCATGTCCAGGGATGAAATCCAACAGGTTCTGACAGGTTCTGGAGAATCGGTAGCGGAAATTTCAAGTAGTTTGGAGAACTGGCAAATACCACCTCTGGCTGGCCCCAGAGTGGGGTGGGAATGGAGATTTCCCACCAGCAATATCCTTCCTCCTGGAGTGGGGTGGGAATGGAGATTTCGCAGTATCCTTCTCCTGCCATGCCCACCAAGCCACGCCCAGCAAGCCACACCCACAGAACCGGTAGTAAAATAAATTGCATTTCATCACTGAGCATGTCTCATCTATAAGATATAAATCTAACAAATAGATGAATCTTATCTTAACCTGTAAGTTTTCATAGCTAAAGGAAGACTAGAACTCCTCCTCCCTCTTCTTCCTCCTCCTTCCTCTTTGTCATCCTTCCTTCTCCTCCCCTTCTTTCTCTTTTCCCCTCCTCCTTCCTCTTTCCTCTTTGTTCCTCCTCCCCTCCCTCTTTCCTCTTCCTCTTCCTCCTTCCTCTTCCTCCTCCTCCCTCTTACCTGTTCCTCCTCCTCCTTCCTCTTCCTCCTCCCCCCTCTTACCTCTTCTTCTTCCTCCTTCCTCTTCCTCTACCACCTCCTCCCTCTTACCTCTTCGTCCTTCCTCTTCTTCCTCCTCCTTCTCCCTTCTTCCTTTCAGTCAATGTTGACTCCTGCCTAAACCAGTCCCTGCAGTTTCATCAGCAAGGTTTCAGAAATGGCTTGCCATTACTTCCTTCTTAGGGCTGAGACAGAGTGACTGGCCCAAAGTCACCTAGCTTGCTTCATGCCTAAAATAGGGTTTAAAAGTCTCCTGGTTTTCTAGTCTGGCGCCTCAACCACTACACCAAACTGGCTCTATTATTTAGCTATGCTTCTGGAGTATAAAATTGTAATGTGGAAGTCCCTGGCTGCATAAAATTTGAAATGAGGATCCCACAAATGCCCTCCACCAGATCGCCCTGGTGAAATTCATCTGCAAACCGGTTTCTCTTGTCTCTTTACGCCGAGGAGGCTTAGCACATAATTTTTCGGTAATCCTTCCCTCCCGCCACTAAAATGAAAACATTGCTGCCCCCTGTGGTGACCTCAGAAACCAAAATGAGTGAAATAAAACAGTCTGAAGTTTCTGTTTTCTGGAATAAAAAATATATAGGCGAAGCAACTGTAGCTGACTCCCCCTCCTCCAATTCCCCCCTCCCCCAATTTCCCCTCAATTGAAAAGGTCATAGATATTTTAACCTTGATGGATGTGACCATCAAAGCATATAAGTCAGTGATGGCTAACCTTTTTGCCGTCACGTGCCAAAAGCAGGGAGGACACGGTGTGTGTGTGTGGGGGGGATGGCGTGTGCACGTGTGCCCATACCCATAATTTAATGCGCCCCCCTGCGCATGCGTGCATGACCCCCCTCCCCCGCTTTTGGCATGTGATGGGCCTGGTAGGTCCATTTTTCGCCCTCCCCAGGCTCCAGAGGCTTTCTTGGAGCCTAGGGAAGGCGAAAACAGGACTTCCCCATTGCCCTGGAGGCCAGAAACAGCCCGTTTGCCAACTTCCAGTGGGCCTGGAAGGCCCGAAAATCAGATGTGCGCGCCAAAGCTGAGCTAGGGCAATACTTGCATGCCAACTGATATGGCTCCACGTGCCACCTGTGGCACGCGTGTCATAGGTTCGCCATCATGGATATAGGTTAACCGAAGATGATACAGAATGGCTTTTTTTTAAAAAAACACTTTAAGCTGGGTGGACTTCAATTCCCAGAATTCCCCAGCCAGCATGTTTTAAAAGGGGTAGACATCAGTTCTGGGGAATTCTGGGAGTTGATGTCTAACCACCTTAATGTTGCTAAGTTTGAAAATATTGTAGTAGAAGAAGAACAGAACAGATTAGCAGAGTTGGAAGGGACCTTGTAGTTCATCTAGTCCAGGGGTCCCCAACCTTTCGGACCTCAGGGACCACTTAATTCATAATTTTAAATCCCACAGACCACTAATATATTCTGCCTAATGACCAGCTGGGTGGGCATGGCTAGGTGGCCATGTGACTGGGTGGGCATGGCCAAATTGATGGCCAACTCAATGTCAATCACATCAAGGGGCGCCTCGCTGGCCTCTACTCACCCTTCTCCTGCCAGCCACTCCTCACCTCCCTGCCTGGGCTCCTTAGGGTCCCAACAGCCACCAAACAGCTGGCTCAGTTCAAATTGGATCTGACCGAGAAGGAGGCTCAGCAGAAGCACCTCACTGAGGACTAGGAGCATAGGCTTTCCAAGCAGAGGAAAGACCTGCAGGAGTGCAAGGCCAGGTACCGGCGCCTGGAGGCTCAGCGGGCTGAGATGGTCAGCCAGTTCCAGGCCATGATGCAGTCCCACTGGAAGAAGGCCCTCCGGCTCTTCGCCACCAGTGGCACTTCCCTCCAGCCTTCCCCCAAAGCCCCACACCAGGAGGCTGAAGCAGACCCCAAGTCAGAATTTCTGCCCTCCCCAGCCCACACAAAAAGACCCTGAAGGGGGAGACTCTCTGCAGCAACACAACCATTAATTGCACATATCCAGCCGAGGGGCCATAGTTTGAGGACCCCTGATTTAGTGCAATATAAAAAATGCAAATAATTTTTCTGTGGACCACCAAAATTTTCTCATGGACCACCAGTGGTCCATGGACCACCAGTTGGTGATCACTGATCTAGTCCAACCCCCCGCCCAAGCAGGAGACCCTACACCATTTCTGACAGATGGCAGTCCAGTCTCTTCTTGAAAGTTTCCAGTTATGAAACTTCCACAACTGAAAGATCCAGCAAATTCAATTGGACTTTCGTAAGCTGTTTAGATTCACACGATTAAGGGGTATAAAAGTTCTCACAATCCATCCATCCATCCATCCATCCATCCATCCATCCATCCTTCCATCCATCCTCTCTGTGTTGAGTGGCAGTTTTAGGAGACGATGTGGCTTGCTTTCTCACGGTGTTGGCTTACTGTAAATAGAGGATTCAGGTTTTTCAATGTAGCATTCCTCGGTGCCAAATACAAATACAGGGAAAAAAACCTACCCTGTGCTATTTCTTTATCAAATAAGCTTCCTTTCTGCATTTCTAGGGAAAGCTCTGTCCTCCCCTCCCACCCCCCGCTGTTTGGCTAGAAGGAGACACCCCCCTGGCAGCGAGTTCGAAATATGACAGTTCTTAAACCCATCTTAATGCTCCCAAACTCACCCATTCATCTTTCCCAGCTTGGCATGCCAGGAGCAAGGATGCTACACAAGCCTTTGTGAATTGCACATAACAAATAGAGAATGCTTCAATCTCAGCTTCCTGTCTGCCATTTTGACTTTTGAAATAAAATCTGGCAAACGTTCCTAAGTGGGAGAAGCTATGGAAGACACGAATGCGTCTTCCACAGCTGGTGACCAGAACAGGCCACAAAAAAAAGGGATAGCAATCCAGAATACGGTGGTAGTGGTCTCAGATTCTCACAACCTATGGGTCAAAGCAGGGCTGCTATTCAGCAGGTTCTGACAGGTTCTGGAGAACCGGTAGCGGAAATTTTGAGTAGTTTGGAGAACTGGCAAATAACACCTCTGGCTGGCCCAGAGTGGGATGGGAATGGAGATTTTGTAGTATCCTTCCCCCAGGAGTGAGGAGGGAATGGGGATTTTGCAGTATCCTTCCCCTGGAGTGGGGTGGAATGGAGAATTTGCAGTATCCTTCCCCTGCCACGCCCACCAAGCCATGCCCACAGAACCGATAATAAAAAAAATTGAATTCTACCACTGGTCAAAGTCCCTCTTGATCTAATGTTGGACAACTGGGAGAAATTGAATTAACTGCCCCCCCCTTTTTATCATAATCATAAGTTTATTTGTCAAGCATATATAATATAACAGGTAAAAGTATAAACATAATTTTAATACATGAAAAGAGTAAGAGTAAAAAGGAATATTAGGACAGAGATGGTAGGCACGGTGGTGCACTTATGTACGCCCCTTACAGACCTCTTAGGAATGGGGTGAGGTCAACAGTAGACAGTTTAAGGTTAAAGTTTTGGGGGTTTGGGGAAGAAACCACAGAGTCAGGTAGTGCATTCCAGGCATTGACCACTCTGTTACTGAAGTCGTATTTTTTGCAATCGAGTTTGGAATGGTTTACCTTGAGTTTGTATCTATTATTTGCTCATATATTGTTGTGTTTGAAGCTGAAGTAGTCATTGACAGGAAGGATATTGTGGCAGATAATTTTATGTACTATGCTTAGGTCAGACTGAAGTCGGTGTAGTTCTAAGTTGTCTAAGCCCAAAATTTGGAGTCTGGTGGCATAAGGTATTTTATTGCGGTTAGAGGAATGGAGGACTCTTCTCGTCAAATATCTCTGGACTCTCTCGATTGTATTTATGTCTGATAGGCAGTGCGGGTTCCAGACAGATGAGCTGTATTCAAGAATTGGTCTAGCAAATGTTTTGTATGCTCTAGTTAGTAGCACAACATTACCAGAGAGGAAGCTACGCAAGATTAGGTTAACAATTCTTAATGCCTTTTTAGCAATGTTGTTACAGTGGGCTCGGTCACTTAGATCTTTAGAAATGAGTACTCCAAAGTCCTTGGCAGAGTGAGGGTCATCTACAAGGTCATGTCCATCTAATTTGTATTTTATGTTTTGATTTTTATTTTTTTTTTGCCAATGTGCAAGACAGAATTTGTTGGTTGAGATTTGAAGTTACCACTTGTTAGACCAATCTGACGCATAGTCAAGGTCTTTTTGGAGGGTAGTTGCATTGTCGGTGGTATTGAATAGTTTAGCATCATCAGCGAAGAGAACACAGTTGCTTTTAATATGATCACAAAGGTCATTTATGTAAAGTATGAAGAGTGCTGGAAGTATGTATGTTTTGCATTTTGCAAATGTGGCACAGCTAACCTACGCGGGCAATTTGCACATCAAATTAGTCAGACCCTCTTCAAATCTCTCCTCCCAACTCTCAACCTATGTTTGATTAGACCTGTGTCTGTCACTCTCCTCCAAGGTGAAAGGGGGCAGCAGGGCTTCAATCCAGGGGTGAAATCTACTTATCTTCCCTACCGGTTCGGAAGTGCACATGCGCCTTGTTCATGTCTGATTTTAGACCCTGTTCGCATGCGCAAAGCCTTCTGCACATGCGCAGAGGGTCAAAAACAGGTTACTTCCTGGTTAAAATCCTTCCCCTGCCATGCCCACCAAGCCATGCCCACCAAGCCACACCACACCACGCCCACCAAGACAAGCCCACAGAACTGGTAGTAAAAATTTTTGAATTCTACCACTGAATCCTTTCCAAGCATGTTTATGCCTGGAGCAGGGGTTTCCACTCCTTCAATTATGTTGCCTTCATAAACAGCACAAAACAAGATTGTGCTGAACCCCCAAAATGGTTTTGTGTAATGAAGGGAAAAATTTGGGAAGCCCCGTGTTCGTAAAATCTTACAAGACAGAACTCATCCTCCTGATTGCGCTTTCTACCTGGACGACCTCGCAGAGCTGATACCCAGGGTTCCTTACTCTCTCTGATCAACGTATCAACCAATTATTAGTTAATAAAAAAATAATTAAATCAATTAATTTAATTGGTACATTGATTTAATCAATTTAGATGAGGGATTGGAAGAGGAACTCCTCCAATTTACAGATGACGAGCTTAATTAAATAAATTGTTCAAATTAAACAATTTAATTAAAATTTATTTATTGATTTAATTAGTTAATTGCCAGTATGAACACATTTTCCAAAGCAACCAGAAGGCAAAACAAGAAATAATGGATGGAAACTAACCAAGGAGAAAAGCAACCTGGAATTAAGGAGAAACAGTTAGAACAATTAATCAGTGGAACTACTTGCCTTCAGAAATTGTGGGTGCTCCATCACCGGAGGTTTTTAAAAAGAGACTGGGCAGTCACTTATCTTGAATGGCATAGGGCCGTGAGGGCGAACCTATGGCACGCATGCCACAGGTGGCACGAGGAGCCATATCTGCAGGCATGCGACCATTGCACTAGCGCATGTGTGTGCCAGCCAGCTGATTTTCAGCTGGCCCCACCCATGCCGCCACCCCTCCAAGAAGTCTCCATGCAGCCCATTTTGGATGCCAGGTAAGTACAGGGCTCGCATGGATGCTCTGGGAGGGTGTTTTCGGCCTCCAGAGGGCCTCCAGGGGAGTGGGGGAGGCCATTTTGCCCTCCCCAGGCTCCAGGAAAGCTTCTGGAGCCTGGGGAGGGCGAAAAACGGGCCTACCGGAAGTCAGGAAATGGGCCATTTCTGGTCTCTGGAGGGCCATGGAGGGTGGCAGGGAGGCCGCTTTCACTTTCCACAGGCTCCAGGAAAGCATCTGGAGCCTGGGGAGGGCGAAAAAATGGGCCTGCCAGGCCCACTGGAAGTCAGGAAATGGGCCCTTTCCAGGTTCCAGAAGCTTCAGGGTGGCCTGCTAGGCCCAAAACAGGGCGTGAGGGGGAAGTCGTGTGTGCATGCGTGGGGTGCAGGGCGCAGGGGGCATTGAATTATGGGTGTGGGCATGCGCACGTGCGACTCCCCTGCTTTTGGCACGTGATGGCAAAAAGGTTCGCCATCACGGGCATAGGGTTTCCTGCCTGAGCAGAGTTGGACTAGAAGACCTCTAAGATCCCTTCCAGCTCTGTTGTTCTATTATTCTTTTATGTTTGCTTATGTACTGGTTTCTTGTAGTCTAAACTTTGTTCTGAGGATGATGGATGGTTCAGAAATTCAAAATATAAAATATATATCCACAGACAACAAATAGAGAAGGTGGAATGAATCAGAGAAAGGGATGCCATTGTTTTAGTCAGACGTTTCCTACCTCTATTTCCTGGCAGAAAATGGGGCCAGCCAGGTATATGATCCCAGGGCTAGAAGGGAAGATTGTATATAGCATTATAATTTGAGGACAAGGAGCCAATTGAGAGCATTTGGGCAAGAATGCAAGAAAAGGAAATAATATCACTCTAATTGAGCCTGGCACTTATGATAAATTGTGATAGTTGTAAACGGGGGTGAAATGCCCCCGGTTCAGACCGGATCGTGTGATCCGTTAGTAATGGCAGCGGGTGGTTCGGAGAACTGGTAGCAAAAATCCCTGCCCCTCCCCCATGCCCAACTGAGTCACGCGATCATCAGAGGCTTTAAAAACAAAAAATATTTTTAAAAGAAAAAAACCCTCTGATGATCAGGCAATTCAGCTGGGATCGTCAGAGGCTTTTAAAAGCATTTTTTTACAACCTCCTCGGCTGAGGTTAAAAGTTAAAAAAAAAAAAAGTTGGCCATGCCCACTCAGTCACATTATCTCCCCCCCACACAAGCCACACCCACAGAACCGGTAGTAACAAATTTTACATTTCACCACTGGTTGTAAAGCACATGATCAGACCCAATTTTAAAACTCTTTCATGGCAGCCATGAAACAACTCTATTATTCCCTATGGGATGGTTTTTGCTGGAAACTGAAAAGTAAACTCTGGTTTCTGGCAAAATTGTAAAAAAATTGGAGTCATATGATTACAGGGTACTGCAAATGGCTGGAAATCTGGGCTGGTTGCTGAGCACCCAAAATAAAGTCCTGTGGAAGGTTCGAAACTGGCCGTAAGCAACTTTTGATGGAGGGGGAAGCATTGTAACTTCAACCAGTCATTAAGCGACCGGTCGTATGTTGAGGACCACCAGGAATAGAAGACTTCAATTATCTGGACATCTGTTGAAAAGCTAGCTTGGCTCAGTGACTGACTGCACGCAGTGCTAATAATTCCTTGGTAATTGACTGATGATTTCATTTCCTAAAAGAAGGGACAAGGAGGTCAGTGTTTCTACCAGTGGTGAAATCCAAATTTTTTTACTACTGGTTCTGTGGGCGTGGCTTGGTGGGCATGGCTTGGTAGGCGTGGCAGGGGAAGGATACTGCAAAATCCCCATTCCTTCCCTACTCCTGGAGGAAGGATATTGCAAAATCTCCATTCCCATCCCACTCTGGGGCCAACCGGTATTTGCCAGTTCTCCGAACTACTCAAAATTTTCTGCTTCCGGTTCTCCAGAACCTGTCAGAACCTGCTGGATTTCACCCCTGGTTTCTACCAACGGTATCCATGGGATGATGGTCAATTAAATCAAGATGGCAGCTCCAACTATCCAGCCAAAACCCTCTTCTTTATTTTAAATGCAGATGTTCAGCCTATCATTGGCCCATTTATTCATATATTGCAACCTCCCTTAGGCTATTGCTGTTGAGAACCACAACACCCAGAATCCTCTCCCAACATAGCCATAGCGAGGAATTCCAAGAATGACTCTGTAGTCCGTTGGGTTGGAGAAGGAGGCTGTGACCTGTTTTTCTAGAAGTTCATTCAGCCACAATTGAACCGGCAGAAAAGCTCTGATCTGTCCCGCCCCCAAAGTAATGGCACTTGGAAGAGGAATGCGATCTTCAAGAGATATCTTGGCAAAATCCCCGCTATAATGAAATCGGTGACCATTAACTCAACAGAGAGACGGGTTGTCCCTGCTAAAGATGAGGCAGCCAGAGGCAGGAGACCAAACTCTTCTCAACCTTAGCAACTTTGAGGTGTGTAAACTTCAACCCCCAGAATTCCTCAGCCAGTCTGGATAATGGAGGGGGGCAGTACCTGGAGAGACCAAATAGGAAGGAAAAAAACAGGAGTGAAATCGACAGGTTCTGACAGGTTCTGGAAAACCGGTAGCGGAAATTTTGAGTAGTTCAGAGAACTGGCAAATAACACCTCTGGATGATCCCAGAGTGGGGTGGGAATGGAGATTTTGTAATATCCTTCCCCCAGGAGTGGGGAGGGAATGGGGATTTTGCAGTATCCTTCCCCTGCCATGCCCACCAAGCCACGCCCACAGAACCGATAGTAAAAAAAAATTGGATTTCACCACTGGAAAGAAACCACAAAATACAAAGATTGGCAAATAGAAGTGGAACGACCGTGTAAAAAGATAGTACCAATAGTAATAGATACTGCTTGGAACAGCTTGGATCCTGCGAGGGTTACCGTTAACACACCCTCAAACAACATTCGCCTATCCCGGGTCCTTGGAAAGACTGGTTAGCAGTAGTGGGTTCCTCCCGGTTCGGCCTGGTTCGGCCGAGCCGGTAGCGGTGACGATATGACATCACCGAACCGGTTCTCTTTGTTCGGGAGCTGAGCCCGCCCCCCCATGTTATTTTTACCTTTTATTTGGCCCCGCCCCCAATCTATTTGCTGCTTCCCAAGTCTCAGCTGATCAGCTAGAAGGAAAAAAACTGTTTAAACTCTTGCCATGGGGCTTCAAAGGGCCACCCTACAGCTGATCAGTGTTAAAGGGCAGTGTGGTGGTAGACCAGAGCGCTTGAAAAACAAATGGGTAGACCGGTACAGCTCTGCAAGCAGTTAAAAGCCTGGTAGACCAGTACCTCTGCTAAATCCTAAAGAATTGACACATGACCATCAAACCACGCCCACAACATAAGCCACGCCCACAGAACTGGTAGTAAAAAAATTTAGATCCCACCCCTGCTGGATAGGTGGATTAAAAATGCCAGACCCAATCTAAATATCTGAACTGACTCTGAAAGCAACCATATAATCATCATTTTAAAAAAAATTGATTTATATGCCTCCCTTCTCCGGAGACTCAGGGTGGCTTACAATGAGTTAAGCAATAGCCTTCATACTTTTGTATATTTATACAAAGTCAGATTACTGCCCCACAAACTGGGTCCTCAATTTACCTGCCTTAAAAAGGATGGAAGGTTGAGTCAACCTTGAGCCTGGTGAGATTAGAACTCGCAGTAATTGGAGGCAGCTGGTGTTACTTAACAGTGCTTTAGTCTGCTGCGCCACCAAGGCTCTTGCATATTAGTATATTGCACCAAATACTATTTATCTTTTTTTTTTTTAAATCATGTTAGTGATTTAAAATTATGAATTTTGAGGTCCCAAAAGTTGATGACCCCTGCTCTAGGGCAACCACAATACCGATAATAATAACGCGCTGATGAATAACAGCGACCTTAATCAATCACCCTGACCACTTGCAACGCGTTATCAACAAGTAGTAGGCACTACTGAAATAAGGATGTGTTGTTTTAAGGCTGCCCGCCACCCTCCTGCCTGAAAGAGCCCCGCTCCGTCCTGCGCCACGGGAGGAAAAAAAGCACCACGGCAAAGCTGGAAAGCGCTCAAAAAGGGAGCGACAGAGATTTGGGGAGAAAGGAGGGGGGGTCTTATTCGCTTGCAAGCAGCCGGCCCAGCCCTCTGGAGCTGCATTGGCCGGTCCCAAAAAAAAAAAAAAAAAAAAGACAGGAGGGGGAGAAAGGAAAAAAAAAAGGAAAAGAAACCCCAGCCGAGGGCGTGAAAAGCGCCGGCTTCCCTCCTGCGCGCTCTCATTCGCAGCCCTGGCTGGCTGGCTCACCACGCGCGCCCGCCGCTGCCTGGCTGCGCGGCCGCTTTGCCCTTCGCTTTGCCCGCCGAGGTTCCGCGGACAGCCGGTCCCGCTGCTGCCTTCGCTGCCTCGCGAGTCTGGCAAGCCACGGCCCGGCTCCCAACGCCGTCGCCGCCCGTTCAGCTTTCCAACCCGCAGCCTTCTCGTCGCTGCGCCCTGAAGTCAGGTGCCTCCGCTTCGGTTGCTTGCTTTCCACCGGTTGGATTCCATCATCCCCGGGGCAGCTGGCTGGGTTCACACGCAACCCGCGTACCCAGGTCAGTTAAAGAGCCTCCTGGCTCCGCCACATCCTGAGCCTTTTTGTGGGGAAGGGGTGGCTTGGCTTGTGGGTAGCTCAGGGCTCAAACCGAGAAAAATGGTCAACTAGGTTAGGCACTGTAATTGAGTTGTGTGAACATAGTTTGACGCTCTCTTTCTCTGTCACTCACTCACGTTTCCCACCATCAAGCTGGTTTCTCCAGTTGTAAGTGTTGAGACTACAGCTGCATCCCTCAGCCAGCATGCTGCTCTAGCAACATGGGACCTGTAGTCTCCATCTATCAGCTATCAGCCTAGGGGAAATCTGATTTACGCAGACTTGAATATGGAGCCATTTAACTTTACCAGTGTCTTTGATGTCATCCTTCTGCATGCAAAATGCTACGTTTTCTTTCTTCTCCCTCGGCGCCTAGAAAGGCAAGCGCAGCTTCTTTAAAAACAAAACAAAACTTCTTCCAAAGTATTTGAAAACTCTTGACCTTCTTGTCACGTTCTGTCAGTCCTTGTTTCCCCACGAGTGTCCGGTGGATTTGCTGCAGATTTGTAGTGTGGTGTATTGTATTTTGCTATCCAGCTGAGCCAGCTTGGCGTTGCTAGAACGTATTAATATATTTTTAAAAAAACGAAAACTGAGGTTTCTGTCCAAAGGGAGTTTCAGAATTCACCATATGGCAATGGAATTCTGAAAGTGTGAAGTTGCCCGGGCGTTGCAAGATGAAACATTTACCTGCATCCCAACGCTTCCTTTTCTTCTCCCCCTTTTCTTGTTAGAACGAAACTAGGATAAAATGGGATTTCTGACTGTGCTTCTGAAAATGTGTGGTGGCTTCAAAGAGAGGTGCACTGTGACAAACACATTTACCCTTCCTCCAGGCGATGTTAGTTGAACCCAAGTAACACAATAATCCGACGCAGAAATACTTTCTGCAATATACAGTAGATGCTTTTCCTCTGTGTGTTTATACAACTTGTTTCATAAGTCATAAGGCAGCAAATTCCAGGGATGTTTTAATGTCTTTTTTCCTTAATGTAAGTGGTACTGAGAAAACAGACACCACCAGCCAAAAGGAAGTTCTTGCTAGACTCTGTAGAAATAAGAGGATTTTTGTGTGTGGAATTGGAGCGGGCAGATGTCCCACTGGAAGGCTTGCCTTGTTTTATGTCTGCTAGCATCAGATAAACACGTTCCCAGGTCCTCTACTGAATCAAATATTCGAGCCATCCATATGTTAAAGACAAACTGTAAATGTAGCTTGCCTCTGGGGCGTTGCACATTGCAAAAAAAGCAGTGTTAATTTGTAAAATTAGCTTGTGTGTGTGTGTGTGTGTGTGTGTGTGTGTGTCTAGAAGTGTGGATGCAGCCCTGGGGGTGGCTGGTGGCCTTAGGACATGCCTGTTGCCTGTTGTTAACCTCGTATCCTTGTGGGCTTTTGTACTTTGATTTTTATCTTAACTTGGACGTTTTAATTTGTTTTTAGCCTGTTTTTAATTTAGACTTTTATTTATGACTTTGTATGGTTTGACAATGATGTAAAGTGCCCAGAGTCACTTAGGTTGGTAAAATGAGGACCCAGATTGTTGGGGGCAACATGCCAACACTGTAAAAACCGCTTAGAGAGGGCTATAAAGCACTGTGAAGCGCTATATAAGTCTAAGTGCTCTTGCTATTAGGTGACTAAGATGGTGGTGCAGACATCTGATAAATAGGTAAATATACAAAAGCTGCTAAAGCTATGTTTTTAATTCTGATGACTAGAAGCAGGAAGGAATTTCTGTTGTCTGTTGATTGGGTTGGATCCTGCCACTTTGAATTCTGTTTTGTTGATTGCCAAGTTGAGGTCTCTGCAGTACCCCTGGTTCAAACTTGTTGAATATTTATCCTACGGTTGGGTAGGTAATATATAGAAGAACTATGTTTTGTGACTTTAAATGATATAAGAAGAATGATTGGCTGTGCTATTATCAGGCAGCCATAAAAGTAGACAGGAAGCCTAGGAGCTCCTGTTCCTGCTATTTGATGATTGCATATGTTTTAGGAGTGTAGACAGTTGGTATTAGAGGTTTGGTTTCATGCACCACTGAGCTGTGGTGGCGCAGTGGTTAGAATGCAGCATTGCAGGCTAACTCTGCCCACTGCCAGATATTCGATCCCGACCGGCTCAACATGGACTCAACTTTCCATCCTTCCGAGGTCGGTAAAGGGAGGACCTAGATTGTTGGAGGCAATAGGCTGACTCTATAAACCACTTAGAGAGGGCTGGAAAGCAGAGGTCTCCAACTCCTGGGTTGCAGACCGGTACCCATACATATCTGCAGCCTGTTGGTAATCAGGACAGTCGAGTGAGGGAAACTTCATCTGTGCATGCACAATATATAGGTTGCGTATGCAAAATCACATACACACACCGGTTGGTGGAAGACATTTTTCTTCCAAAACTGGTCTCTGGAGCCAGAAAGGTTGGGGAAGACTGCAGTAAAGCCCTATGAAGCGGTAGTGCTAATGCTTTTGATCTATCAAGATTTGGACGGAATAAGAGTGGCCCTTTTGAAACGTTGGCATATAAAGTTGGCATCCGGATTCCCTGCTGTATACAGAGGTGGTGAAGTGAACTTTAAAACTTCTGCCTGGCACACCGATGTTTCTCTTAACTTGGGGGGAAAAAAAATAATCTGACCTGTCTCACTGGAATGGCAAATCCTGGCAGGCCAGAAATGCATAAAAGTGGTGCTTTATTTTCACCCTAAACCATGCCAGGAGTTGGTTACCCAGATTAGCTTGCCTTTTAACCTAATCTCAGCGTGTTAGAATTGGTTGGTATTTGTCATTTGGGGAAGGAAAAGGACTTTATCCGCGCTCAGCATTTTTCCCCCCATCTCCTCCTTTATGAATGCTTCATGTATTTGAGGCTTATGTCTTGGAGCCAAAAATGTTTCAGGTACAGCCATGGCTTCAATTAAAGCTGTACTTTAGAGCATCGTGTCGGAAAAGGAGGGGGTTGGATCGTACCAGTCGGGTTGACAGCCAGACGAAATATGCACGGTCCAAGAATTGGCCTTCAGCCACACGCTAAGCCAATTTTACTCGTGGGCCTTTGTCCTGATTCCGATTGTCAACTTTCTCCTGAGTTGCTCCGTTGCAGGTAGTGTAGTGTTCCTTAGAGCAGGCAAATGTGAAGGAGGCCAAGAGGGGAATGATTCTTTCTTCCCAACCCGTAGCAGAGTTGAGCGGGATTGCCTGCGTTTTATTTGCTGTCACCTGCCTTCGGCCGAGGGAGGAACCGCTACTGCAAGAGGCAGGCAGTGAGGTGGCCATCTTGGAACAGAGACTGTTTTTGTGCCATATATGCAGGGCTGGGCTGCTGGGGGTTTGCAGGGATTCGGGAGAACCTCTAGCTAAGATTCTGTGCAGTTCGGAGAACCCCCAAATCCCACTCCTGGCTGGCCCCTCCCACCCCACCCCTTCCTGGAGTCCCCACGCGGTCCATTTTGGATGCAGGTAAGTGCAGGTCACATATGGTGGCTTGGGGAGGGCGAAAAACGGGCCTACCAGAAGTTCAGGAAGGCCGGAAATGGGCCTGTTTCCGGCCTCCAGAGGGCCTCCGGAGTCTGGGGAGGCCGTTTTCGCCCTCCTGGAGGCTCAAGGAAAGCCTCCAGAACCTGGGGAGGGCAAAAATGCTCCCCCCCACTGTGGTGCAGGAGGCCGACTAGGCCACACCCACCCAGCAACCATGCCCACCCACGGCCATGCCCACCCAGCAACTGGGCAGAGAACCCCTTGCTAAAATTTTTGAAGCCCACCCCTGCTTACGTGGTACATCTGGTGTGCCATAAACCAGCTTGCTGCAATCAAGAACAGTAGAAGATGCTATCTCGTTCTTCTTGAAGTGAGATCTAAGGCTGTGCAGCGCTCTAGACTTATTTTTATCTAAATGGATTGATCTGGCTGTCCAACTCACGCACGGTGACTCGCACATGGTGATTTGATTGTAAAAAAGGACTTTGGTATGTACCTCGCTGCAACTTTTTAAAGCAGCAGTGCCTTTCCCTTGGATGGCATGGCTGCTAAAGAATCCTGAGGAAAGACATAGTTCAGGGGTCGGCAACCTTAAACACTCAAAGAGCCACAACGTTCCTAACCGGAAGCCCCACATTCAGTTCTGGAGCCGACCGGAAGTCCAGTTCCCCCACCATAGAGTCTCCTCCTAGTGCAGCATCCTTTTTCCTCTACCTGTCCTAACCGAAAGCCGGGGTGAAATGCTCCCGGTTCGGACTGGATCGCCTAATACTATAGCGATGGCGGCGGGTGATTCGGAGAACTGGTAGCAAAAATCCCTGTGCGCCCCCCCCCATGCCGAGCTGCGCAATCATCAGAGGCTGTTTTTTTTAACTTTTAAAAGCATTTTTTCTACAACCTCTTTGGCTGAAAAAATGCTTTTAAAAGTATAAAAAAAAGCCTCTGATGACCACGCGGCTCAGCTGGGATCGTCAGAGGCTTTTAAAAGCATTTTTTCTACAACCTCTTCGGCCAAAGAGGTTGCAAAAAAAATGGTTTTAAAAGTTAAAAAAAAAAAAAGTTAGCCACGCCCACCCAGTCACATTACCCCTCCACCAAGCCACGCCCACAGAACCGGTAGTAACAAATTTTAGATTTCATCCCTGCCGAAAGCCCTCCCTATCAATTATGGAACTGACCAGCAACAGGGAGCTGCAGCAGAGAGATGAAAGAACCTTCAGAGCTGCAGGTTGCTGACCCCTGACATAGCTACTTCCATGAGTTTCTTTCTGCATTTGCACCTCCATGCAATTATGTTACGAACTGAACCCTAAAAAGCTGCTGAGCTGCATCAGGTGTGAATCTGGAGTTGCAAATAGTAACAATGGGTTGAGGGGAGAAGAGTATTCCTGTAACTGTTCCCTTTTGGCAGGCTTCTTATTGCTACATGGCAATTTTCCTGTGCTCTCCAATTCCTTGTAAACACCCCGCATCAACACTCAAATTCCAGGACCTGTAGAAAGAAAACACAGTGGATTTTTCCCCCAGGCCTGCTTGTTCCAAAAAAAGAAAGATTCCAGGGAATTTGACTGAAATTCTGGCTAGACAAGCTATCTGTTTCTCACAGCAGTCAATCAGATGCTTAGGAGTTGGCTGTATTTTCTCCTGTTGTGACTGAAAAATCAGTTGCCTTCAGCTTTAGATGCAAAATTTCATGTGCCAAAATTCACTAAAAGGTAATTCATGATTGCTGATCACAATTGGGACCGGAACTTCCATTGCCAAATGAGATTAAGCGAGTCACACCTGTTTTTACGACCTTTTTGCTGTTGTCATTAAGTGAATCACCCAGCCATTAAGTGAATCATGTGGTTGTTAAAAGAATCCAACTTCATCCAATGACTTCACTTGTTGGAAGCTGGCTGGGAAGGTGTTGTGGCCCGTCAGCGGCCTGTTCAGCTAGTAGCTGATTCCGACAGCGAGGAGGCTGGTGTGGTGCTGCGCCAGCAGCCTGTGCAGCTGGCACTTGAGTCAGACAATGAGGAGGCTGGAGAAGAGGTGGTGCCAGAGGCTGGGATTAAGTCAGGGCCTTCAGAACCTCCAGAAGCTCCCTTAAGTGAAGAGGACGAAGAGGAGGAGCCTCTTCTCGATGCACGGGCTCTCAGAGCTGCCAAAAGGCAGGAGTGGCTCCTCAGGAGGAGGTCTCCTCGAGAATAAGGCTTGGGGGCTAATTGGCCACTCCCTTAGCCTATTTAAGGAGGAACGCTGACTGAAGCAATTTGCAGAGAACAACTTCATTCACATACCTTCAACAAGGATGCTGCAACGTGCGAGGACTGATCATCAGTCTCTTATTTTCAGTGGTATTCTAGTTTTGAAAGATCACTAAGCAAGTGTTTGTAAATTGAGGACTACCTGTTACAATTTTTGCCTTTTGTGAATTAAGGAATAGGAGTCAGGTTAACAATAATTGCTCTGAGTGGAAACAAATTACTATTGTTTACTAATAAAACAACTTACAGGGGATGCGGGGATGGGACGTGCCAAAGAAAAAAATATATGCCTTCATGAATATCTGAGACTTTCTGACATTTTTCTCCAGCCTTCTGCTCCCAACAGCCTCTGTCACCCACCATAAACAGGCATATCTTCCAACAATGCAGCAGACACAATTGTTTTACACTTTTCAAAAATGGTTGGGGGGACATGAAGGCCCGGAGACCTTTCTGGAAATGCAGAGCATGCCAAAGGATGGAGCTTTGCTTTGCATCACAGCAAACACACTGCGTAACTATTTTTGAAGTCAAAATTATTTTGAACTTAATTTAAAAAAGATGGAGAGAGGCACAGTGGATGCCAAGAGAAATGCCCCTTGGCACTGTCTGCTTTTGATGATGATGACGAATGCATCTAATTGCTCTTTAAAAGGTTTTATATACTGTACACCCCCGCACGCAAATATATATATGATGTATAGGTAAAGGTAAAGGTTCCCCTCGCACATATGTGCTAGTCGTTCCGACTCTAGGGGGCGGTGCTCATCTCCATTTCAAAGCCGAAGAGCCAGCGCTGTCCGAAGACGTCACCATGGTCATGTGACCGGCATGACTCAACACCAATGGCGCACGGAACGCTGTTACCTTCCCACCAAAGGTGGTCCCTATTTTTCTACTTGCGTTTTTTACGTGCTTTCGAACTGCTAGGTTGGCAGAAGCTGGGACAAGTAACGGGACCTCACCCTGTTACGCGGCACCAGGGATTCGAACCGCTGAACTGCTGACCTTTCAATCGACAAGCTCAGCGTCCTAGCCACTGAGCCACCATGTTATTTATATATATAAATCCAGGAGCCCTCAAGCAGTCGCATTCCTGACAAACCATTTTATACTTGATAGATTTTAAATTTATATATATACATACACACACACACACACACACACTCATATACATACATACACACACACACACATATATATAAAACAAACATTTTTTAAAGTTTTTAATAAAAGCTAATTCAAACTAATGCCATGTAAGGAAAGAAAAAGAAATCAAAGAGAAAGCCAAAAGTGCAGGAAAGGGAAAAAAGTAAATAAAGGAAAAATAAAAGAGAAAGAAGAAAGATACAAAGAATGGGCTTTCGATATTCTTCACAGCAGTAACAAGTACAATTATATTTGAAGCTCTCTCTAAAATTACAGCATGATTTCCTTTTTTTCTTGTAATCTATCCTGTCTAATCATCAAAGCCATAATCATACAGTTTTTTTTCCATTTGATGCAAAAATGTTCATAAAGGGTTCCAGTCCATTTAAAGGGTTCTGAACTACCAAACAGATTGTTTCTGAAAGCAATTTACGTAACTTATTTATTGCAATACTTTGTGAGATAGCAGCTGCTGTATTAAATGAGGGAGAGGTATTTTCAAGTGTATTTTCAAGGAAAGTGACTAGGATGTTGTTGACTAGAAATTGCAATTGTGGGGCCTTTTGTTCTTGGCATTATAAGGACAGGGTGAAGTATCACTACTCATGATTCTAGTTTACAGAACAATATTAAAATATGCAAAATTGTACACTGATTAATAGATATTAGAGAGAGACATGCAGAAATGCTAGCCAGGAACTGGCCTAAATATTAGATGGAGCCAGTGGTGAAACTCAATTTTTTTTACTACCGGTTCTGTGGGCGTGGCTTGGTGGGTGTGGCTTGGCTTGGTGGGTGTGGCTTGTTTGGCATGGCAGGGGAAGGATACCGCAAAATCCCCATTCCCTCCACACTCCTGGAGGAAGGATATTGCAAAATCTCCATTCCCACCCCACTCTGGGGCCAGCCAGAAGTGGTATTTGCTGGTTCTCCGAACTGCTCAAAATTTCCAGCTACTGGTTCTCCAGTACCTGTCAGAACCTGCTGGATTTCATCCCTGGATGGAGCGCCTGGGAATAATGACAATGAGAAATTCAGAATCTGCTTATGTTCCACAACTCTGTTCAAACTATTTCTTCCAAGCTCAGTTCTTCATTGTTTCACATGTATAGATAAAATCTTATAAACTAAAGACTCTATTGTCTGCATATACTCTACAATATACTCTGAGAATTATTAAGGAGGAACTGTCTTCACCCTCTTTCTCTCACACATGATTTGAGTTGCTTGTTACTCTTCTACAATGTAACTCCTCCATACTGGGGATCAAACTTCTCACTACATTCCGTTGCAAAGAGGGTGCTCACAACCTTCTAAGACCCGTGGTGGCACAATGCTTAGAATGCAGTATTGCAGCCCGCTGCCAGAAGTTCGATCCTGACCAGATCAAGGTTGACTCAGCCTTCCATCCTTCCGAGGTCGGTAAAATGAGGACCCAGATTGTTGGGGGCAATATGCTGACATTGTACACTACTCAGAGAGTGCTGTAAAGCACTATGAAGCAATATATAAGTCTAATTGCCATTGCTAAGCCAGCTCCTATCATTATTCCAAGAGAGATGAGAAGGATCTAAATTTAGCTGGTTGTGGAAATTCAGAACCAGGTTTATAATTGATCCAGCTATATGTTGTGTGAATCAGACCGGGGTGGGTTCTACTTACCTTTACTACCGATTTGCAACGGGATCTGCACGCGCAGATAGCCTATGACGACATTTTACTACCGGTTCTTGCGAACTGGTCCGAACCGGAGGGCAACCCACCACTGAATCAGACCCCTTAACCCTTGATGTCTTTGCTGTCTTTGGATAATACAAAACTAAGGAGCTATAAGGAGGCTAAAGTTACATGTAAGGCAAACTTTGAACTTATTAAAAGCAGTTTTCATTGAACAACTCATTTTTATTTATTTATATATTTATTTATTTATTTTGCTGAGTACATATTAGATAATATATAAAAGTACAAACATGAAATGAATATATAAAATGAGTACAATTAAAGGGAACATTAGGACAGGGACGGTAGGCACGCTGGTGCTCTTATGCACGCCCCTTACAGACCTCTTAGGAATGGGGTGAGGTCAACAATAGACAGTCTAAGGTTAAAGTTTTGGGATTTGGGAAAGAAACCACAGAGTCAGGTAGTGCATTTCAGGCCTTGACCACTCTGTTACTGAAGTCATATTTTCTGCAATCGAGTTTGGAGCGGTTCACTTTTAAGTTTGTATCTCTTGTGTGCTCGGATATTGTTGTGGTTGAAGCTGAAGAAGTCATTGACAGTTAGGATATTATAGCAGATGATTTTATGAACTATGCTTAGTTCATACCTAAGGTGGCATAATTCTAAATTTTCTAAACCCAGAATTTCAAGTCTGGTGGCATAAGGTATTTTGTTACGAGCGGAGGAATGGAGGACTCTTCTTTCTGGACATGTTCAATTGTATTAATGTCTGATATGCAGTGCGGGTTCCAGACAGATGAGCTGTATTCGAGAATTGGTCTAGCAAATGTTTTGTATGTTTACATGTGAACCAAGTTACTCATGGTAACTTGGTTCACATGTAACAGTAAGCCAGAATCCCCAAACCAAATAAACCACATTATGGTTTTGTATTACGTATAAACTAGGCCAAGAACACCCAGAAATTATTAAAAAAAAATAATGCAAGCATGTAGTGCTAAGATTATTCAGATTTAATTTAAATCCTAATTATTAGCCAGAAGCTGTATTTCAATCTTTTTTTAAAAAAAATAACATTAATTGCTATGGATATTGAATCAAGCTTGTACTTGTTTGCTTGGAAATGACTTTATAAAAAGATTGTATTTAGGGTCTGGTTCACAGATTATGCTAAACCACAAATAATGTAATTAGTTTGTTTTGATCTAACAAGACATGTGAATCTACTCATTTGGATTTAGTATAATCTATGAAGTGATTTATTTGATAATCCAGGGTTTAATATACGTTGATTTAGTATGATGTGTAAGTACAGTGTCTTAATGTTTGCCAGCATTCTTTTTGCCTCAGACTGTTTTCAATATTAACACGCTGTAATTGCATTTTTTTTTTTTAAAAAAGGGAAAGTTCTGTTTGTGATGAATATTGCTTCCCTTGTAGGTAAAACAAAGTCAAGATTTTTCTAAAAACAAACTTAACTGGTGTTTGTGTGTGTGTAAAAACTTTGGGTCTTCCTGGGAAACTGTACAAGTAGTCCTGGACTTACAACAATTCACTTAGCGACCATTTGAAGCTACAGCAGCCCCAGAGGTGAGTTTCAGCAGGTTCTGACCAGTTCTGGAGAACTGGTAGCAGAAATTTTGAGTAGTTCAGAGAACCTGTAGTAAAAATTCTGACTGGCTCCGCCCCCATCTATTCTCTGTCTCCCGAGTCCCAGCTGATTGGGAGGAAATGGAGATTTTGCAGTAACCTTCCTCTGGATTGGAGTGGGAATGGAGATTTTACAGTTTCCTTCCCTTGCCACGCCCACCAAGCCACGCCCACAGAACCGGTAGTAAAAAAAATTAAAACCCACCACTGAACAGCCCTGAAAAAAAATGGCTATTTTTCAGACTTATGACCGTTGTAACATCCCCATGGTCACAGGATCAAAGCTCAGATGCTTGACAACTGACTCGTATTTAAGATGGTTGCAGTGCCTTGGGGTCATGTGATCAGCTTCTGCGACCTTCTGACAGGCAAGGTCAATGCGGAAAGCAGATTCGCTTAGCAACCATAGTGATCTGCTTAACGGTGGCAAAAAAGGTGGTAAAATGGGGCAAAACTCACTTAACAAATGTTTCACTTGGCAACAGAAATGTTGTGCTCAATTGTGGTCGTACGTCGAGGACTACCTGTATTTTAGGAAACCTTGTCTTTTTGCTTTCATTACATGGGATCTGTATGTTTCTTATGTGTGGAGAAAAAAAAGGGGTGGATCAGGGACATCTTGTGAGGGATCTGTTGCAAGAAAGAAGACATGTTGTCTTCTTCAAGATGGTTTCTGAAATTTTACATCTGATAGTGTGGTCAGAGCTAATTGGCAATTTGCCCTCAGCTCCAAGGAGGCTTTGAGATCTGGTTTGCTTTCATGCTGTTAGGACCTGTTTTGGGGCAGGTTGTTCCTCTGAATTTGGGTCTCCGAAAACATCACGTAGAGCAGGGGTCTCCAACCTTGGCAACTTTACAACTTGTGGACTTCAACTCCCAGAGTTCCTCAGCCAACTTTGCTTTGCTGGCCGAGGAACTCTAGGAACTGAAGTCCACAAGTCTTAAAGTTGCCAAGGTTGGAGACCCCTGATGTAGAAGACTATTGCCCCATGGAAGACAATAGTGAAAGGCTCCCATCCACTTGCTGGCTGGAATATTAATTCCCTCTCTGTTCCTGCAGGGGATCGAGAGAAGGAATTAGATAGTTCTTGCTTGTTCTTTGACGAGAAGGAGAAGGAGAAGGAGAGGAGGAAGATGATCAGTAATTTAAGAGAAAGTGTAACAAGGAAAGTTGCTATTTACCTGTGTTTGATTAAGAAAGGGCATAAAGCAATATTCTTATTTATTTATATGTCATCCTGTCTTCTAGTTGGAGCTCAAGGTTTAGAGCTTAACTCTACAAGATGAGTCAAGGTGAGAGAGGGAGTGCCCCATGTTCCCCATTGGAGATTAGAGTGCCTTTCCAATATCGTAACCACTATGTTGCTCTGCCTCTCTTCTTCTATTTCTATTTGTGACATTTTGTGTTCATTAAGGTAAAGGTTCCCCTCGCACATATGTGCTAGTCGTTCCTGTCTCTAGGGGGCGGTGCTCATTTCCGTTTCAAAGCCGAAGAGCCAGCACTGTCCAAAGACGACATCTTCGTGGTCATGTGGCCAGCATTAATAAACACCAAAGTTGCACAGAACGCTGTTATCCCTATTTTCCCTATTTTTCTACTTGCATTTTTTACGTGCTTTTGAACTGCTAGGTTGGCAGAAGCTGGGACAAGTAACGGGAGCTCATCCCATTACGCAGCAGCACTAGGGATTCGAACCGCCGAACTGCCGACCTTTCTTAGCCACTGAGCCACCGCGTCCCATTTTGTGTTCATTACACATTACTGAAAAGATAGATTGGGTTCAGCAGAGGTGTCCCATTAAAACAAAAACAAAAAAACAACAACAGCTGGCTGGGGAATTCTGGGAGTTGAAGTCCACAAGTCTTAAAGTTGCCAATTTGGAAACCCTTCTCTAAAGGCTTGCCAAAGACTGTAATGCAGATAGTTGATTTGATTTGATAATGTTGATCTTCACTCTTTGGTTGGTTTCTGAGTTGTTATAGGGCACCCTGATTCCGGGCAGAATCTAAGTTTAGAATCACTGGTTGTAGGCCTGGCCTCTTTTTTTCCTCTTCCCAGGAAAGTCTTTGAGAAAAGCTGGATTGGAAAGAATGCAAACTTGCATTCCGATTGCTAGAAGCTTTGTGGAGGTTTTGTGAGAGAGGAGCCCTGATGCTTACAGTTGGGAATGTGTCACATTTCGAAGGAGATGGAAGAAAGAATTCCAACTTCTTGTGACCTGGGTTTTTTGGCAGAGCAAATAACTCCAGTCTGTTTTTGTCTTTCAGAGAAACCTGCCCCTATGCGTGTGCACGCATGCACACCACACACACACACACACACACACAGAGCTACTGTTATTCCTTCTCGCTGGCTCACATACCATCTCTCTTTCTCTCTCGTTCCCTGCTTGTAGTCCCTCTAAAACAAAATAAACGCCGAATATTTGGGATCGTTTCTTTCCTGCCCGATCTCTGTTGTAAGCTGAGCTCCGGGCAGCTCCATTACAGGGAGAAAAATGTCATTTTTTTTCTTCTGCTTGCCGGTGAATGCTTTGCACTTCTTTAGCGTGATTCATAGGTTCCGTTTGTCGGAAATCTGGTGGAGCTGGATGCTGCTCTGAGTGAGCGTATTATCTTTGGAGCAGCCTTCGGAAGTCTGCTGCCCTCCAAATGGGTTGGCATTGAAATTCCCAGGCAGGAGGCCATCGTGCAGTATTTGTCAACCTTGGCAGTTTGAAGATGTGTGGTCTTCAACTCCCAGAATTCCCATGCTGGATCAATTCTCTAGATCAGTGATGTCTAACCTTTTTGCCATCGCGTGCCAAAAGTGGGGGGAGTGTGGGGTGATCATGCTCACATGTGCCCACACCCATAATGCAATGTGCCCCGCCCTCCTGTGCTTGTGCACGCGACCTCCTCCCCCCGTACTCCCCCCGCTTTTGGCACGCAATGGCACGGTGGGCCGGTAGGCCCATTTTTCGCTCTTCCCAGGTTCCAGAGCCTTTCTAGGAGCCTGGGGAGGGCGAAAACAACCTTCCCCACCTCCTGGAGGCCCTCCGGAGGCCAGAAACAGCCTGTTTGCCAACTTCCGGTGGGCCCAGAAGGCCCAAAAATCAGCTGGTGGAGCTGAGCTCGTGTGCCCACTGATACGGCCCTGCG
Source organism: Arizona elegans (assembly GCA_022577455.1). Lineage (NCBI taxonomy): Eukaryota > Metazoa > Chordata > Lepidosauria > Squamata > Colubridae > Arizona > Arizona elegans. The sequence continues at coordinate 12,377,012 of JAKOOJ010000011.1, read as the reverse complement.
TGCCACCTCTGTTTCTCAGAAAGTTTTCATGTGGACTTCAAGTCCCAGAATTCCTCCCATGCTGGCTAGCGGATTCTAAGAGTTGAAGTCACAGAACACAGAATAACAAGGTTGGAAGCGTCCTGGGAAGTCTTCTCGCCCAACCCTATACCATTTCAGACAAAGTGTTGGTTGTAAAAGCCTCCAGCGATGGAGCACTCACAACTTCTGAAGGCAAGGCATTCCAACTGCTTAATTGTCCTCACTGTTAGGAAGTTTCTCCTTCTAGGTCAGCAGTCACCAACTGGTGGTCCATGGACCACTGGTGGTCCATGAGAAAATTTTGGTGGTCTGCAGAAAAATTATTTGCATTTTTTATATTGCACTAAATCAGGGGTCCTCAAACTATGGCCCCTCAGCTGGATATGTGCAATTAATGGTTGTGTTGCTGCAGAGAGTCTCCCCCTTCCGGGTCTTTTTGTGTGGGTTGGAGGGGGGCAGAAATTCCAACTTGGGGTCTGCTTCAGCCTCCTGGTGTGGGGATTTTGGGCGAAGGCTGGAGGGAAGTGCCACTGGTGGCGAAGAGCCGGAGGGCCTCCTTCCAGTGAGACTGCATCATGGCCTGGAACTGGCTGACCATCTCAGCCTGCTGAACCTCCAGGCGCTGGTACCTGGCCTTGCACTCCTGCAGGTCTTTCCTCTGCTTGGAAAGCCTATGCTCCTAGTCCTCAGTGAGGTGCTTCGGCTGAGCCTCCTTCTCAGTCAGATCCAATTTGAACTGAGCCAGCTGTTTTCTCATGGTGGCTGCTTAGCTCCCTGTTGAGGCCCTAAGGAGCCTGGGCAGGGAGGCGAGGAGTTGCTGGCAGGAGAAGAGTGAGTAGAGGCCAGCGAGGCGCCCCTTGATGTGATTGACATTGAGTTGGCCATCGAGTTGGCCACACCCACCCAGCCGGTCATTAGGCAGAACATATTAGTGGTCTGTGGGATTTAAAATTATGAATTAAGTAGTCCCTGAAGTCCGAAAGGTTGGGGACTCCTGTTCTAGGTCACTTCTCTGCTTGATTTGTTTCCATCCATTGTTTCTTGCCTTGCCTTCTGGTGCTGTGGAAAAATAGTTTGACTTTTAATCATCTTTTTGGTAGCTCCTCAAATATTGGAACACTGCTAGCGTGTTTCCCGTAGTCCTTCTTTTCACAAGACATACCCAATTCCTGCATCCGTTCTTCATAAATTTTAGCCTCCGGCCCCCTAATTATCCTTGTGGCTCTTCTCTGCACTCTTTTCAGTGCCTCAACATCTTTCACACATCTTCAAATTGTCAAGGATGACAAACAGTGGCCTAAGGGTATGGAATGCTGTCCATCCGAGAGGTGAGGAAAATTAAGGTGGGGAAAACTGATTTCCAGCCATCCAACCTGAGCTTAGTGAATTCTGGGGGGGTTTTGCCTGTGTGTAACCACAGTTTATAGCTTATCACAGGGGCCTCAAATCTTGGCAACTTTAAGACTTGTGGACTTCAACTCCCAGATTTCCTGGCTGAGGAATTCTGGGAGTTGAAGTCCACAAGTCTTAAAGTTGCCAAGTTTGGAGACCCCTGGCTTATCATGTGGAATGAAACTATCCACTTAATCGACCAATATGGATAAGGCGTGGAAAGGAACATTTTTAAGGTAAGCTTTTCTGTGGCATTGCATGGATATGACCAGGACATTTTCATGGTTACAGTCCAGAAGTAGTTTAATATTGGTCATTTTCTTTTTCCTTCCATCTTTCCCAGCATTATACTGTAAGACTTTTACAGATGATCTTGAGTAATGTGGCTTTTGATTTTTTCATGGGTGTGTCTTTGACTTCCAAATTTAGGAATAGGAGGTCCTGTGATCTCTCATTCAAGTACAGGCAGTCCTCAACCTACAATCACAATTGCGCCCAACATATCCATTGCTAAGCAAGACAGTGGTTAAGTGAGCTTTGGCTCATTTTACAACCTTTCTTGCCATGGTTGTAAAGTGAATCACGGCAAGTTTAAATTAGTACACGGTTGTTAAGTCAATCTGGCTTCCTCATTGACTTTGCTCGTCAGAAGGGCGCAAAAGCAGATCCTGCAACCATCCTAAATACATGCCAGTTGCCAAGCATCTGGATTTTGATCACATGAGCCTGGGGTCATAATGGTCGTAAGTGTGATAAATGGCCATAAGTCACTTTTTTCAGTGTTGCTGTAACTTCGAACAGTCTCTAAATGAACGGTTATAAGTCGAGGACTACCTTTACTAACCCAATCTGGTAAGGCTTAGGGCTTTGAGATCAGCCAAGATTGACTAAATTAAAGATGTCCCAAATCCAATGGCCCTCCCGAGCTCTGTTTTCACTGTCAGAGGGTTGCAGAGGCCATTGCAGCTGAAAACGGAGCTTGGGAGCCTGTTTTCACTGGCAGGGTTCTTGGGATGCCAGGTACCCCCACCCCCCATGAGTGAGGTTGAGCTGGCCAATCCCACCCTGGCCACGCCCCCAGCACCCCCCCCTCAGGTCAAACACAAACCTGATGCAGCCCTCAATGAAATCAAGTTTAACACCCCTAAACTAGCCGTGCCCAGTTCCTGCAACCGTTCATCGTCTGTTTTAGCCTCCAGTCCCCTAATCATCTTTGTTGCTCTTCTCTGCACTCTTTCTAGAGTCTCCACATCTTTTTTCTATCATGGCGACCCAAACTGGATGCAATATTCCAAATCTTTGCTAAACTAATTACCAAGACATTAGCTTAGCAAAGGCTTAGCGAAGGGAAGGAGATAATTTCAAATGCTGAAAGAGTTGCTATGTAGCAGCTGGGGGTATGTCCACAGTCTATTATGGGCAAGAAATCCCAGCAGCTTTGCAGAGTGAGCAAATCTCAAATTTGCAAAGTGTTCCTGGTTTGAGAAAGGGGTTGGCCAATGCTGGCTGAAGGTTAGATGACACCTCCACTCTATTGAATGAGGAAAAGAAAAATACTTTAAAAGAACTGTAGTTTAAACTACCTAGAGAAGAAACCCCCCCAAAAAGGAGGGGAAAAAAACCTTCTAGGAAATGGGGGAAAGAAAAACTAACCAAACCTCAAAACTTACCCACCTAAATGTAGGTATAATTTAGGCCCAGAAATAGCAAGAGGGTCCCTTAAGATACATATTTTTTTTACCATGACATAAATAGTCTCAGGACCACAGGCATAGACATAATAAATAAACTAAAAATCCATCTTGCTTCTACTGCGGGGAAACTCTGTGGGAGGACCAATTGGGGTTTTAGTCTGCCCACCCATTCTGACTTGCATTCCTGGAGAAGCTGTTGGCTTCAGACAATTCACAATTGGAAGCCAGAAAGGCAGAGCCATCTTAACAGCATGACGGGCCCCGGGCAAAGCAGTGTACTGGGACCCCTACGACAACTATTCACAGGACAATTACGACAGCCAACACAGTCCTAGGCTGCATAAACAGAGGGGTAGAATCAAGATCACGTGAAGTGTTAATACCACTTTATAATGCCTTGGGAAGGCCACACTTGGAATACGGCATCCAGTTTTGGTCACCACGATGTAAAAAAGATGTGGAGACTCTAGAAAGAGTGCAGAGAAGAGCAACAAAGAGGATTAGGGGACTGGAGGCTAAAACATATGAAGAACAGTTGCAGGAACTGCCGACTGAAGAAGCAAATGGAAATATTAGATGGAGACTGTGGGTTCTGATCCTGCCTTATCTATGAAAGCCAGTTAGGTGACTTGGTGCCAATCACTGAGAGACAGCGAGTTCTAGTCCTACCTTAGGTCTGATGTTCGTCCATTGTGTTCGAAGAGGACCTTGGCATCTAACAGGTTGTGGGCTGTCCACGACGTGTCTGCAGGTGGCTGGTAAGGCCTATACCTTAGGTCTGAAGGCCAGCTGGAGCCAGTCACTCTTTCTCAGCCCAACCCACCTCACAGGATTGTTGCCACAGGGAAAATAGAGGGAAGAAGGAAGCTTCTGCTCTTGATAAACCAGTCCCTGTCTTGAAATTAGTTATGTGAAGTAGGTGTGTTTAGTCTAATGAAGAGGAGGATTAGGGGTGACATCTGTCTGTCTATCTGTCTATCTGTCTATCTCCTTAGCTGTCTATCTACTTGCCTGTCTGTCTGTCTATCTGTCTAGCTACCTATCTAATCTAGCTATCTATCAAATTTATTGGCCACCCATTTTACCACAAGGAAACTCTGGGAGGCTTACAATCATATAGCATGATAGACATGAGAGCAATCTTCCAATGTTTGAGGGGCTGTCACAGATAAGAGGGGGCTGACCTATTCTCCAAAGCACCTGATGACAGGACAAGATGTAACAGGTAGAAGAAGATCATTAAAGAGAGACCCAACCTAGAACCAAGGAGAAATTTCCTGACAGTGAGAACAATCCGTGGAACGGCTTGCCTCCCGATGTTGTGTGTGTGTGTGACCCTTTTGCGACCTTCTGACAAACAAAGTCAATGGGGAAGTCAGTAACTTAATTGCCATGTTACTAACTTAACGGCTGCAGCGATTCACTTAGCAACCGTGGCAAGAAAAGTCATGAAATGCGGCAAAACTTGCTTTACAATGATCTTGCTTGGCAATGATGAGCTCAATAGTGGCCATACATTGAGGACTACTTGTAACCAATCCAGAGTTGTTTAACTGTGGGATGGTTTATTACAGTGGTGAAATCTAAAATTTGTTACTACCGGTTCTGTGGGCATGGCTTGATTGGGGGGGTGGGGTGTAATGTGACCGGGTGGGTTTGGCCAATTTTTTTTTTTTACTTTTAAAACCATTTTTTCTACAACCTCTTCAGCGAAGAGGTTGTAAAAAAATGCTTTCAAAAGGCTCTGACAATCCCAGCTGAGTTGCCTGATCGGCAGAGGCTTTTTAAAAAACTCAGCTGGGATCGTCAGAGGCATTTAAAGAAAAAAAGGTTTTTTTTCTTTTAAAAGCCTTTGACGATCCCAGCTGAGCCGCTTGATCATCAGAGGCTTTTTTTTTACTTTTAAAAGCATTTTTTCGGCCAAAGAGGTTGTAGAAAAAATGCTCTTAAAAGTAAAAAAAAAAAGCCTCTGATGATTGTGTGGCTCAGCTGGGCATTGGGGGGGGGCAGGGATTTTTCTACCGGTTCTCCGAACCACCCGCCTCCATCGCTACCAGATTGGGCAATCCGGTCCGAACCGGGAGCATTTCACCCCTGGTTTATTAGCATACATGCCACAGGGATTTGTAGGGGCCAGTCACCCCTTTTCATGACATAGCATTGTTTTTGTTATGAGGAAAATAGGCCAAAGTGTTACGTATGCAGCCTAGAATTGTTCACCAATAAGGGAGAGATATAGAGTGAATAAAGAAGCAAACTGATAATCAGCAGAGTAGCTGCCACAGAGCTTTGGCAGATCTTTCTTGTCATAAATATTAAAAGTTTGCTGTAAAAACTGTTTGTAAAACCTCTTCCTTCTCAATCCAGACACTTGCAAAAGATCAATTCCAAAGAAGATAATGTTTGAGTTCCATGAATGCTAACTGTCTTTGGGCACCCAGGTGTGTTTCTAACAAGGATTGTGGTTGATTAGGTGCCATCAAGCGGTTGTCCACTCTTGGAGACCACACTGATAGGCTTCTTCATGGTGATTTGTCCCTCATCTGAACTTTCAAGTCTTCCAATGGTTCAACCATCATCACTGTAATGATGCTGGTCATTCTTTCCTTCTCTCTCTTTCCATTAGAACCTTTTCCAATAGCTGAGTCTTCAAATAATGTGTTCAAATTAAGATAATTTGAGCCTCATGTAAGAACTTTGGGCTGATTTATTCAATAATCCTTTGGTTAATTTTCGTGGCCTCTCAAGAATCTTCTCCAATGGCAAACTTCAAAAGCCTCAACATCTTTCCAATTCTGCTTCTTCAAAGTCCAATCTTCACTTTCACAGAATGTCACCGTTTCTAACATGCCTCTCTATAACGTTGCCTTCTAGCTGGCAAAACCAGAAGTTGAGCAGTAGTACTTTGGAAGTTTATTCTTAAGGCCCTTTCGTTCCCACTATCCTACATGGCTTCATCCCATCTGCTTATGCACAAAAACTGTGTTTTGCTGAACTAAGATTTATGGACCAGCTATCATTGGCTGAGTTTGTACGTCCCACTGAGACTTAAACCATAAGGGCTGTATTCGTATGTTAAGCTTAATTCAAACCAGCCAAGGTTTGGGACTGCCTGTTTGTCTTGACCTATTAGCAATTTGTGACTCCCAGCAGCATTAAGTAAACTTTAGCTCTGGCGTGTTGGTGGGGATGATTTTGTCCTTGACACCGGACATGCCACATTTCATGGCAAGTGCCACCAGATGGCACCATTATCTTCCAGTTTCTTTGGTACACATGCAAAGTTGCAGCTTTTGTTGAGTTTGAGTTAGGCCCTCCTCTGATGAAATTGTTATATGCTATAGGAAACCATTGGCCGATATTCGTCCTATTCAGATAGACCCACTGTCCCCTTGGACAGAAGTCCTGAAATCCTTTGAATGGCCACATGTGGACTTATGGAGGAGAATATTTGTAGCTCAGGTTGAAATGAAGAATCCTTGGGGCTTTCTGAGGTTTGTTGTTTTCTTGACTAGCGCTGATGATGTAGCCTATGAAACATCTGTAAGAAAACAGCCGAGAGCACCAAGGACCCCTCGTGGACTTCCAGTGCTCATATTGCACTCCTCAATTTAGCACCTTTACCTCAAAGGTGATAGAACAAATATTGTGAATTTTGCTCTGAGATGAGTATATGTCATGGTGTGCGATTTTCAGAGCTGGTGCAAAGTGCATCTGCAAGGAGGTGTTAAAAAAGATGGTGGCTGAAGTCATGCAGTTGAAGCCCATCACACTTTATAACACAATGTAAAAAGGGTGGGGGGGGTTGGGCTTCCTACACAGTCCCCGTTGCCATTTATTTTTGTGTCCAGGAGCAAAAAACAAAGAAAATGCCTTCAATGCACAATCTTTCAGAATTATGTCTTTGAAGGGCCTTGCTTTGTCTGATTTGTAATTTTCCCTCCATTCTTCCAAAAGAGAGAGTGAAATTCACTTTAAACTGACACAACTGTTTCCTTTAAAAAAAAACACAACACAATTGGTATGTTCTGGCACACTTGTTCTTTGAGGCTGGAGTCTGCAACAGCAAAAAAAGAGAGAAGTTCTTACGTATTTTTATGCATTTAAAAACTCACCTTTCCCCCCCCCCCCCAGCTGTGTTCTTAGCAGAAACAAGATGATTTCTCCCCCTCTGTGATAAGCCCATAATATGTTTTGCCAGATTTTATCTTAGCATATGATATGACTAAGGGACACGGTGGCTTAGTGGCTAAGATGCTGAGCTTGTCGATCGAAAGGTCAGCAGTTCAGCGGTTCGAATCCCTAGTGCCACGTAACAGGGTGAGCTCCCGTTATTTGTCCCAGCTTCTGCCAACCTAGCACGTAAAAAATGCAAGTAGAAAAATAGGGACCACCTTTGGTGGGAAGGAAACAGCATTCCGTGCGCCTTTGGCGTTGAGTCATGCCGGCCACATGACCACGGAAATGTCTTCAGACAGCGCTGGCTCTTTGTCTTTGAAATGGAGATGAGCACCGCCCCCTAGAGTCAGGAACAACCAGCACATATGTCTGAGGGGAACCTTTACTTATGATATGACTGTCACCATTACGATGTGCAAATCATAGTTTGTGGATTACCATATGTTATAGACTCAGCCAGTTATCCAACAAGCCATCAATAAGCAAATTATAGCTTAGCATGAGGTGTGAACCCAGCCTCTCTCTTGCAACCAACATAGCTCATGGAACAGATGTAAGAAGCTCTGACTGAAGTGGCACTTTGCACCAGCCGGTTTAGAATATTGTAAATCTTTGGCAAGGAGGATTTTGTTACAGACTAGGAAACTTCTTTACAGATAATAGCAGGATTGGCCAGTGATAAAAGCATGGAGGAAGACAGACTTCTTCACAGTTGTGATGGTATGGGAGAAAGACCTTGAGAAATGGGGTGAAAAGATGCTGCCTAGAACAGGGGTCTCCAACCTTAGCAACTTTAAGACTTGTGGACTTCAATTCCCAGAATTCCTCAGCCAGCCTTGCAATAATGTGGATCAACTCACCTGGTCATATTTCATGTCTGGTCTACCTGGGAAAACCAAGAACGGATGGAGAAGTGTAGAGTCCCTTCATTTATGGCGTGCATAAGCTCACCAATGTGTCCACCGTCCCTGTCCTAATGTCCCCTTTTATTCGTATTCATTTCATGTACTAATAACCATGTTTATACCTATATCTGTTATCTAATACGTGTTTGACAAAATAAATAAAAAATAAAATAAAATAAATATTCTATAAAAACCTACAAAACGCAAACTCCAACTCCATCTGGTATCTAAAAGCCAGCTGCTCTTTCCTTTTTTTTTTCCCATTTTTTTTAAAATTTTCAAATTGCATAATAATAAACATTTTTAACAGTACTGTGTCGTGTCTCTTACAGGTATTTACATTTATTCCTATACATTTTTATTTCTCTGTTCTAATCAGTTATACCACTTATCCCACACCTCGTGAAATTCTGCTTCTTCCTTGCCTTTCATTTCTAATGTGAGCCTATACATCTCAGCACATTCTAGTATCTTGTATATAATCATCTCATTGGCTGGTATATTTTCTAATTTCCAACATTGAGCATAGACAATTCTCACTGCTGTTACTATGTGTAAAATAATGTATTGGAGTTGCTTTTTGATCTTTCAGTTAATCATTCCTAATAAAAATAATTCAGCTTTAAATTCAATTTGTTCTCCTGTTATCTCCTGCAGCCATCTCCTTATCTGTTCCCAATATTTTTTTGCTTTTGGGCATTGCCACCACATATGATAAAATGTTCCATCTTTGCACTTACACTTCCAGCACTCCGGTTTCATATTTGCATACATTTTAGCCAATCTCGGCGGTGTTAAATGCCACCTGTAAAACATTTTGTACTGATTTTCTTTATATGCAGTTGACAATGTTAATTTATAATTTTTGCTCCATAATTTTTCCCATTCCTCTAATTTTATATTACGGCCTATATTTTGTACCCATGCTATCATTGGACCTTTCACTATTTCTTCTTCCATTTCTACCTCTAACAGATAGTTATATGCTCTTTCCTTAACACTGCAGATCACACATACTGATGCTGTGTTGTTTCATGTGTTGCCGCTGTCCTTCTGCAGACATCCCGTGTAAACATGTTATTTTTCTGTCCAACGTGATTGCTTCAGACTTTCCATTGCAACTGAAATGAACTGAATCGCAGCATGCTTCAGCCTGTGTTTTTAATTTGGACTAGACTTTTGTGTCTTTTTTTTTCTTCTTCTAATAAATGAAAAGGAGGGAGCTGCATTTTCTGTCTGCCACTTTCTTTTATGCTTATTTTCTTTTTTGAAGTAAGAAATAGAGAAGAGAGGTGTTGAGAGCTCTCAAAATACCCACGCAGACCCTTAAACAAGAGCCAGTTGTGGCTGATCACCAAGATGTTGGACTAGGAGCAGAAAAAAACAAGTTCTCCTGTTTTTTGATTCTGGGCAGAAGGCAAGGACAAACCTCTTCTGAAAAATACAGGGCTATATACAGTGGTGGGATTCAGCCAGTTCGCCCACTTCAGGAGAACCGGTTGTTAACTTTCTGAGCAGTTTGGCAAACTGGTTGTTGGAAGAAATCATTAGGGCAGAGAACCAGTTGTTAAATTACTTGAATCCCACCCCTGGCTATATATTTATGCCAGGGGTCTTAAGACTTGTGGACTTCAACTCTCAGAATTCTGGGAGTTGAAGTCCACAAGTCTTAAAGCTGCCAAGTTTGAAGACTTCTGATCTATGCAGTTGCCAAGAGTCAGGCCTGTCAAAACAAAAACATAAAAAGTCATAATTCTCCTCTTTTCTCCCAAAAATGTTACCCATCTTTACTGTAACTTTCTTCCACCCACGTCGAAGCATCCATCGCAAGCCACATCACACAAATGATGACGCTGAACAGATTTATATCCTGCCTTTACTTTGTACAGCGTAAGTAATGTTGTCACCTCCTATTTTCCTCATCGCAATAACTTCGTGACTTGGACTGGCTCAAAGTCACCCAACTTTTTCTTGATTTCTCTCTGATGACAAACCGGTTTAGTTTGTTATTAGAATGAATCACTTCCAGGCTTATGCATTTAGCAAATATGCACAACTCCATAGTCTGTAAAAGGGATTGCTATGCATTTTTGTCAGACATCATAAAAATGACAACTACAACTTCTTTCTGCTATAGATCGTAGCTGTGATGGCACAGTGGTTAGAATGAAGTCTTGCAGGCTAACTCTGCCCACTGCCAGGAGTTCGATCCTTATCAGCACAAGGTTGACTCAGACTTCCATCCTTCCAAGGCCGGTAAAATGAAGACCCAGATTGTTGAGGGCAATATACTGACTCTGTAAACGACTTACAGAGAGCTGTAAAGCACTATGAAGAGGTATATGAGTAAAAGAGCTATGGCTATTTTTGTTCATATAAGCCAGGTGCCAGGGGAAACTGTTAAGTTTGGCCTTCCTAATCTTTCTGCTTCAGCATTGCTCCTTCAAACCCGTTCCTCCAAAACAGTTGGAAGCAATTTTTCTGGCAGATCTCTTGTTTAAATAAAAACTTTGGGCTCCTAAGGACTAATTTCCTTTAAATGGTTCTTCTCAGAGTATCGTACCGTAGCCAACCCACAATGGGGAAAGGAAAAACTCACCAAGCTCATGCTCAGGCCAGGAGCACATTAAGTGTGCTATGTGGAGCCCTGAAGATGAAAATGTGGACTCCTGGGAAAGGCGCTGTCTAGTGGTAGGTTTCAAATTTTTTTACTACTGGTTCTGTGGGCGTAGCTTGGTGGGCGTGGCATGGCTTGGTGGGCGTGGCTTAGTGGGCGTAGCAGGGGAAGGATACTGCAAAATCCCCATTTCCTCCCAATCAGCTGGGACTTGGCAGGCAGAGAAGAGATGGGGGCAGGGCCAGTCAGAATTTTTACTACTGGTTCTCTGAACTATTCAAAATTTCCGCTACCGGTTCTCCAGTACTAGTCAGAACCTGCTGAAACCCACCTCTGGCGCTGTCCATTTGGGAACTGAGTGGTATTTGCTAGTACATAGTGCAGTGTCAATGCGGAAGGCCATTGTTCTTGTGAGGAATTAGTGACAAATTTATATTTCGCTTTCATATTACAAACAAGTCTAGGATGGACTTTTACAAGTTTGACATATGTATTGAAAGAAAGTTTTAAGTTAGTTTTGTATGTATAAAACGAGTTTGTAAATGTGTGTCCTCTGTCTTTTTACGTAATGCTGAATAATTCCCAAAGTTTGTAATTGAATAAAAGCTCTAATGTAGTATTGTGTTTTGGGTTCTGGGTTTAAAATGAAGGATTTTCTTTTGTCTCCTTTATATATAAAACTTGAGTACTTTTTAAAGTTAGTAAAATATCAAAACTAAAAAAAAAATGTTTTCTCCCTTTAGGGTTAAAAAAAAGTGAAATAATATACAGGACTTTCTTAATATAAATTTATAGTAAAGATTAATGAGTTAACAGAAGTATATATATTACTCCCCATAGCAACGAGAAGCAGAGATGGTCAAATTGATTATTTTATCCAAAGAAAAGAATGGTTAGAGTGCAGTACTGCAGGCTACTTCAGCTGACTGCTAACTGCTGTTCAGCAGATCGAATCTCACTGGCTCAAGGTTGACTCAGCCTTCCATGCTTCCGAGGTGGGTAAAACGAGGACCTTAATTGTTGGGGACAATATGCTAACTCTGTAAGAGAGGGCTGTGAAGCACTATGAAGCGGTATATAAGTCTAAGTGCTATTGTTATATCTAACCTTGTTTCTATTCTGAAATTATTTTGAGATTTTATGCTTGCAGTGGGGAAAAAAAGAAACTTTGATTTTGTTTTCGTTAACTAGAGAGACTTATTGTTATAGAAATGGCTTGTACATACTGTTGTGCAAAAGCAAAAAGTTGTGGTTGTAATGTTGTTATCTTTTACTGTGCTAACGAGAGTCAGAAGTTGGTGCTTTTTTCTTTCCTTTTCTCTCTTTACACTATATTTCTTTTCCTTCCCCTCCCTCTCTTCTTAGTTTTCCACTACTTTATTTTTTTTGTATTTTATATTTTGAAAAACCCGTAAAAATCATATATATATATATATGATGGGTGGTGGAGAAAAGAACCTTCACATACTGTAGCTTCAAAGCTTTTCTCACTGTGAATGTCTTAGACCAGTGGTTCTCAACCTGTGGGTCGGGACCCCTTTGGGGGTCGAACAACCCTTTCACAGGGGTTGCCTAAGACCATCTGAAAACACATATTTTCAATGGTTTTAGGAATAATTTTATGGCTGGGGGTCACCAGAACATGAGGAACTGTATTAAAGGGTTGTGGCATTAGGAAGGTTGGGACCCACTGTCTTAGACTTTCCCATCAGTGGTGGGTTTCAAAATTTTTTACTACCAGTTCTGTGGGTGTAGCTTGGTGGGCGTGGCTTGGTGGGCATGGCAGGGGAAGGATACTGCAAAATCTCCATTCCTTCCCCAATCCAGAGGAAGGTTACTGCAAAATCCCCATTTCCTCCCGATCAGCTGGGACTTGGGAGGCAGAGAAGAGAGGGGGCGGGGCCAGTCAGAATTTTTACTACCAGTTCTCCGAACTACTCAAAATTTCCGCTACCGGTTCTCCAGAACTGGTCAGAACCTGCTGAAACCCACCTCTGTTTTCCATCCTAGCCAATCAAAGTCAGGTCTTACTGTCTTCTGATCACAGAATTTCAATTTCAAATCTTTATTGTCAGTGCACAACATATGTACAATGAGATTGGTTGAGCTCCCTCAGTGCACCCCCGCAACACAATACAACTCACAGTGAAGACAGGAAATCCCTAACCCAATAAATCATATTAACAAAACACTCAGTCCTATTGCACCAGTGTGAACATATTACATGTTGCGCCGGCCTTGCAGTCCATCATACTACGTAGTTATGATGTTATTTCTCATTCAGGAGTCTGACAGCCCACGGATAAAAACTATTCTTCAACCTGTTTGTGTGGCTGGCTATGCTTCTATATCTCCTTCCCGATGGTAGGAGGGTAAAGAAGTGATGACCAGAGTGAGAGTCGTCCCACCCAGAAGTCCTGGGACCAGGCTTTGATCAAAACTTTAGGGTTGTTGTTTGCTGTTCTGAGCTTCTGCGGGGAATCTAGCATTGGGTAGTGTGGAAACTGGCTGCCCTTGGGGTATCTCTGCTGTTATTATTAAGAAGATCCTGGCAGCAGCTTTGTTATTAGTTGTGAAGTCATGTCCGACCCATCACGACCCCATGGACAATGTTCCTCCAGGCCTTCCTGTCCTCTACCATCCTCTGGAGTCCATTTAAGCTCATACTGATTGCTTCAGTGACTCCATCCAGCCACCTCATTCTCTGTCATCCCTTTCTTCTTTTGCCCTCAATCTTTTCCAGCATTAGGCTCTTCTCCAGTGAGTCCTTCCTTCTCATTAGGTGGCCAAAGTATTTGAGTTTCATCTTCAGGATCTGGCCTTCTAAAGAGCAGTCAGGGTTGATCTCCTCTAGGACTGACTGGTTGGATCGTCTTGCAGTCCAAGGGACTCGCAGGAGTCTTCTCCAGCACCAGAGTTCAAAGGCCTCAATTCTTTGGTGTTCAGCCTTTCTTATGGTCCAACTTTCACAGCCATCCATTGCAACTGGGAAAACCTTGACTATACGCACTTTTGTTGGCAGGGTGATGTCCCTGCTTTAATACTTCAGCTTACAATCTCTTTATTTACTGGTTTGCTTATTGTCTCTGGATCCCAAAGAACCCAACTGCTTGGACCTGCTGATCACTGTCTTGATATGTGGCAAAACAGTGTGGCCTCACCATCTCACCAGATTGCCCAGAGTGAATGAGAAAAAGTGAAAAGCAGGTGCCTCCATTTTCCCCAGGCAACCTTGTCAGTTATTAAAATCTTTCCCCAAACTTTCCACATTCCCAACCCAGAGAGATGGGTTACGCAGTGCATCACTGCTTTTCCAATAGTGCACATGTCAGCCTTTTGGGTAGGCCAGGTCAAGAAATGAGCATGGCAAAGATTCCAAGAATACTTTTTATCATTATAAGGTGTCTTAACAAAATTGTGGAAGCTTATCCAAGTTTCTCTCTGTCCCATCTTAAACTAAGCAAACTCGAGGTAAAGTTATTCTGAGTTTCTTATTCACACTTCACTGTATTTTAGGATTGCGCAATCTCTCTTTAGCAGCTTTCTTCTTCCTTTCCTTCTTAACTGATTTATCTTACTTTCTCCAAGTTCAACTCTACATTCCTTTACACCGATATTTCTCAACCTCAGCAACTTTAAGATGTGTGGACTTCAACTCCCAGAATCCCCCAGCCAGCATGCTGTACATCTTAAAATTGCTAAGGTCAAGAAACATTGCTTTACACTACCCCAGTTTTAAAACTCTTTGTTGAAATCCTTGCTTGGGTTCAAGTTTTGTATATTTAGCATTAAATACTCTTTGAATTTCTCCAAACTTTTGACATTGGGTTGGATTCTTGATTTTGTAAGCTGCCCAGAGTCATGGTACTGAGATGGAGGGTGATCAAAATGTAACAACTCAATAATTTGATATCTCTGTAGGGTTACCTCTCAAAGGTAACTGGGTAGCAAACCTAATCTCAAAATCAGTGTTAGACCCAGTCAATATTCGAATAGGTCACTAGAAAAAGCAGTGGTGAAACATTTCCATAGTTGTTGTAAACAACATGGATATATAAATGAAGATACCAGGAATTGAGTTCCACCTGCCAGAGATTGTGTCTTCACATGTAGCAGAAGAGAAGGCAGAGATGGAGGCAGAGTCAAGAGAGGATCCAGCCTAGAATTGTTACATGTCTACAAATGATCCAAGTCTGTTATCTAACACCAGTTTAATGTCGACTGGGGTGAAATCCAAAATTTTTCCCTACCAGTTCTGTGGGAGTGGCTTGGTGGGTGTGGCAAGGGAAGGATACTGCAAAATCTCCATTCCCTCCCCTCCTGGGGGAAGGATATTGCAAAATTTCCATTCCCACCCCACTCAGGGGCTACCGAAAAGTGGTATTTGCCGGTTCTCTGAACTACTCAAAATTTCCGCTACGGGTTCTCCAGAACTTGTTAGAACCTGCTGGATTTTACCCCTGATGTCGACCATTAGTTGATTAGATTCTCGTGTACAGACTTGAGCACTCAAACTTCTGAACTGGATTTTAATGTCTGATCCTGATTCTTCATGCCTGACACTACATGTCTTATTAGACTTACTTTTGCTTCAGTTTTTTTTTTTAAAATCAGGTCCTTTTCTATTTTATTTGGGAGAGTTTGTTCTCACAGTCAGTGAAAAAATGTGATGATTGTAAGGGACAGATGGAAAGAGACTGGCCAATTCCAAAGTAGGGACCAGGTAGCTCTTAACATAAAACAGAAAGGAGACAAATACATAGGTAAGTTTGAATATTGTTTCTTGTTATTGTTTTTCCACTTGGCTTATAAGCAAGTTAATGGCATGCTCAAAAATTCTGTTGCTCTGGAGTCCTAAAGTCTTCACTTCTAGAGGCCCCTCTTGAAACTCTAGCTTAAACCCAGAGCAAAATTTAGTTTGGTGGTCTCACCCTTTAGTGCTTCCAAATTCTTGTGGTTTCCTTGCAAGTCCTGAAAATGACTGGTTTCTCCCCCCCCCCCCATCTTTCTCTCTGAACTCCCAGCTGCTAAAGTCAAGCATTACTTTTAAATAAAGTCTTTTTGTTCGTGCCAGCTGTTGACCCTTTCACAATCTTATCCTTTAGGAACCACACCTCTCCTTAAAATCTGGACCTGTTTGGGAATTAAGGCTCCTTAGAAGGATTAAATCTTTTGGGGTGGGGTGGGGGGAAACCCAGCAGCAGACTTCTGTCAGTAAAGAAATGATGAGAATTTGGGGGTGGAGGAAGTTAGCTGTTGCATGACTGTTGAGAGTCTTTTTGTGGGACCAGTAGGTCATTTGGCGACTGCAAACCATGTTTGTTTATTGCTAATTATATTTCTAATTCTTCTAATAATAGGAGTTCTCTGAGTAATTACGAAGCAATGTGTTTCTAAAACCAAAAATAGAAAGGCAATAGAGCTAATACAGGAAAGATACATAAACATACAAAATTTCCGGTTTCCCAGAATTAAGTATTATTATCGTGTTAGCAAAATCATTCCGCTGTAAGATGAAAACTCCTTCATTGAATAACAGAATAACAAGAGTTGGAAAAGAGACCCTGGAGGTCTTCTAGTCCAACCCGCTACTCAATCAGGAAACCCTGAACCATTCCAGACAAGTGGCTGTCCAGTCAATTCTTAACAACCTCCAGTGCAGTGGTGAAATTCAATTTTTTTTTACTACCGGTTCTGTGGGCGTGGCTTGGTGGGCTTGGTGGGCATGGCAGAAGGATACTGCAAAATCTCCATTCCCACTCCAGGGGGAAGATACTGCAAAATCTTCATTCCCACCCCACTCCAGGGGGAAGGATACTGCAAAATCCCCATTCCCTCCCCATTCCTGGGGGAAGGATATTGCAAAATCCCTATTCTCACCCCACTCTGGGGCCAGCCAGAGGTGGTATTTGCCGGTTCTCCGAACTACTCAAAATTTCCACTACCGGTTCTCCAGAACCTGTCAGAACCTGCTGGATTTCACCCCTGCTCCAGTGATGATAATAATAATAATAATAATAATAATAATAATAATAATAATAATAATAATAATAATAATAATTTTATTTCTATACCGCCCTTCTCCCGAAGGACTCAGGGCGGTATACAGCCAGTTTAAAAATACAAGACACAACAATAATTAAAAATTAAAATAATTAAATAGAATTGGCTTAATTTAAAACCCCAAAAATTTAAAACATCCAATTAAAAATTATGTTGCTAACCCAGCCTGGTGGAACAATAGGGTCTTGAGTGCGCAGCGAAATACCCGGAGGTCAGAAATCTTACGAATTTCCGGGGGCAGTTCATTCCACAGGGCTGGGGCTCCCACAGAGAAGGCCCTCCCTCTGGGTGTCGCCAGCCGACATAACTTGGCTGATGGCACCCTGAGGAGACCTCTCTGTGGGAACGGACTGGTTGGTGGGAGGCTATTGGTGGCAGGAGACGGTCTCGAAGGTATCCGTCATGGGTGATGGAGCACCCATGACTTCCGGAGATTAGCCGTTCCACTGGTTAATTGTTTTCACTGGCAGGAAATTTCTCCTTAGGTCTAGGTTGCTTCTCTTCTTTGAATGCTGACATGTTACATTATGTCACTGAATATAATGGATCATGCTATACCCGTGATGGCGAACCTATGGCATGTGTGCCACAGGTGGCACGTGGAACCATATCTGTGGGCACATGAGCATTGCCCTAGCTCAGCTCCAAATGATTTTCGGGCCTTCTGGGCCTACCGGAAGTCAGGAGATGCGCCATTTCCAGCCTCTGGAGGGCTTCTCAGCAGGATAAGGGAGGCCGTTTTCGCCGTCCCCAGGCTCCAAGAAAGCCCCTGGAGCCTGGGGAAGGTGAAAAAAGGGCCTACTGGTAATATTTTTGCCGTCATGTGCCAAAAGAGGGGGCACGAGGGGGCATTGAATTATGGGTGTGGACATATGTATGCGCGACCTCCTCATGCCTCCCCTGCTTTTGGCACACAACGGCAAAAAGGTTAGCCATCACTGTGCTATACCATGCAAGTCCAAGATAGATGGAAGTTTTTTATCTTCCCGGTCTACCGTTGAGAAAGAGAGAGAGAGGCCAGGCCTTTCTTTGGGTAGGAGTGGACTAGAACCTTATTTTCTCTCTGCTCTTAGTCCAGCATCTTATCACCACAGATACTCCTCGACTTATGATCACAATCGGAACTAAAATTTCAATTGCTAAGGAAGGCGGTTAAGTGTGTCACATACAAGCCAGGGGTGGATTCTCCTTACCTTTACTACAGGTTCGCAACGGGATCATGTGCACACGCTCGCTTCGCTTGCACACGCGCCTTGCTTATGCGCATGCGCAGATCACTGATGACGACATCTGGGGTGGTGGGCGGAGTCTCCTGCCAGTTTTACTACTGGTTCTTGCGAGCCGGTCCGAACTGGGGGCAACCCGCCACTGGTACAAGCCCTTTTGCCAAGGCCGTTAAGCAAATCACTGCAAAGTTATTTCACTGTTTTACAAATTCACTGTTAAAGTGAATCACACAGTCGTTCAATGAATCCAGCTTTCCCCATTGACTTTGCTTGTCTGAAGCCAGCTGGGAAGGTCTCAAAGAGCGACCCCGTAACCCTGGGATGCTGCAACCATTGTAAATACATGCCAGTTGTCAAGCACTCAGATTTTGTTCCCATCAGCATGGAGATGCTGCGATATTCTTAAGTGTAAGAGGGAGTTGTTTTTTCATTGCCGCTGTAACTTTGAATGGTTGCTGAATGAAGTGTTGTAAGTAGAGGACTACGTTTATTCCACTCTGTGTCAGCGTTCCAGAAAAAAACTCTCTTCTGAGTAAAGACTCTGAAGCAAGCATTTTTCAAAGTTCTATTTACTAGAATAAGTAAACTGGCACATCTGGGAAAACCTGAATCTGAGAGGTCCCGGTTTTCCCTCAGTAAATCAAAACCCCCAAAACCATCCTCTCACTCTTCAGTCAATCACATGCTCCAATCACCATCTGTCCCATCTCGAGACATCACTCCAACCACTCCTTCTCCAGATGCAGGATTGCCCTGACCTTGACCGACAGGAAGAATGCTATTATGTCTACAGACAACCCCTCTACTAAACCCCCCCTCCTACTTTCCCACACAGGAGAAGGTGGCAGCATGGAAGTTTCCAGCCCAATATGGCTTCTAAAGCTGACACTCTGGTTCTGAGAGAGAGAGAGAGAGAGAGAGAGAGAGAGAGAGTCTCAACGTCACCCAGGGAGTTTCCATCACTGAGTGAGGAGTAGAACTTGGCTTTCTCCATTCCTGGTCCAGCATCTTCACCAGAACCATCTACTAGCTCTCAGAATGTGTACCATATAGACTTACAAAGTAGTGGTTACATTTCTATTTGTTTCCTTCTAAACTCCAGTAGGGCTTTTGGATGAGCCCTTCTCCAAATGTTTCCTGGGATGATATATATATATTTTCTTCTGCAACCTTTTCCTTCCATTAAAGTGGTACCATGCCATTGGGGTTGGCTGTTGCCAGCTTCCCCCTGAGCTTCCCGTAGTCTATAATGTTTCCACCCCAAGTCTTGGAAAAGGCTGGGGTTTAGTTTTGCTTCTAGCCCTGGCATTGCAACAGAGGGAATGTCATTTTTCCCCTGCTGCCTTTCCACAGCCTCGCACTCCGGTGCCTGAATAATTGCTGCTCAGCAATTCAGAGAGGCGAATTACTTCTGCATTATTGGCAAGAAAGTTGCCTGTGTGTGTCCATGAAGTCACCAGGGGTTGAGCTTGATTCCAGAATATTTCTACTTTTCCTCTGTAACACCAAGTTGTAATTAGTTGAGTCCTTTATGAATAGCAACTGTTTAAATGTGGCCTCATGTCAAGCAAAAGCAACCAGAACCACACGTGAAGCCTTACAGTTAGTCACCCAGGTTAACAAAAATCTCAACAGATATAATTGCATAGCAATTAAAGTATTGAAGCGGGCAAGAGATGATGGATAGATTATTTTTCTTTTTTGTTGTTCTGATTTGCTTTTCTTTTTCTCTCTCTTTTCTCTTTCTAGGTAGATGACATGACTAGAAGTTAGGTAGGATAGAAAGAAAACATTTTTTTAAATAAAGGGTGGTATGATTAAAAGTCAGAATAAAAGATAGAAATAAGAGAGGGGGAATATTAGCGTATACAGTTTTATATAATAAAATAAAAGCAATAGTGAGATAATATGGAATAATTGAATAATGATAGACTGTAACTTAATATAAATGTGTATTATTATTAGAAATATACAGTACAAGTTGATTGAATGTAATCACTATGATTAATTTTACTAGTTTTATTTGTATAAGAACGCATGATACCCAGGTTCCACATTGTTCACGCATTGATATGTTTGTAAAAAAAAAAAACTTGCAAAAAAAAAAAAAGAATCTCAACAGACTGACTACATTCTCTTCAGAAGGGCAAGATACAGTTTCAAGGATTCTGGTGGCAATCAGCCCTGTTCTACTTCTTGTAGTAGAACTCTAAACTTGGGTCCCTCTTGATCCTCGTCTAGTTGGAAATTCCACTACATGTATTGATTTCCATTCTTTCATCTTGCCACATGAATGAATCTACCCTTGCATCCTCTTCTAAGATGTCTTCTATGCC
The DNA here is from genome assembly GCA_022577455.1 of Arizona elegans. Taxonomy (NCBI): domain Eukaryota; kingdom Metazoa; phylum Chordata; class Lepidosauria; order Squamata; family Colubridae; genus Arizona; species Arizona elegans. The sequence continues at coordinate 12,356,579 of JAKOOJ010000011.1, read as the reverse complement.
CAAACATTCTGGTTGCTTAAAAAGGCTGTTATTGATTGGGCTACAACTTTCTGTTTAGTAAATTTCTTCAGCTAATGCATATATGAATCTCAAATTTATTTGTGAGTTTTCTCTGAAACACTGCTCAGGATATGATTGTGATTCACTTGTGATGATCTCTAGAGGATGGCTTTTGAACTACACAGCTATTTGCTGACTTGTCATGGTGGTGCAGTAGTCAACAGGTTAGTATCTGGAATGAAGATTAAGTTGTTATTAGAGAACCAAGAAGCTAATCCAGGAATCAGCATGGAGCCCAGAATTGTCAAGCTCTGAAAACCAAGGGAACACAGAGTTACTTCTAAGCCGTTTCCTTTATTGTTCCTCCCCTATAGACAGAAATCTTGCCAAACAATTTGCATCATTGAAGATTAACTTCTAGGGAGGAGCAGCCTGAACCTTTTCCCTTCCAACCAAACTATCTAAACTTTACTGTCTCTTGGTCCTCTGGAATCCAGCCCCTCCCTCCTTGGAATCCAGACTACATTCCACCACAACTACCTTTCTAGATCCTCCCTCTCTACTTTAGTTTTTTAAAATACTGTATTAATTTTTTTTTAAATGAAACCAGAAGCCGGTTCTGTGCAGCAGAAAAATAAAGCATCTTTAGCATTGTGCTGATTTGTAGACATATCTTTAGGATACTCAAAAGATCCAATTTAGAGGCAGTTGCCTTTTGAGAAACAGGGTTTTGGCTGACCAGACACAATGGGGGTCTTCTGTGGAGGACATTTCGTGAATGTACTTCACCTGTGTTAGGACTGATTTAACTGGCAAAGACTTGGACTTTGTTTAAAGACTATGAGACTGTTTTTCTACTATAAAATAAGCTTTTGATAAACCAGTTTGCATATCTCTTATTCATTGCTCTCAGCAACGTTTTCTTGTGCATTTACTCTGCTGGTTGGTAACACAACAACAATATCCTTAACAACCTGTTATTAAATTTCATCCAGGTCTGGAATGATTGAATAGCAAACTGACCATGGCATAACCTAGTGGTGGAATTCAAAGTTTTTACTACCGGTTCTGTGGGCGTGGCTTGGAGGGTGTAGTGTGGCTTGGAGGGCGTGGCAGGGGAAGGATACTGCAAAATCTCCATTCCCTCCTCACTCCTGGGGCAAGGTTACTGCAAAATCCCCATTCCCTCCCCCACCCACTAACCTGCTTTCCAGCTCCGTTCTCGTGCAGGGCAACAAAAGAAGACCCAGCTATCAGCTGGGACTCAGGAGGCAGAGAATTGATGGGGATGGGGCCAGTCAGAGGTGGTATTTGCTGGTTCTCCGTTCTTTGGTTCTACTCAAAATTTCTGCTACCAGTTCTCCAGAACTGGTCAGAACCTACTGAAACCCACCTCTGGCATAACCCATAGAGGAGTCAGCACTGAGCAAAAGAGAGAGGTTGCTACTTCCCATTTTGGGGAAGAAAGATTCACTTTGAGATACATTTACTGGACTTTAAGAAGGTGATGAAAAGCTGGCTTTTCCATCAGCCCTTGAGGACGGATGTCTTTAGAAATGTTCTTTCTTGGAATGTGGTATTCTGTTTGAACCAAGCTTGTTTGTTGTCCCTGGCACAGAATTGTGAATTGTTTGTAACTTGTTTAATTTGTATGTATATTTTTAGCCTGATTTTACAGAATAGCATATGTGAACTGCTTACAACGGGAGCAGTGTAGAAGTCCAGTAAAATAAATAAATAGGGTAATAAATGTTGACAGAACCAATGTTGTTTGCCTATTTGGCCTTAATTCATTAGCTATCTGTAAGCCATGGTTTATGCTGTTTGTGTAAAAGGAAGGCCATTGTGATGCATTCAGACATAGCTTAGTGTTATTTTTGAACCAGCCTTTGATTTAGGAGGGGGCCCCTTATTCACCACGGTTAAGCCAGCTTTAAATGCAGAATAGTGAGTTTAGCCACTTCAGCTGGGAAGAGGAAATAATAGCTGTTATTATTATGGAGAATCTTTAATTATTAGAACCTCATTAACTCTTCAGGCTATTCCCCTTGAAGAGCACCCGGAGGCTCCAACTGGTCCAGAATGCGGCCGCACGGGTGATTATGGGGGCGACATGGCGCACCCATGTAACACCTCTCCTGTGCGAGCTGCACTGGCTCCCGGTGGTCTTCCGGGTGCGATTCAAGGTGCTGGTCACCACCTTTAAAGTGCTCCATGGCTTAGGACCTGGGAATATACGAGATCGCCTTCTGCCACCAATAGCATCCCACCGGCCAATACGCTCCCACAGAGAGGGGCTCCTCAGGGTGCCGTTGGCCAAACAGTGTCAACTGGCGACACCCAGGGGGAGAGCCTTCTCTGTGGGGGCACCTGCCCTCCGGAATGAACTGCCCCTGGAAGTTCGCATGATCCCTGACCTACGTACCTTTCGCTGTGCCCTTAAGACTCTTTAGTTCCAACAGGCCGGACTTTTGACATAAGGGCCAAATTTATATATTCATTTTAAATTGTTTTTTAAATGTTGTTATATGTTTGTTTTAATATGGCTGTACACTGTCCTGAGTCCTTTGGGAGAAGGGCGCTATAGAAGTTTAATAAACTATAACTATAACTAACTATTTAGAAGAGTGGCTAATGCTTGAAAAATCTCCCAACAGTCACTTCCCTTCAAAAAGAGGCCTCATCTGTTGCCATGGTGTTCATTGAATTGCAAGGATGGTTGATGTGAGCATAGAAGAAGGCTGCTGGAACATGTATTTTTTGGGGGGGGGGTATTTCCTGTGGCCATTGCCAAAATGTGGCCTCCTGGAGTGCTTTCCAACCATCAAGAGGTACCTCTGTTCTAACAACTCTTTGATTCTCTTTTGGATCCAGTGAAGGTTGTGATCCTACAGAGCAGATGTAATCTCGATGTTGTAGATCTGTTTTGGAACTTCATCCTGGTGGACTTATTATCCCGAAGGTGCTTCTTATCCCATCAGGGGGCATAAAATATGGTGAGGAGTCTCAGAAAGTAAAGCGGTGGAATGGTAGGCATAGACCACTGATGGATAGCAGAAGAATGGCTTATCATCTTCTCTTCTATATGGCCTGTGTGTCCAGATTGCAAGAAAGAATTGAGAAGAAGACCTTCAAAATAAGTCCACCGAAGTCGGGGGATTCCAACGGCTGTTTCTTACCCCTAATTGAAAATTTGAAGTCTCTGAGGGCTTTCATCATGCCTAGAAGGGTGAGACTTGATAAGAAGGATTATTTATTTGTCAAATTTATTGGCTGCCCGTCTTACTTCCAGGTACCTCTCAACTCAAGGATCAAGCTTCCTTCTGCCAAGCACCATTCCAATGTGGAGAGCTCATGACAAAGAGGCTACACCAGAAGATTTGTCCAAAGGGGGCAGGGGTGGATTCTACATTTTTTTACTACCGGTTCTGTGGGCGTGGCTTATTTTGTGGGCGTGGCTTGATGGTCATGTGACAATTCTTTAGGATTTAGCAGAGGTACTGGTCTACCAGGCTTTTAACTGTTTGAAGAGCTGTACCGGTCTACCCATTTGTTCTTGGAGCGTTCCGGTCTATCCGTTTGTTTTTTGAGGCACCAGTCTACCTATTTGTTTTTCGAGCGCTCTGGTCTACCACCACACTGCCTTTTAACACTGATCAGCTGTAGGATGGCCCTTTGAAGCCCCGCGGCAAGAGTTTAAACAGTTTTTTTCCTTCTAGCCAATCAGCTGGGACTCGGGAGGCAGCAAATAGATTGGGGGCGGGGCCAAATAAAAGGTAAGAATAACGCGGAGGGTGGGTGGGAGGGCCCAGATCCCGAACAAAGAGAACCGGTTTGGTGACGTCATATCGTCACCGCTACCGGCCCGGCCGAACAGGGCCGAACCGGGAGGAACCCACCACTGAAAGGGGGCCATGGCCACAAAAGTGAATTAAATGTAAAGACAATTACGTTCAGTGAATATTGTTCACTGGCGCAGGCTGTCAGAGCGTCTTGAAGCATTCTGCCTTTCAATTGACTCCCCGAAACCTAACAGGCTGGACTCATTCACAAGATCCGAGAGAGCAGTAATCACATCATAAAAGTCTCCATTATACAGGTTTTTCGAACTTCTGTGTTAGATACCTTAGCAACCTGAACCAGTTGTTCTCCGTGTGTTGGAGAACTGTGGTTGCTAGAAGCTGTATTGTGAATTTTTAAAATTCTTGTCGAGCTGCAACTTCCCTGCTCCTGCTAAGAACAGAAGAGATGGGGAGGTGGGGGGACACAAGTATGTAGTATTTGGCAGGCCACTGAAATAGGAGAATTCTGACTTTTCCTTAGGAGAATTTTCCACTACTAATATTCACTAGGATGCTTCCATACAGTGTCAGTGTTTCAGCTTGGAATTGCTGCAATCTCACCCCCTCTCCCTACACTTTTGATGGGCATCCACACAATGCCACAGTAGTTCAGCTTTTTCTCAAGCTTCAGGTTTCCTTCCTATAAAAAAAAAAACATAAAAGGAGTGGAAATTCTGTATGATAACATGGCTGCAATTTCCTTCTTTTCCCTCCCCAAAGAGGACCGTTATCCTATTACACCATAATATTTTAATGTTCATTTTTTGTAGTGTACTGTAATGCAATAAATGGTTTAAACTCCACCAACGCAGTTGGTTGGTAGCTTCAAACGACCGACTGTGGCTTGGTTTGGAAGACAAGCAGGGCAGGCTTGTTAGGGCTTGGAGAGGAGACCACTAGCAAGTCCCAAGACTTTAAGTGCTCTTTTAAGAAATGTTAATCCCCTGTGAAGTTATCCTCCTAGATTTTCATGGTTTTACCAGACATCATATTTTTGCAACTTAAACCACCCTCAATCTGGAATTTCCAAATGCATGGAGGAAGTTGGCCAGGTGTCCACCTTCATAGTGGACATGCTTGGTGGGAATTATGTAATTTATATCCTAAAGACAGAAGTGGGTGTCACATACTTTAACAACCGGTTCGCCTGGAACTGAAAATGTGAGTGCACGCATGCACGCCACACGGGTGGGTTCTACTTACCTTTACTACCGGTTTGTAGCAGGGCCATGCACGCACGCTCTTCTGCACAAGCGCAGAAGCTTCTGTGCATGTGCAGAAGCGTTTTGATGACATCGTGGTCAGTGGGCGGAGCCTCCCACTGGTTTTACTACCGGTTCTATAGGACCGGTGTGAACCGGGGGCAATCCACCACTGGCGACCGCATCGAATAACAGACGATTATATAGGACATGATAGCACCAGGGTGAATGAGCGGGGCCAGACGCTGGTCAGGACTACCGATTCATCTGAACCGGTCCGAACCGGCAGTGGCCCACCATTGCCTAAAGACATTTGTAATTCAACAAGCTGAGGAAAAATACAATTGAACCTCACCTCTATTGGCTGTAGTAGAATTTCTACAGGAATTAGGCTAGATTGGTGTTTTTCAAACTTGGCCCCTTTGTGTGGACTTCAACTCCCAGATTTCCCCCCACCCCCATCCCAAATTCTGGGAGTTGAAAGTTCACTCATCTTCAAGGAGCCAATTTTGAAAAACTCTGGGCAAGATGATCTCTATGGTGCCAACTTTTATGCTCTATGATTCTGTGATTACTTCTTACCTTTCACCTATATTTCAGATATCCGCAACACTTTTTTTTCATGAGATATGTAAATAAATGTTATTCCTTTTATAATACACTGCTTTTTAAACAACCCTGGTCCCTGGGCAAACATTCTGATTCTTCTAAATTGTGGGCCAGCATAAGTTGTCCAGGCCACACACACTAGCCCACCAACTAAGTATTCTTGCCACTAGATTAATCTCCTCCTCCTCTTTTAGCCTCCCAAAGTGCAAAAATGTACCCAGACCACGTGGCAAATGGCTTGGTGTCTGACTTTGCGTCCAGTAAAGTGCCATCTCGTAATTTTATTGCATTATTTAAACGGCCCCAAAAAAAAAAAAAAAAAAAGAGAGAGAGAGAGAGAGAAGCTTTCAAAATTCAGCCAGATAAGAGTTATTTTTGCTAGGTATTTGCCTTCTATGCCTAGTCAAAATAAATAACAAAAAACATAGACTTCTGTCTTTTTTCTTAGGGGAAAGAAACCTTCCACCAACCTTTTCAGCTCTAAATTTAAAATGTTGATCTGATGAGAATCAAGAAAGCCTGTTCTTTCGGCAAAATAGTTATTTGGAAAGAGTGGTTTGATTAACTCCAGACTTCCACTGAATTAGAGATTAGACAGCTTTATTTATATGTCAGGAATATATCCCCCTCCCCCCCTTTTCATGTTGCTGTTTGATTCAGAGCCTTCATTGGATCTCCTTAACAGGAGAATTTGCAGTTCTTCGAGACTTAAACAAGAATGTATTGAATGCGTTGATTTCTAACTTTCGTGACGGCCCAAGGTGCTTGTTTGGGCTGCCAAGGGTGGGAAACCCAGTGAAGTGTTGATTAGCTGGATGGAAAGCTTCTGAATCAAGACCATCCTTCGGAGTCCTTGGTAGGGAAATATTGGAAAGCTGGAATAGGAACGCTGGTTAAAGATACCTTGTTCTTTGCTTACCTGGCGATCGAAAGAGAAAACCAGTGACCAGGATGTTGTCGTGCTAAGTTCTTTTTATAGATTTGTTTTGTTTTGTTTTATGGAAAGCAATTACTTTTCCAAACACGGATGCCAAGAAACTAACATGTCTATTTTTGTTTTCTTTGAGATGGGCCTTTGCTTGCAATACCCGGTTTCCCCGAAAATAAGACATCCCCTGATAATAACCTTTACTTGGTGGCAAGGCCAACCTTGATTCCTTTTGTGCATCCATGTGCACTGAAATCAGGGGTGGGCTGCTGGGGGTTTGCAGAGGTTTGGGAGAACTTCTAGTTAAGATTCTGTAAAGTTTGGAGAACCCCAAAATCCCACTCCTGGCTGGCCCTTCCCACCCCACCCCACCCTTCCCAGAAGTCTCCATGCAGCCCGTTTTGGATGCAGGTAAGTGCAGGGCGCGTACGGAGGGTCGGGGAGAGTGAAAAACGGGCCTACTTGAAGTTCAGGGAAATGGGCCCATTTCTGGCCTCCAGAGGGCCTCTGGAGCGCAGGGAGGCCATTTTCGCCCTCCTGGAGGCTTGAAAAAAGCCTCCGGAGCACGGGGAGGGCAAAAACGCCCCCCTGCCATGGTGCAGGAGGCTGACTAAGCCACACCCACCCAGCAACCGGGCAAAGAACCCCTTGCTAAAATTTTTGAAGCCCACCCCTGACCGAAAGCTACATATTTCTTGATTGTCCATCGTTGGTCAGGGGCATGGAAGATTGCCCATTAAAGACTAAAGCATAAAGACCTTTAGAACCGGAGAGAATTGCTGCAACCTGGATGATATTTTCAACGTGAGCACAGGGAGTCCTCAAATTACAACCACAATTGAGCCCAAAATTTCTGTTGCTAAGCAAGGCAGTTAAGTGAGTTTTGCCCCATTTTACGATCTACTTTCTAGCCAGTTATTAAGTGGATCACTACCGTTATTAAGTTAGCAACATGGTTGTTAAGTGAACTCTGACTTCCCAATTGACTTTGGTTGTCAGAAGGTCGCAAAAGGGGAATCACATGATCCGGGTGCTCTGCGACCGTCATAAATGCATGCTAGTTGCCTGGGTCTGTATTTTGATCACGTGACCACAGGGATGGTGCAAGACTGAACAGGGTGTGTCAAATTTTTCAGCTTTCAATTTTCAAACATTTGGGGTGCTCAAAAATTGTGATATGCCTTGGGGATTGTAAAAATATTTTGATTACGAATAGAATGGAATAGGAATAGGAATAGGAATAGGAATAGAATAAGGAATAGGAATAGAATAGAATAAGGAATAGGAATGGAAAGGAATAGGGATAGGGATAGGGATAGGGATAGGATAGGATAGGATAGGATAGGATAGGATAGGATAGGATAGGATAGGATAGAATAGGGAATAGGAATGGAATGGAATGGAATAGGAATAGGAATAGGAATGGAAATAGAATAGAATAGAATAGGGAATAGGAATGGAATGGAATGGAATGGAATAGAATAGAATAGAATAGAATAGAATAGAATAGAATAGAATAGAATAAGGAATAGGAATGGAATGGAATGGAATGGAATGGAATAAGGAATAGGAATAGAATAAGGAATAGGAATAGAATAGGAATAGAATAGAATAGAATAGAATAGAATAGAATAGAATAGAATAGAATAAGGAATAGGGAGTTGGAAGGGACCTTGGAGGTTATCTAGTCTAACCCCCTGTTTAGGCAGGAAATTTAGATGTGCTTGGTAAATAACTACATAAATATCATACGTTTTTAACATTTTGTTTTGCTTCATTCAACAGTCATGTGAAAACAGTCATAAGTCACTTTTTTCAGTGCCATTGTAACTTCACACAGTCACTAAAGAAATGTTTGTAAGTGGAAGACTACCTGTATATCATCATACCTAATTACATCACTTGTGAATTTCAGTTTTGCCTAGATGTTGATTTTAGTATTGGAACTTGGATGGTCTGAAGGACCAGATTAGAAGCAGATTATCATGGAGAAAAATCTAGCTGTGTGGTCACTAAAAGTTGATTCCGACACTTTTTAATCATTGCTATTGAGAAATAGCTGGGCAGTAGAAAATGTTTTGATTTGCCTCCTGCCACCTCTGATTTATTGCTTTAAATAATTTTTATTCCAAGTTTTGAAAGTAATAATAAGAACTAATTTGAACTAAAATAGAACAGAGAAAAAAGGGAAGACAGAAAGAAAAGGCTAAAAGCACAACGAGGAAAAAGAAGAAACCGGAAAAAAGAAAAAATATATAAAGAAGGGCTTTTGATATTCTTTGTGACAGTTATAAGTACAATTTTATTTTAACCTCTCTCTCTAAAGTTGCATCATGACTCTCTTCTTTCTATCATCTATCCTGTTTAATCCACAAAGCCATAAATTGCACAGACATTCCCCCCTCCCCTGTTTTATGCAAAAAGCCCAGGAAGGTTTCCAGTCACCCATAAATGTAGATACAGAGACGGCCCTTCCTCTAATCAAAGAAGTCAGTTCGTCCATCTCAACAAGATCTGTCAATCCTTTCCATCTTTCCACTGCCTCTGATTTATTTTATCAGCTGTGCGATTCGCTTAACAACCGTCTGGCTTGTAAAATCAGGGGTTGAGTCAGTTAACAACCACCTTGCTTTGTAACAGAAATCCCTGTCCTGATTGTGGTCATAAATTGAGGACTACCTGTACGTAAAACAGCTTTCTCTAGCAACATCTTTTTGCTGTTTTGATTGTTTTAAAATGTTTTCAGTATTTTTAATTGTAATGTTTTTTTTTAAATCGTAAACCTCCCAGAGTCATTGAGATGGGCAGCTATAGAAATCAATCAATCAATCAAAGAAACAAACATTAAAGGTGAAGGTTTGTTCTCCAAGCTTATGGGTTGGTTTCTAAATGTTTTGTTACCAAACTAGGTAACATCTTCAGCAGAGTTTAGGGCCTTGATGGCAAACCTATGGCACGCATGCCACAGGTGGCACGTGGAGCCATATCTTCGGGCACGCGAACCATTGCCCTAGTTCAGCTCCAGCATGCATGCACATGCTGGCCAGCTGATTTTCAGCTGGCCCTGCCCACACCTCTCCTCTTAGGAGTCTCCACGTGGCCTGTTTAGGATGTCAGGTAAGTACAGGGCTCATGCGGAGGCCCTGGGAGGGCATTTTCAGCCTCCGAACGGCCTCCGGGGGCGTGGGAGGGGCCGTTTTCACCCTCCCCAGGCTCCAGGAAAGCTTCTGGAACCTGGGGAAGGCGAAAAAATGGGCCTACCTGGCCCACAGGAAGTCAGGAAACAGGCCATTTCCGGCCTCCAGATGGTCTCTGGGGGGGTGGGAGAGACCGTTTTTGCCCTCTGGAGGCTTCAGATAGTCCTGCTAGGCCCAAAACAGGCGCAGGGGGGTTGTGCGCGCATGCGCAGGGGAGTGTAGGGGGGTTATGTATGCATGCGCAGGGGAACACGGGGGTTCATGTGCTCGGGGGCGGGCGTAGGGGGCATTGAATTATGGGTGTGGGCACACACGCATGTGACCCCCTCCCCGCACTTCACCCCCGCTTTTGGCACGTGACAGCAAAAAGGTTAGCCATCACTGGTTTAGGGGATGTCAGTGTTCTTCTGTTTATAAGGGCTTCAGGTGTGGGTATATCAACTGAAGGTCTTGGTGACAGGTCAGCTGTCAGAGACTCGCTGATGACTCACAGCTGACCCATCACAAGACCCTCACTTGACACACCCACACCTGAAGTCCTTATAAACAGCACACTGACACTGACACCCCTAAACTCCACTGAAGATGTTACCTAGCTTGGTAATGAAATGTTTGGAAACCAACTCACAAGCTCCGAGAACGAACCTTTGCCCTCATCCTACAATCTGAGCTACTCACCACTATTGCAAAACAAACACTGATCTGTGTTCCACCAACACTTATTCTTACCAGAGCTGTAGATGTTGCTGTTGCATAATTTAATCAACCAACTGGCTCTTTATGCCTTCGGTTGTTGATGCTACATTTACCAAGGAAAGTGTAAGAGCTGATGTTGGTGAGCATTTATCATTTATCTATATATTTATATATAAAAACGATAATCACTCATGCTGTAATCATTACAAACTTGAAATTTGCCACATATGTTCCTCTTGGCTTCTGGGTGCTCAGTAAGAAAGGATTTTTCGAAATGACCATCAGAGCACTAGTATTTCCTATATTATGATTAACACGCTGTGATGCTAAGGAGTTCTACTCCCGCTCCCCACCTGAAAAAAAATCTATTCCAAATGCAGAACACAAGCAGAGGAGAGGAGTTTCACTTTCAGTTTTACTTTCATAGCAGGAAGCAGCTTTAATACAGAACACTTGAGCTGAGCCATGGCCAGGCTCTTTCCTGTCTCCTTCTTGCTCACACAGCAAATACTATTTCACTTTCCAAACAGCCCTCTGATGCTAAGGAGTTCCACTCTCCCTCCCCACCTGAAAAGAAATCTGTTCCACGCTCTAGGATAGGGGAGGCTTCTGCGGGGCAAGGCTGAGGGAGAGAAGGGGATAAGATAGGAGACGTTTCTGTGGGGCAAGACTGAGGGAGAGAAGGGGATAGGCTAGGGGAGGCTTCTGTGGGGCAAGGCTGAGGGAGAGAAAGGGAGAGGAGAGGCCGATTGTAACTACTTTTCAAGCTGTAAGTGTCAATTTATCAAGCCCGATCAAATAGTTTTGTAGCGAAGTACGATTATCCAGCTAGTTGGTATATGCGTGTATCTTGCTGTCTAAACTTTTGATGGTTTCTCTGGAAGGGCTTCCCCGGAGTCATTCTAGTGCATGGCGGTTTGGCAAGGCTTCCTCTATTTTTGTCACAGGAATGAGCCTTCATGGGTATCTTGGCTGCACAACTGTTAATCGAACCATGGTGTGTCTGCTGTGTGGCCCTTCAAGCATGCCTCTCTCTGTGGGAAAACAATGGCTGGAATGTCACAAGCTCTGCCGATGCATCGAGCCAAAGGGATCTTCAAAAAGTGTTGATTTGGCTGGCCTACAGAACAGCGGGGAACTCTTTAATTCACAACGCCTTTGTCAACTAAGATGACCACTTTTGGGCCAGACTCCAATTTGAGGCCATCCTGTGTGTGGGCTGGATGAGAGCCATCAGGCTCTGAAGTGGTTCCACTGGATGACTTTCGGTCACGGTGTGTGTACATTGGTTGGATCAACCTGAGTCTACTCTCTCTAAGGATATGGGATTAGAGCTTGGTTTCACTCATCTTCTCAAGTTCTTCCCGTCTCAACTCCCTCTTGTTTTTATTACAGTGTTGGGGAAGATTAGCTGGAGGACTGTGTATAGTCCTGAATTTAGAAAGGCATTGCCAGATATGGCTAAGGTAAAAGAGATGGTGGACCATTCAGCAGCTCTGCAGTTGTCTATAAAAGTTAAAGGTTCCCCTCGCACATATAAGCTAGTCTTTCCTGACTCTAGGAGGCGGTGCTCATCTTCGTTTCAAAGCCGAAGAGCCAGCGCTGTCCGAAGACGTCTCTGTGTGGCCGGCATGACAAAATGCCAAAGGCGCACGCAACACTGTTACCTTCCCACCAAAGGTGGTCCCTATTTTTCTACTTGCATTTTTTTCAAATTGCTAGGTTGGCAGAAGCTGGGACAAGGAATGGGAGCTCACCCCGTTATGCGGCACTAGGGATTCGAACCACTGAATTTAGTAGGTCATGGTGCTTTTCCAAAAGGCAAGTGGACTTTCTTGATTTTTTTTTTCCTTGAAAGACACTCTTTTGAAGACAGCAAAGTTCACATTCTGGACAGAAAGGACTATTGGTTTGAGAGAGGGATCAAAGAGGCCATTTGTGTTAAAATTGAACAGCCCTCTCTCAATAGAGGAAGAGGGATACGACACCACCTATCTCCTCTCTACAACACGGTCCTTTCAGCAATCCCAAGAGGGTTGCACTCTGATTCAGGTGACTGTGAGGATACAGATAAACTCCCAAGTGTCTAACTCTCAGAGTGCTAAGGATTAGAGGACTCTAAAATAATATACTCTATTTTTCGGACTATAAGACGCTCCAGACTGTAAGATGCCCATTAGCTTTAGAGAAGGAAAACAAGGGAAAAAAAATCTGCCTCTATCTCCACCACCCATTCACTGCCGCCGCCACCTGTTCGCCGCCGCCCATTCGCTGCCGTGGCCCGTTCGCTGCGGCCCATCTGACGAATATCACAATAGCACATTATTCATGGTGTGGTCCCTGATACTAACTAAAAGGAGCAATCATAACAGAAGCAGATAATAGGGTTATGAAAAGATGCCCTCTAAATGTAAATGCCTGGAGCCATCTCTGTGTGTGTTAGGCGACCATATCAATTTATTTAATAATGAGGGAATCGACGTATTCAGAATTAATTGTCCTGATTGCTATAACTCCTGCTCAACAGTATTGAAGTGATAAAGAACACAGTGTTAGTGTAAATCTCTCAGCCCTGGGGAATCAGCTTCTGGCAAATAGTCCTTACTTTCAGTTAGAGAGAAATTAATTGTGGGTGGGAATATGAAGATTTGATCGAAATGATATCTCGAGTCAGTTTGACGGTTGGGTGTAGATGTAATTTCCCCCCAGATTGATTCACAAATTCAGTTTGAGTCAATTGAATGACTTAAGTGATTTGCACATCCATAGTTAATAATTAATAGTGTTCTCTGAAACATATGACTCTAAATATTAATGGTGCTAAAATATTGATGAAACTGTATTAACCTTGCTCTGAAGCTTTTCTTCATGATTATTCCAGAGTTTTATGCAGATTTTGTTCGGCTGTTCTATTATGGAACATATTTGAAGCCAACTTAAGTCTTGCAGAAATTGCTGGCATACAATTTAATACATAATATTATAGTTAGCATTATTATTAATAATAATAGGGTATGAAAAGGGATGGATGAAACCAATTAGACTGGGCTCTAATGCTGAAGTCAGGACGGGTGAATTTGTCATTTCTAACCTTCCAATTTTCTGTTTATAAATTCCTTTTCTAGTTTCCATGTTTTTGAAAATTTCTACATATTACATATACCTTCCTCCAAATAAATGCATTATAATAAACATTCAGTATCATCTCTTATATGCAGTCTTCCCTATAATTTGGCACTAATGCACAATTGAAAAAGAATTGAATCTTGATTGTGGATGATAGTAATAAACTCATTTTGCACTCAAATGCACACAAATCCATGTCTCCGTCTCTATGATGAAATGGCAAACTTTCTGTTCTAAATCTAGAACAGACCCCTAGCGAGAGCGGAGAAGGGAAATGTAGCAGCTTTTGGAGCCGTGGTGGCGCAGCGGTTAGAATGCAGTACTGCAGTACTGCAGGCTAACTGCTCACTCCAAGAGTTCGATTCTGATGAGCTCAAGGTTGACTCCGCCTTCCACCCTTCCAAAGTCAGTAAAATGAGGGCTCAGATTGTTGGGGGCAATATGCTGACTCTGTAAAAACCGCTTAGAGAGGGCTGTGAAGCACTATAAAGCGGTATATAAGTCTAAGTGCTATTGCTATATTTAAGCTTGTTTCTATTCTGAAATTGTTTCGGGATTTTATGCTTGCAGTGGGGGGGGAAAGAAACGTTGTTTTTGTTTTTATTAACTAGAGAGGCTTATTGTTATAGAAATGTAAAAACTGCTTAGAGAGGGCTGTAATGCACTGTGAAGCAATATATAAGTCTAAGTGCTATGGCTATTTTGTGCCTTCTATCATCTGATTCAGCCTCTGTCCTCAGGGATGAAATCCAGCAGGTTCTGACAGGTTCTGGAGAACCAGTAGCGGAAATTTTGAGTAGTTCGGAGAACCGGCAAATACCACCTCTGGCTGGCCCCAGAGTGGGGTGGGAATTTTGTTTTTACAATATCCTTCCCCCAGGAGTGGGGAGAGAATGGGGCTTTTGCAGTATCCTTCCTTTGGAGCAGGGTGGGAATGGGGATTTTGCAGTATCCTTCCCCCAGGAGTGGGGAGAGAATGGGGATTTTGCAATATCCTTCCCCTGCCACGCCCACCAAGCCACGCCCACAGAACTAGTAGTAAAAAAAAATTGGATTTCACCACTGCTCCAAGGTGTCTAAATATGAGGTCATCTAAATACAGAGATCCCAAACCTCACTCTCTCTCCAGAGGATTGGTGAAGTCATTTCTAATTTTCTGTCCCCAAACTGCCTGAAATACTGTAGATTTCCAAGCCGTTGTGTTATGGCCAGTTGGCTGCTAGCTCCTTCAATAGCCGAATCAGATGAGGAGGTGACGTGGGAGTCAGGGCCAGTATTAAGGCAATCTGAGAGCTCCGAGGGGGAAGAGGGAATGGAGCTGTCAGCGATAGAGACAGAGGCGGAGCCTGAGCCGTCCATCAGCCCTCAGATGGAGAGTCAACAGCTCTCAGGTCTGAAGGTGGCTGATGAGGAAGAGGAGGAACAGCTGGGTCCAGTGTCTAATGCACGGATGCACAGAAGACAGAAGAGAGGAGAGCAGTGGAAATCTATGGGCCATTCCTTGGGATGGAAGAGCCACCACTGCTAGCGAAGACCCATTCTAGCTCTGGGGATAAAAGGCAGGGGGCGGAGATGAATAGATGTGGCAGACAAATGAATAGGACAGGAGAAGACAGAACTGAAGATTGTCCACTGTTTTTGCAAATACAAGTAGTCCTCAATTTACAACAGTTTATTTAGTGACCAGGGTGGATAAAAATCAATGATTTAAAAAAAAAAAAATTAAAAATTGGATTTTTAAAATTTAAATCTGATTTTAATAAAATGCTTTCGGAGTAAAAATCTATCTAAAGGTAGTTTTCTGTTTAACATACATGAATAATTTAGTTTATTCAGCATGAAATGGAGCTTAGTTAGATGGCATATGGCTGTATATTCTGCAGTATTTACATTTTTGGTAAACTCATTCAATGAATCCGAGCTCTGCAAAGCTGAGATAACATGCCCTACATTGATGCATTCACATAATTTCACAGCAGAGATGACAGTTGCTCTTTAAAAATTAGGATTTAAATCGAGTTGATTTAAATCAAGCCTTTTTATTACTTTAGAATAGAATAGAATAACAGAGTTGGAAGGGACCTTGGAGGTCTTCTAGTCCAACCCCCTGCTTAGGCAGAAAACCCTACATCATTTCAGACAAATGGTTATCAAACCTCTTCTTAAAAATTTCCAGTGTTGGAGTATTCTCAACTTCTGGAGGCAAGTTGTTCCACAGATTAATTGTTCTAACTGTCAGGAAATCTCTCCTTAGTTCTAAGTTGCTTCTCTCCTTGATTAGTTTCCACCCATTGCTTCTTATTCTACCCTCAGGTGCTCTGGAGAATAGCTTGACTCCCTCTTCTTTGTGGCAGTTCCTGAGATATTGAAACACTGCTATCATGTCTCCCCTAGTCCTTCTCTTCATCAAACTAGACATACCCAGTTCCTGCAACCATTCTTCATATGTTTTAGCCTCCAGTCGCCTAAACATCTTGGTTGCTCTTCTCTGCATTCTTTCTAGTAATATGAATCATGATTTAAATCGACCTGATTTAAATAAAACTCATCCTGTTAGTGACTGAAGTGAAACAGCACCGAACAAAGTGACTTATGACCAGTTTTCACACTTACAACCATTGCATCATCCCCACATAAACAACATTCAGATACTTGGCAACTGTCTCGTATTTACGACGGTTGTAGTGTCCCGGGGTCATGCGATCCACCTTTTGTAATCTTTGCCGAGAAGCAAAGTCAATGAGGAAGCCAGATTCCCTTAACAACCGTGTTACTAACTTAACGAGTGCAGCGATTCACTTAACAACTGGGGCAAGAAAGGTTTTAAAATGGGGCAACATTCGCTTACCAGCTGTCTCACTTAGCAACAGAAATGTTGGGCTCAATTGTAGTTGTAAATCGAAGTCTACCTGTATTCAGAAAAGTTGATCTAAGTTTGATCTAGGACCATGATCGCGAACCTATGGCATGCGTGCCACAGGTGGCACGCGGAGCCATATCAGTGGGCACGCAAACTCAGCTCCAGCGCACATGCGTGCGCTGTCCAGCTAATTTTCAGGCCTTCTGGGCCCACCAAAAGTCAGGAAACAGGCTGTTTCTGGCCTCCAGAGGGCCCCCAGGGGGTGGGGAAGGCCGTTTTCATCCTCCCCAGACTCCTAGAAAGCCTCTGGAGCCTGGGGAGGGCAAAAAACGGGCCTACCGGGCCCACCATGCCATCACGTTCCAAAAGTGGGGGGACCACGGGGTGGTTGTGCACGGGGGGGTGGGCGCATAGAATTATGGGTGTGGGCACGTGTTCACACAACCCCCCGCACTCCCCCCACTTTTGGCACGCAATGGCAAAAAGGTTAGCCATCACTGATCTAGGACAGCTGGTTAGGGCTGAAAACAGCTTCTAAAGAACAGCTGATCATCGGAGGAAGCAGCAATGAGAAAAGCTGTATAGTAATTACTGTATAGTAATACCAACGAGTGCCCAAACCGAAACACACGTGCCGGCCAGCTGGTCTTTGCGCACGCCGGAGCACTGGAAACTCAAAGACCAGCTGGCTGGCGACTGCATGCCTGTTTTCTGGGCCATTTCCAGTCCGTTTTTTGAGCAATTTTTAGGCCGTTTTCCTGTGCTCCGGCACCCACAAAGACCAACTGGCTGGCACGCCGGAAACCAGAAGAGCAGCTGCTGATGGCACGCCTGCCCACAGAGAGGGCTCTGCATGCCACCTCTGGCACTCGTGCCATAGGTTCACCATCACGGATCTAGGATGCTTCTCTGGGTGACTGCAGTTTTTAAAATCCATGCCATGCAGCACATACCTCTCCGTCTTCAAGTCCTCAGTGGCGTGCATGGAATTGGGATCAGGTTTGCTTATTAAGCCCTCTAAAGTTTGGAACATGTGGAATTAATACCTTGTAATTGAAAATCCTCTCGGGTCCGTCCCCCCCGCTTCTTTCTGCGAGTCGAGAAAATGCTGCTTAATGATTTTTTTGGTGAGGCTCAAATTTTCCTCGCCTTCTCTCAGTGTGCCTTGTGTCCTCCTTTTGCGCAGGCTAGACATTGGGGTGCACTCAAGCTTCAGTGCCCGAGGTTCTCTTCTCCTCCTCCAAAGTTAATGGTCTGTCATTTCTTTTTACTAGAAAATGAAAAGTCCAACCCTTCCTCCTTTGCCAGACCTAAGCATAATTTCTTTCACACATGGAGCATTTTGGTATTAGGTTGTATTTTCCCTCTCTGTGCATAGTATTACATCCTGTCTGCTTAGGTCTCTTGTCCTTGTAGACTCTGCCGCTCCCCTCACCCTCTGGCTCGCCTGGACATAACACTGCACAAAAGATTTCACACTGCGGACTTCTTTTTTCACAAATCTTTCCACAGCGCCCAGCTGTTTTAAAGCACTTTGCAATGATGTTCTTGTTAGTTGCGAAGTCATGTCCAACCCATCGCGATTCCATGGACAACGTTCCTCCAGGCCTTCCTGTCCTCTACCATCCTCTGGAGTCCATTTAAGCTCAAGCCTACTGCTTCAGTGATGCCATCCAGCCACCTCATTCTTTGTCGTCCTCTTCTTCTTTTGCCCTCAATCGTTCCCAGCATTAGGCTCTTCTCCAGTGAGTCCTTCCTTCTCATTAGGTGGCCAAAGTATATCTGAGTTTCATCTTCAGGATCTGGCCTTCTAAAGAGCAGTCAGGGTTGATCTCCTCTAGGACTGACCGGTTGGATCGCCTTGCAGTCCAAGGGACTCGCAGGAGTCTTCTCCAGCACCAGAGTTCAAAGGCCTCAATTCTTTGGCACTCAGCCTTTCTTATGGTCCAATTTTCACAGCCATACATTGCAACTGGGAAAACTATAGCCTTGACTATACGCACTTTTGTTGGCAGGGTGATGTCTCTGCTTTTTAGCATTCTGTCTAGATTTGCCATACTTTCCTCCCCAGGATCAAGCGTCTTTTAATTTCTTGGCTGCAGTCCCCATCTGCGGTGATCTTGGAGCCCAGGCAAATAAAATCTGTCACTACCTCCATTTCTTCCCCATCTATTTGGCAGGAATCGAGAGGGCCAGATGCCATGATCTTAGTTTTCTTAATGTTGCGTTTCAATTACAATGATGGGTAAGAAGTAAAAAGTAAAGGTTTCCCTGTCCAATCGTGTCCAATTTAGGGCACAATGCTCATCTCCGTTTCTTGGCCAAGGGAGCCAAGAAGACAATTTCCATAGTCATGTGGCCAGCATGGCTAGACGCCAAAGGCACACGCAATGGTATTACTTTCCCACTGAAGTGGTACCTATTAATCTACTTGCATTTGCTTCAGGGGTGGGTTCTACTTACCTTTACTACCGGTTCGCAGTGGGGATGCGCAGAAGCGTTTTGATAACATCGGGGTCGGTGGGCGGAGCCTCCCGCCGGTTTTACTACCGGTTCTATAGAACCAGTGTGAACCGGGGGCAACCCACCACTGTTTTGCTTGCTTTCGAACTGCTAGGTGGGCAGGAACAGGAGCAAGGAACGGGAGCTCACCCATTGCGTGGAGGTCGGGTCTCGCACCTGGGCTGTTAGCTCTCCAGTTGACAAGCTCAGTGTCTTTAACAGCTGGGCCATTGCACTCCAGTTAAGAAATGGAATACAGGATTTAAGAAGTGTCAGAGGAACCCCTTTCATTCCAACGAGGATGATACATGGATATTGACTATGTCCAAACAGCTGTGTTGTCGACTGAAGAACATCTACTTCTCCAGGTATCTAGAGAAGGTAGCTTTTTATATGGCAAAAGCACTTGTGTTGGAATCTGGCACTGAGTTATTAGAAGGGGAATAAAGAGAATATCAGCCTTCAACCACTGCTAGGCAGAAAGTGGCCCAGGAGGGATCCTTCCTAATTTCTTCTCAACATTTATCAGACAGTTATGCAGAGCATGCTTTAGTCAGGCAAGATTTTGCCCGCGGGCAAACATGCAATAAAGAAACTGCTCTGAGCTTTTACAGGTTTTCTTCTTGGTTACCCGTGCCTGATAGCACTGCATAAATTGTAGAACCACTTGGTGGGTGGATATCATAGAGAGAGAAGAGGGTAGGGTTGCTAGACTACAATTTCTCTGGCATTACCCACGGTGGCTGGGAGCAGCAGATCAGAATGTCTGGGAGGCCATATAGCTTCCTTGACTACTGTACTCTCATCCTTCTACATGTACTGTGGATTGAATATTATAAAAGCTGAGAGAATAACAGCCAATATTGTCTCACTTTTTGCCTCTCAGATTGCCCAACACAGAGTTTTCAAATCATGTAATCCATTCATTAAAAAGGGGAAAACCCAAAATCTTAAATCAAGAAGCAAAGCGTCAATGATTAAAAAACTTCCTTCTTTCCTTCTTCCCTTCATTCCTTCTTTTCTTCCTTCCTTCCTCCCTCCCTCCCTCCTCCATCTCCTCCCTCCCTCCTTCCCTCCATATTTACCCATGTCTCGCTTACATAATGGACTTTCCACCTTCACCTTCTCAGTGCAGTTGCTAGTGGCAGGTGTGTATTTACGTTCTCTACATTTCTCCTCTGAGAATCTCTTGGCATGAGCAAATTCCTAATGGTATTGTACCAGGGGTGAAATGCTCCCGGTTCGGACCAGATCACCTGATCCAGTAGCAATGGAGGTGGGTGGTTCGGAGAACCGGTAGCAAAAATCCCTGCCCCCCCCCACGCCCAGCTGAGTTGCACAATCATCAGAGGCTTTTTTTTTTTTAACTTTTAAAAGCATTTTTTCTATAACCTCTTTGGCCAAAGAAATGTTTTTGAAAGTAAAAAAAATAAGCCTCTGATGATCGTGCCTCAGCTGGGATCCTCAAAGGCTTTTAAAAGCATTTTTTCTACAACCTCTTCAGATGATGATCCAAGCTGAGTTGCCTGATCGGCAAAGGCTTCTTAAAAAAGACTCTGCTGATCAGGCAATTCAGCTTGGATCATCAGAGGCATTTAAAAGAAAAAAAGCCTCTGCCGATCAGGCAACTCAGCTTGGATCATCAGAGGCATTTAAAAGAAAAAAAGCCTCTGCCGATCAGGCAACTCAGCTTGGATCGTCAGAGCCTTTTGAAAGCATTTTTTTACAACCTCTTCGTCGAAGAGGTTGTAGAAAAAATGGTTTTAAAAGTAAAAAAAAATAAAAATTGGCCACACCCACCCAGTCACATTACCCCCCCCACCAAGCCATGCCCACAGAACCTGTAGTAACAAATTTTAGATTTCACCACTGTATTGTATGGTGGGATATTGATCATGTTTCTGGTAATGTCTTCATTTCTTGACTGCATTCACATATCAAATCCAGGTGTGGTTTGTTTGTTCAACTTACATGGCTGCACATCTCAAGTGTGTGACTGGACAGCTTGCAATGTTACACACACACACACACACACACACACACACACACACACACACACACCAATGCTAAAATAAAACAAGAAATAAAACACACAGCAGCCAGATATCATTAAAAAAGCCCTTAACATAGCCAAGAAACTTTGCTTGCTGTTTGCCTTGAGGTGTGGTGTGTGTACCAAGCCAAAAACCATAATGATTTGTAAACCATGTTTAATGGCAGCGTGCATTTTGCAAACCCAGCCGGTTTTTGTTTTTTCAGAAAACAGCGATTAAGCAAGGTGATTCTTCATGATGTATGAACCAGACCCTATGCTTCTTAGCTTGCTGTCACCATAACCTTATGACTTATCTGATCACCCACTTTGTTTGTTTGTTCGCTCCAGTTTGTAGTTTGAGAAATGGCATTAAAAAACAAACAAACCAGAATAAACTCCAAAGTAGAAAAGCGTTTCTACCAAAGGCAGAAAATAAGACATTTCACCCAAAGGTGATATAAGGTACTAACCCCCCCCCCCCCCCCATGGTCTCGTATGGTATCTGCCTGGCCAGTTTGTTCCTACAGGGTTAGTGCACTCCTGGTTCCTTCGGTTAAACAATGTTATCTTTCAGGACCCAGAAGCCTTCTCTGTAGCAAAATCTACCCTCTGGAATGAGGTTCCTCCTAAGATCCAGATGCCCCTCATTCTGCTGTGGTATAGAAGAGCTGTGAAGACCAGGCTCTTCACCAGGTCTTTGGTGACGGACAGAGGTGGGTTTCAGCAGGTTCTGACCAGTTCTGGAGAACCGGTAATGGAAATTTTGAGTAGTTCGGAGAACTGGTAGTAAAAATTCTGACTGGCCCCGCCCCCATTTATTCTCTGCTTCCCAAGTCCCAGCTGATCAGGAGGAAATGGGGATTTTGCAGTAACCTTCCCCTGGAGTGGGATGGGAATGGAGATTTTACAGTATCATTCCCCTGTCATGCCCACCAAGCCACACCCACAGAACCGGTAGTAAACATTTTTGAAACCCACCACTGGTGATGGAGAGTGAGAAACCTCGCTTCATCACACTTGCCATCTTTGTTTTCCTTTCCTTTTTACATTTTATGGTAATTTATGTGTTTGTTGTGAGCTATCCAGAATCACTGCAAGTCAGGAAGAGGCATACAAATTTAATTAGACCCATGTCCCTCCTGGCTTGTGAAAGCTTCCTTGGGAAGGTGGAGACCTTCCTAGTCTTTCCTAGTCGGCAACCTTAAACACTCAAAGAGCCACAAAAGTCCTAACTGGAAGCCCCCGTTCAATTCTAGACTGAGTGGAAGTCCGGTTCTTCCACCATAGAGTCTCCTCCTAGCACAGCATCCTTTTTCCTCTACCTGTCCTAACTGAAAACCCTATCAATTGTAGAGCCGACCAGCAACAGGGAGCCTCAGCAGAGGGATGAAAGAGCCACATGCGGCTCCAGAGCTGCGGGTTGCTGACCCCTGGGTTAGAAAGATGGATATCAATGTGCCCTTTTTCATCATGCAGGTGAAAAAGATCTCTGACAGCTGAGTCCTCAACAGATTGACATTAATAGCTGGTAGATGTCTTCCATTTTAAAGTAATGGAAGTGGAAAGTTATGAAAAAGGGAGGTATTCTGAAGTCTTGATTTGTTCAAAGAGCTGGAATGCTCCGAACACATGGGAAGATATTTCTGTCCTTTACTTCCTGACTTTAACAAATCTCCAACTAGGGTGGTCTGTGGAAAAGTGAGGGGGGTGGGTAGGGGAGGACAAGCCACCCACTGTTGCTTTAGCCTAGGAATCTGTGTTTATTTGGGCACCTTCTGCAACTTTAAAGTGTTTCTTCTGAGGGCATTCTGTGACTTGGAAACGTTAAAAAGAGAGAGGTCATCTTAAGAGGAAGGAATGGAGAAAGTGATGGATGGAGCTTGAAATATTGTTGAAACAGCTTTTGAGTGTCTTCTCTATAATCATTGCCAATGCTCAACCATATTTCAGGGATAAATCTTCAAGGAAGAGGAATAGGTAGGTTTTGGAACACCTACCATATTTCAGGCAGGGAGTCTGCTCTCATTTGTCTTAGAAACCGTTGAGTAGTGAAGACCTCCTCATGGATCTTCCTCAAGAAGGAATTCCCTGGCAGTGAGAACAGTTAATCAGTGGAACAGCTTGCCTCCTGAAGTTGTGGAGGCTCGACTGGTGGAGATTTTTGAGAAAAGATTGGACAGCCTTTGTCTGAAATGGCGTGAAGACTTCTTCTTGGGCAGGGGCCTAAAAGACCACCAAAGCCTCTTCCAGGTCTATGATTCTATGTTTCTATGATCTGTGTTCAAAAACAGCTGCTTGGGTCTTAGTCTGAGGTTGAGGGGCATCATTTAGAGAACTTGAGTCCATTGCTTTGCCAATGACTTTTATCAGCTTTCAGTGTTTTGGAAAGTTCTTTGAATTCCTCAAATATTTCACATAATTCAGTAAACGTATTGATAAGAGCAGCTAGATTTCTTTGGAGGACAATATTGGCTACTCTAGCATAGGTAAACAAGCTAACTGTTATTTGACTTCTCAATGAGACTTTCTCAGTTTAGCCAGGACCAGGTGGAGCATTGAATTTGACTAAAGTCTTCTCAACCAGCACTATGGAAAGTGATGCGGCTTCAAAATGGAGGAAATACCAAATATTCTAACACTGGAGCCATCCTTCCTCCATTGAGATATAGTTAGGGTTATCTTTGCTTCCGTTGGCTTCTGAGTGAACTTTTTCAGGTTTCTATCATAACACCAAACCACTTGGCCTAGCAATCACCATAATCATGTCTTCGTTGTCTCATTCCCCTTCTCCTCATGACTTTTTTTGGTCTTCTTCTGTATGATGTTGTCTTCACCTTACCCCCAGCTCACAAATGAGATTGGCCTGTAATTCCTTTCTTGTACCGGTGTTAAAACAGTAAGTTTTCCTTTTCCTGACGTCATCCAAGGGCATGGATGTATTTAAATCTGTTAGGCGGTCACCTATTACTGTGGAAGGAAGTCTAGGGACTGGAGAGGCTGAGAACAGAGGAAAGAGAAGCAGATTTGGGATCAACAATGGGGTCAAAAAATGTCAGGCTGGACTGTTCTCTCCTGACTCCAGGATGGGTGGAGAGCATTTCAACTCAACAATGGGAAGTGCCCTTAGACTTTTTTTAAAAAAAATATGATTCCTTCAACTCGTACAGTTGGGTTCCTGCATATACTTTTCCTTCATCAAGGATGTTTTCCTTCCAGCCTCACACTACTATACCTGGCAGTAGCAGGTACTTCACACACATTCTCCACAAGCAAAGCTGCCTTGGCAACTTAACATCTTGATTTTCTGGAGGACCTCTAAGTGGGTCTATGGATACATACAAAAATGTTGGGGTTTAACCAGTGGTGAAATCCAATTTTTTTTACTACCGGTTCTATGGGCGTGGTTTGGTAGGTGTGGTGTGGCTTGGTGGGCATGGCAGGCAAAGGATACTGCAAAATCCCCATTCCCTCCCCAGTCCTGGGGGAAGGATATTGCAAAATCTCCATTCTCACCCAACTCGGGGGCCAGCCAGAGGTGGTATTTGCCAGTTCTCCGAACTGCTCAAAATTTCCATTACCGGTTCTCTAGAACCTGTCAGAACCTGCTGGATTTCACCCCTGGATTTAACCAAACCACTTTGGGTCAACAGTTACTGAAGGTTTTTCCTTCCACTTTGTAGAAGTGGTACTTTGGGAAGGGCATAAGCAGGAGACTTCTTTTGGTTTCCAAAACACTGAATATATCCAAGACTATAATGGAAAAATCTCTTGTTGAAGTTGGTTTCTTGATCTTGTCTAGCTTTGTGGGCCATGACACAGTTATCTCCAAGCCATTTCAAGTTATCTGCAGCTTTCTTCATTTTTGAATGACGTTATGGGGGATGAGAGGCAGGAAAGGTAAGGAGTTGGAAGCAGGGTGAAATAAGATTTCCCATCAACGGAAAAAGGGATTGAAAAGACCAACATTGCTGCAGTTTCAGATGCAAACTGGCCAAGTCAGCAATAAACTGACCGAGTCAGCAATAAATTGACTCTATTCATGAACACAGCCAACATTGTGAAATTGAACAGGTTCCAGGCCATCTACAGGAGTGTGTGTGTCAAAATTGCAAGACGGAGTCATGATGGAAGCCCTTCTCCTTTGGTAGTCAAGGAGCTTCGATCACAATGCTGTGTCTGAGCAGGAGGTGGAGGAGGAGATGGGTGTGAAAGAATGTGGCAGCTTTTACATATCTGTTTGAAATCAGAAAGGATGATATTTCCTCTAATTAGGAGGAGGAGAAGGAGAAGGAGGGATAGACACAGTGGTGGGATTCAACCAGTTCGGGCCGGTTCAGGCGAGCCGGTAGTTAAATTGTTGGCTGGCCCTGCCCCTTCCTGCCCCGCCCCTTCCAGGAATCCCCACGCACCCCATTTTGGCTCCCAGATAAGTGCAGGGAGGCCTCTTAGACCCAAAATGGGGCTCGGGGGCCAGCACCTCCTTCCCCACAGCCTGTTTTCGCTCCCAGGAGGCTTCAGGGAGGCCTCCTAGGCCCAAAAAGGTACGGGGGGGGCAGCGTGTTCCCCCCTCCCACGTGGCCCATTTTTGTTCCCAGGGGGGTGCAGGAGGCCGAGTGCTGCCTGTCACACACCCCTGGCCACGCCCACCAAGCCACGCCCACAGAACCAGTAGTAAACAATTTTGAATCCCACCACTGGATAGACATTTGAGGTTTCTCGTCTTCTATCCTGCATGAACAATAAATAGTCCTTGAAATCTACAAGTTGCAGATTGTTGGAATAGTTGTCCGTTTAATTCAATGTGTTTTGTCAACAGTGACTTATTACATATTTTACTGGCTGGACCTTTGTTCTTCCTGGCAAGGCTGACCATATGTTTAAGCAAGAATGATTCCCAACATGTACAATATATCATAGAGCATGGCAAATATTCAGTCATTACTTAGAGTCTGGCTTCTGAAGGGGAGAAATGTCTACAAATATTGCAAATAATTTGCTTTAAAAAAAGGAGGGAGGTCAGTAACCAAATGGTCCTTTTTTTTATTATCCTTTTTATTTTATTTTTCTACTTTTGGGGTATTTCCTATTTGTTTAGTTTATCTTCCCCCCCACTTTCATTAACATATGTCTGTAACAATACAGTGGAGATCTTAATATGAAGTAATCAGTCTAAGATCAAAACCTCTGCTATACAACAAATATTTTGATGTGACTCGTAGTGATTCTTTTCTCAATGTTATACTCAGCTTTGAATGAATAATTTGATATTTGTAATACAGAACAGACATCCTAAACTGAAACTAATATTGATAGAATAGTTTTCTCCTCTTCTGTATTGTCAATAATCTACCTAAAGAATAGAATGTTAATAATCTTTGAAATAAAGATAATATCTTTGATAGAATGTTAATAATCTTTGATATAAAGAGTGATATCTTTTTTATCTTTTATACGTGTATAACATGATATAAACATTACTGTATTGAATCAATGCAGTAGGTCAAGATTTAAAATAATATAATTTTAAAAAGGGTGGAAAAGGTTGACTGTGGCCTCCTTTGATGGCTTTGCAATACAATTGTTTTATCCCCTAGGACTTTTAGGAACCTGGTGGCTCAGTGGCTAAGATGCTGAACTTGTCGATCGAAAGGTTAGCAGTTCAGCAGTTCGAATCCCTAGTGCTGTGTAACGGGGTGAGCTCCCGTTACTTGTCCCAGCTTCTGCCAACCTAGCAGTTCGAAAGCACATTAAAAAAAATGCAAGTAGAAAAATAGGGACCACCCTTGGTGGGAAGGTAACAGCGTTCTGTGCGCCTTTGGTGTTGAGTCATGCCGGCCACATGACCACGGAGACGTCTTTGGACAGCGCTGGCTCTTCAGCTTTGAAATGGAGATGAGCACCGCCCTCTAGAGTCAGGAACGACTAGCACATATGTGCAAGGGGAACCTTTACCTTTACCTTACTAGGACTTTTTGGGGGGAATAATTTAATTTGACTTGTGCTTTTGTTGCCTAGTGTGTGTTAATTGTTTTATGTGTTTATTGGAATTGTATTGCCCTGTGTTATGTTGGGCCTCTGTGGAGAGCTGTTTAGTGAAGTCGAGGTATTAAAAAATCAAATAAAATGAAATGCCACTGGCTGTCTCACAGGAATTAAAGTCAACAGTAACTAAGCAAAAGGACAAAGCTGTACTTAAAAAAAAAAAAGAACAAAAGAGAAGAGAAAGGACAACCGTTGCAAGTGGCAATTGAATTTATAAAAGTTTCTTTTTAAAAAACAAGCAAGAGAATCTGTTAAGGCGGCGTTTTGCTCCAACCTAATCCTGTCCAACTTTTTGAATGTTCAGGGGTTATAAATTACACTGGGTTTGATTAAGCACTTGAAAATGAAAAATCAGCAGGTTTTTACCCTTAGAGGACCCTGGATGGTGGCTCAGTTGAAAAAGAGTTTGCCAAAGCATCTTTTGAACAAAAAAAAGAGAGAGATCTTGCTGTACTTGGTAAATAGTTCTGCACCCTTTTTCTAATTGTGGTCCTGGAGGAAAAATAGACCTTTGAAAACATTTCTTAGAAGGGGATGCGGGTGGCAGCGGCAGAATTTGGAGGGAAGGGAATTGTGCATCTAAAAGCAACGATGGTTGGCTGTTGCTTCTCAGCAAAGCACTGCTTCTGAGAACTGGAAGAGCTTCTTGGATGAGAAGCGGAACGTCTTCGAGGAAAAACCAAGAAAGTCCAGTTGCCTTTTGAAAAAGCACCTTTGGGACAATCTTGATGGATGGCTAAACACAAATCCCCTTAATTCTTTTCCTTTTACCATGCAAGGACATTGTCTACAAATGTTGCCTCGGTCTACCCTTCTTATAATCCAACGAAACCACATGCTTCCCAAATTGGCAGCTAACATACATTTTGTTAATTAGCTCATTTAAAATTAATTTCAGAAGTAAGTTGCAGTTTGCCTTAGTCATTTATTCCTGTTCCATGGCTTTCCAGATTTCTCAAACATCTCCAGATTCCCATTGTTGGAGCTGAGGGATCCTTAAAAAGCCTGCTTATTTCGTTTCCTCTCAGGCTCCAAAATCCGAGAAAGACACATTGAGATTCTTCTATGCAGATTCCTTTATTGTTCCTCACCCATGGACAGAAATCTTGTCAAACTAAAAGTAGACTACTTGCCTCATGAAACATATACTCTGGGAACTATTAGAATAGAATAGAATAACAGAGTTGGAAGGGACCTTGGAGGTCTTCTAGTCCAACTCCTTGCTTAGGCAGGAAACCTTACACCATTTCAGACAAATGGTTATCCAACATCTTCTTAAAAACTTCCAGTGTTGGAGAATTCACAACTTCTGCAAGCAAGTTGTTCCACTGATTAATTGTTCTGTCAGGAAATTTCTCCTTAGTTCTAAATTGCTTCTCTCCTTGATTAGTTTCCATTCATTGCTTCTTGTCCTGCCTTCAGGTGCTTTGTAGAATAGGTTGACCCCCTCTTCTTTGTGGCAGTCCTTAGATTTTGGAAGACTGCTATCATGTCTCCCCTGGTCCTTCTTTTCATAAGACTAGACATACCCAGTTCCTGAAACTGTTCTTTATATGTTTTAGCCTCCAGTCCCCTAATCCTCTTTGTTGCTCTTCTCTGCACTCTTTCTAGAGTCTCCACATGTTTTTTATATCGTGGGGACCAAAATTGAATGCAGTATTCCAAGTTGGCCTATTAGGGACCACACTAACTATTAGGGAGGAGCCATCTCCACCTTCTTTCTCTTACACAAAGTATCTGAAGTGAGTTGTCTCTTGTTTCTCTGGAAAGCAGCCCCTCCCTCCTGGGAATCCAGACAACATTCATCACATTTCCTCTGTTCTAAGGTGGAAAATCTTTGGTCCTTTAGGGATTGTTAGACTATGATTCCATTCACCCCTGATCATTGCTTGAGCTTGATGGAGGCTTGAGTCTTGTAACAGATTCAAGCAGAGTCTGATAACTTTAAAAAAACACCCCATCTTTGCAGTAGCATTTTGTGTCCTGCTTACCATGCATTAAAAATACTGGTAATGTGGGACTTTCCATTCTAAGGATGAGTGGCTGTTCCCCACGATACCACTTAATTGACTTTTGAGTTTGCTCCATCCTGCATTCCCCTATTCAATTTTCCTCACCCAGAAATGAAAATATTAAAAAAAAAAAAAAGATTCTTGCAGGAACTGTATGTTATGATGACATTGAGATGGCCTCTTCGCTTTGCTCTGTTTATCAGCACACAGGAACTCCTACCTAAAGCAGAAGTGGAAGGAAGAGGAAATTGTTGCAAACTCACACATCCTTGTGGGAAAAATTGTGGGATCGCAAAAAAAGGGGCCCTAATTCTAAATGCATGCTTGGAAGCTTTGCTGCACTTTTGGCAAGTGGCCATTTCATTTCCCAGTAGCTCCCCAAGGTGTTCAGGGCTACGGATTGACCTGGGTGGGAGACGAAGCCCCACTTTCTGTGCTAACAACTGCTCCGCAGGATTGGCACTCAGAGCTGCACATGGCCTTTTTCTAGTGCTTTTCCTTCCTGGCAGGTTGGCACGTGGGTGGGGATGGCAAGGGAAGGAAGGGAAGGGAGGCCTCCAAGCATCTGACAGACAAGGGGCCCTTTGTAAGTGGAGCCGGTGAATCGGCTCGGTGCTGTGGTTTCCTTCTCTGGGATGATCCAATCTGTTATTCCACCAAAACAGCTTCTTGTAAAAGGCTCCCTGAGGATGGCTGCGGCTGAAGGTCTTGAGATGTTTTGTCTTGGTTTCAGATTAGCCAACTGACTTGGAATTTTGCTACCCGCTTCCACGTCTGGACAAATTATTGAAATTGTACGGAGAGAGTGGGGCTGGGGAGGAAATCACGGTGCCTCACCTACCTTCCATGCAGCAGCTTTGGTGGGAGCAGAAGGGTCTTGTGCAAAAGATCAAGCTCGTGATGAGGGGCTGAGTTTCCCTGGGTGGTCAGTGCCATTTGCTAATATAAACCAGATTTTTCAGACCTGCCCTAATGTCTCTGATGTACCGTGTTTCCGTGTTTCCCCGAAAATAAGACCCAGTCTTATATTTTTTTGAACCCTGAAATAACCCTGCCGTCTTACCTGATTTCCAGCTCTGTCTCCCTAGCCCTAACCAGAGGAAATGGCAGGGACCGGCTGTGCATGCATTTAAATATTTTTGGGTAGGACTTATTTTCGGGGAGGGCTTATTTTAGTACATGCGCTCAAAAGCCCGATTGGGCTTATTATCAGGGAATGTCTTATTTTCGAGGAAATAGGGTATTTGCAAATTTTTCAGGCTCTGAGTTGTCCCCCCCGTCCCCCATGGTCCAAATCTTGCAAAATTCTATAATCTTGATTTGAGTCTTTTCATTCCGGGAAGGCCCAAAACTCATGTGAGAAAATCAACAACATTGCATTTTGTTTTTATTTTTCCAGTTGGGAGTTGAATGGCCTGCTATTGGCATCAGTCATGTCACAATCTCTTCTCTAGGGTCCATTAGAGAAGATGTTGCTACCTACCACACAAGGAAACAATTATTCCAGTGTTGCAACAGGACACTTGAAGAGTGTCCAAGGTCGTCTCTCTCCCTGGGGTCTCCATAATTCTTACAGCAGCCAAAGCTGGGTTTTATCCAGAGGTGGGTTTCAGCAGGTTCTGACCAGTTCTGG
The DNA here is from genome assembly GCA_022577455.1 of Arizona elegans. Classification (NCBI taxonomy): domain Eukaryota; kingdom Metazoa; phylum Chordata; class Lepidosauria; order Squamata; family Colubridae; genus Arizona; species Arizona elegans. The sequence continues at coordinate 12,325,895 of JAKOOJ010000011.1, read as the reverse complement.
AGAACCGGTAGCGGAAAATTTGAGTAGTTTGAAGAACCGGCAAATACCACCTCTGACTGGCCCCGCACCCATCTATTATCTGCCTCCCGAGTCCCAGCTGATTGGGAGGAAATGGGATTTTGCAGTAACCTTCCCCTGGAGTGGGGAGGGAATGGAGATTTTACAGCAGGGGTCTCCAACCTTGGCAACTTTAAGCCTGGCGGACTTCAACTCCCAGAATTCCCTAGCCAGCAAAGCTGTAAGGACTGCCTCTCCTTCCAACTTGAGAAAGTAAAAACCCTTGAAACAGAGTATTTCAAAAGGAACCTTTTGTTAAGCAGAAGTGGCAGGAATGGATTCAAAGCAACGTCTGAATACTCTTAGGCAAGACAAGTAGGATTAAAGCAGTAGGGACTGGGAATTTTGGTAGTTGAAGTCCGCCAGGCTTAAAGTTGCCAAGGTTGGAGACCCCTGTTTTACAGTATCCTTCCCCTGCCATGCCCACCAAGCCACGCCACACCACACCCACCAAGCCATGCCCACACGCCTACTTTGCTGGCTGGGGAATTCTGGGAGTTGAAGTCCGTCAGGCTTAAAGTTGCAAGGTTGGAGACCCCTGTTTTACAGTATCCTTCCCCTGCCACGCCCACCAAGCCACGCCCACCAAGCCATGCCACACCCACCAAGCCACGCCCACAGAACTGGTAGTAAAAAAATGTGAACCCTACCACTGGTTTTATCATCACGTTTTACCCAGAAGTGTAAAAGAGAGCAAATTCCTGAAGGAAGGCCCAAGAGGTGATCCATCAAAATTATTCTCTTCTCTTGTGGTCTGCCAGATGCTTGGCAATCTTCTTTCTTTCTTTCTGCGTTCCCAGAGCAGCAGTAAAACAAAGGAAATTGCTTTGTTAATGAGAAATGAGTGCAGGTCAACGTGGAACACCTGCTTTTCAGACAGAAGATCTCAAGTTCAAGTTTTGTCACGGTTAAGAGAGCTGAGGACAATGTCTGTCTGTGGGGGTTTTTTCTTCCCCCTTTCTCTTGAATTCCAGCTTTTAACTGCTTCATTCCTGCCTGGAAATGAAATGGCTTCAAGAATCTTTTTCATGTTTCAAAATGCCCTCCACTTTGGCCATACTAATGAGCTGGTGTTCTATCCAAATTAGGGCCCAAAGTGCTTCTTCTGCCCATTTATAGTATGTTCTTCATGGTTTATCCAAAGTTCTCATTAAACACATTGCATCAGATATGTTCCAAAGGTGACTAGACTTTCTGGTTTTTCTTTTGAAGATGTTTTGCTTCTCATCCAAGAAGCTTCTTCAGCTCTGACAGGATAGTGGGGAATGGAAGGATTTATATTTATATTTATATTCCTTGCATCCTTTTAGAAGGTCATTAAAGCGCTTGGAGGTTTGTCTGTGTCCTCAGGGTCTCCTGAATGGTGCTCCTGGTTCCTGCAGTCTGCAGATTTTCCTCTGGAAATCCTACTACTCCCACACCATTCCAAGGGTGTTCATCCCAAATTGTAGCTAAAAGTCTCAGTCATTCAGGTCATGGTTGCCCCAAAGGTTCTTTTTCAAGGAGGCAACTGGATTTTCTTGGTTTTTTTTTCTTTTGAAGACTTTTCACTTCACATTCAAGAAACTTCTTCAACTCTCACAGGACAGTGGGGAATGGAAGGATTTGAACTCCTTGCAGACAGCTGGTCATTTGCATCCTTTTAGAGCAGTGGTTCCCTTTTTTTGCCCATGCCCCACCTCAGCATCTCTAAAATCCTGATGTCCCCCCCACCCCCGCATGACCTATAATTCTTACTTTACTTAAAAAGTGAACTCTACTCATGTGGAGGAAGCCTAAAAGGCCATTAACTTGGTTTAAATAAGGTTCAAAAATCAAATTGCCCCCCTGTGGGGTGCAGGCCCTACATTGGGAACCACTGTTTTGGAGAGTCCTTGAGGCCTGCATCTCAAACTGAAGCGCAAATGGTTCCTGTGGTCTAGAATTTTTCTGGTAATTTTTTCCTACTCCTGCATCATTCGAAGGGTGTTCATCTCAAAGTTAAATGTCTTACGTTTTTCTCTGAAGACGTTTCGCTTCTCAACTAAGAAGCTTCTTCAGTTCCTCTGACTGGATGGCGGGGGAAACATCTTCAAAGAAAAAAATAGAAAGTCCAGTTGCCTCTTGAAGAAGAAGAAAAGCAACGATGCTTTGAGACAACGATGACCTGGATGACTGAGAATCTCCATAGATATCCAAAGGTTAAATTCCCTGGCAGCTTTATTTCATCCCACCCATTGTAGGAAACACCATCCTCTTTTCTTTCCACATCTGACCTTGATTTGGGTCTCTTTTTGACCGCCTCCTACCCTGTTTCCCCCAAAATAAGACATCCCCTGATAATAAGCCCAATCAGGCTTTTGAGCACATGGCAATAAGGCCAAGGGCTTCTTTCAGGGTTCCAAAAAATATAAGACAGGGTCTTATTTTCGGGGAAACATGTTATCATCTCCTTGTCTGGTGTGTATCTGCAGCAGTGTTTCTCTATCCTGGCAACTTTTAAGGATTTAGATATAGTTACAAAGGATGCACTCTTGAAAGACTTGAAGGATCAGGTTAAGGACAGATAGGCATGAAAATGGTCTGTCTATGGAATCTCCAATTGTTGGCCTGTGCGTCCGTCCATCCATCCATCCATCCATCTTAGACACATTATGTGAAGACCTAGCCCTCTGGAAAAGATTCTTCTGCTGGGAAAGGTGGAAGGAAAGAGAAGAAGAGGACAATCAGTAGCAAGGTGGATGGACCCAGTTTCAGTAGTGATGGAGGCATCCTTGGAAGGCCTGAAGGATCAGGCTAGGTACAGATCATCACAGAAAAAAAAATCCATCTATGTGTGGTTCCTAAGTGTCAACAATGGTTTGCTGACACATAATCCATCAATGTAACATATAATAACGTAACAGTAATTCTCCCTTCATTGGCAGCAACAAAGAAGCCCAAAATATTGGGAGCAGCCCAGATCAAAGTAGCACAGTGTCTGGGTTGTAAGGCTGTCTACATGCTGGAGAGGTAGGAGAGTGGAGCTGTGGTTGTTTTCAGTCTGGTTTTTTGCAAAAAAAAAAAAAAAAAAAAAAAGTGCACATGTCCAGACTCTTGTTCTTTGTTTCTGTGTATTTGATGTCGCTCTTTTGGAAAGAGACACCCGTTGTTTTCTACCCAACAATTATTTGCGGAAAGCTGGGATTACATTTCCCTCTTCCTCCCTGTCCTCACTTCAGCACCTCATTCGCTTTCATCATCAGACTATGGAAACCGAGTTAGAAAGGATTTCAGACTTTTTCTCCGGTCAAATTTAGATTGCCAGATTTTATCAGAGAGCTTGATTTTAATCCCCTCTAGTCAGTTTCAGCGCCTATTAAACACCCCCCCCAATTTTCCGCCCCATAAAAATAGCAAGCCCTTCCCTTTAGCCGCCTTCCAAAAGCAAAATGAAAATACCACAACCCTGAAAAAAAAATGCGCTGACTAGCAGAAGAAGTCACAGCTACCCGAAAGCATTATTATAATTGCAGCCAGGCGTGCAAAGGGCATCGATTGTGGAGAGCAGCTAGCATTAAGAGGACACATCGGAGCACGGACTGTATGTTACATGGATTATGTGTTACATTGAGATAGTAAACATGCACATGTTCTTTTTGTTCAGTTGTGTCTGACTCTTTGTGACCCCATGGACTGCAACACACCAGATCCCCCCATCCTCCACTGTCTCTCAGAATTTACCCAAATTCATGGTCATCGCGTTGATGACCCTATCTAGCCATCTAATCCGCTGCTGTCCCTTTCTCCTTTTGCCTTCCATCTTTCCCAACGTCAGGGTCTTTTCCAATGAGTCCTCTCTTTCCATTTGCTGGCCAAAGGATTTGAGCTTCAATATCTGCCCTTCGGTCAGACTTGATTTCCTTTAGGATTTACTGCTTTGATCTCCTTGAGGTCCAAAGAATTCTCAAGAGTCTTCTTCAGCACCACAACTTGAAAGCATCAATACCTCAGCAATGAGTCTTCCTTATAGTCCAACTCTCACAGCCATACATGACTACTGGGAAAAGTATAGCTTTGACTATGTGGACCTTTGTCGGCAAGGTGATGTCTCTGGTATTTAATGTGCTGTCCAGAAACATGCACATGTGGACCACATATATTGTGCTCTGTTATAGCTGATGTTCTACATATGCATGGGAAGCCCAGTTTGTTTGCAGAATAGCTGTGCTTGACAAGAAGTAAATGAGAAAGAAGGAAAGAAAGAAAGAGAGGGAAAGAAAGAAGGAAAGAAAGAAGGAAAGAAACAAAGAACAAAGGAAGGAAGGAAGGAAGAAAAAAAAAAGAGAAAGAGAAAGAAAGAAGGAAAGAAACAGAACAAAGGAAGGAAGGAAGAAAAAAGAAAGAGAGAAAGAGAGAAAGGAAGAAGGAAAGAAAGAAGGAAAGAAAGAAAGAAGGAAAGAAAGGAAAGAAGGAAAGAAAGAAAGAAGAAAGGAAGGAAAGAGAAAGAACGAAAGAAGGAAGGAAGAAAAAGAGAAAGAGAGAGAGAGAGAGAAAGAAGGAAAGAAAGAAAAGGAAACAAAGAAAAAAGGAAGAAAGGAAGGAAGGAAAAGAGGAAGGAAGGAAGAGAAAGAAAGAAAAGAAAGAAAGAAAAAAAGAAAAGAAAGAGTAAGATGATTAAAGGTTAAAGGCCTGGAGACTAAAACATATGAAGAACAGTTGCAGGATTTGGGTTTGACTAGTCTAGAGAAAAGAAGGACTGATTGGGACGACATGATAACAGTATTCTAGTATTTGCCACAAAGAGGAGTGGGTCAACATATTTTCCAAGCACCAAAGGGCAGGACAAGAAACAATGAATGGAAACTAATCAAGGAGAGAAGCAACCTGAAATTAGGGAGAAACTCCCTAACAGTGAGGACAATTAACCAGTAGAACAGCTTGCCACCAGAAGTTGTGGGTGCTTCATCACTGGAGGTTTTTAAGAAGAGACGGGACAGTCACTTGTCTGAAATGATATAGGGTCTCCTCCTTGAGTGAGGGGTTGGACTAGAAGCCCTCCAAGATCCTTTCCAGCTCTATTTTGATTGGAAGGAAGGATTGATTGATTATTAACTGGAAATCGATGGTGTTGGAGAAGACACCTGAGAATACAATGGATAGCAAAGCAAACAAAATGATGGGACATCTAACAAATCTACCCAGAGTTCTCACTCAAAGCACAAAATGATCAGGCTCGATTTATCCTACTTCAAATACATTATGCAAAGACCCAGCGCTCTGGAGAAAGGTGGAAGGAAAGAGAAGAAGGGGAGGACCAGCAGGAAGATGGATGGACAGGGTTGCTGTGGTGATGGGGACACCATTGGCAGACTTAAAGAATCAAGTTGGGGACAGTTCATCCTGAAGACGTTCCCATCTATGTGGTCAGTAGGAGCCGAAAAGCACTTGATGGCACATAATCAATTACAGGCAGTCGTCGACTTACAACCATTAGTTGTTAAGTGATTGTTTGAAGTTACAATGGCGTTGAAAAAAAGTGACTTATGATTGGTTTTCACACTGTTGCAGCATCCACATGATGGCAACTGGCTTGTTTTTATGACAGTTGCAGTGTCTGGGATCACTTGATCACCATTTGTAATCTTCCCAGCCGGCTTCCGACAAGCAGAGTCAATGGGGGAAGCCAGATTTGCATAGGGACTGCATGATTTCACTTAACAATTACACCGATTCGCTTAACAATGGCCAAAAGGTCATTAAAATGGAGCCAACTTGTCTAAGCCTTGCTTAGCAACAAAAACTTGGGACCTGATTGTGGTTGTAAATCATGGACTATCCATATTTATTTTATTGATACTCATTTTAGCAATAAAAACTTAGACATGATGCACAAGGAGCAGCTGGCTGTGTAGAATTATTTACCCCGTTGGCTAAAATGCCCATGTAATAAAATATATGATGCAAAATTGAGCTGGAGAGATAATGCGTGTTAAATAAAGTGCCCTTGTTAACTGTGGTGCAGAGAGCATCTTCAGTGGGCATAATCCGTAGCAGTCCCTCTCCTGAGCAATGATTTTTCCTTCCGTGGCATCTTTAATGTTGTAAAAGTGATGGTTTGTTTTTAAGCCAGCTTTAATGAGGTGATTGCACCATTTTTTTGCTTCTTTCCCCGATACAGCTGAATTTCCCTTTCTTTAGGTAAACATTGCAATAAGATGGAACTAAGCTGCTGACTCCCTTAAAATCTCTATGCAGGGACCATGGTGAGGAAAATAAACAAAATTTGCATTCCGTGTTTCTTTTCTGAACTACAAAAGTGAAGAAAAGACAGTGGTGGGTTTCAATTTTTTCTGTGGGTGTGACTTGGTGGGCATAGCTTGGCTTGGTGGGTGTGGGAGGGGAAGGATACTGTAAAATCTCCATTCCCACCCCACTCCAGGGAAAAGATACTGTAAAATCCCCATTCCCTCCCCAGTCCAGGGCAAGGTTACTACAAAATCCCCATTTCCTCTCTTATCAGCTGGGACTCAGGAGGCAGAGAATAGATGGGGGCGGGGCCAGTCAGAATTTTTACTACCGGTTCTCCGAACTACTCAAAATTTCCGCTATCGGTTCTCCAGAACTGGTCAGAACCTGCTGAAACCTACCTCTGAGAAAAGGGCATTTGAAGGGAGGGGGAAAACATACCCAACAGAATCGCCCAATAACAAAGAGAAGGGGTGACATGATAGCAGTCTTCCAATACTTCACAGGCTTTGCAGAGAAGAGGGGTCAACCCAAAGTACCTGAAGGAAGGATAAAAAGAAACAAATGGAAGCTTATGAAGGGGAGAACCAACTAGAACTAAGGAGAAATTTCCTGTCAGTGAGAACAATGAATCAGTGGAATGGCTTCCCTCAGAAAGTTGTGGGTGCGCCAAGTCTGAAGGTTTTTAAGAAGACATTGGACAGCTATTTGTCTGGGATGACGTAGGGTCTCCTGCTTAAGCAGAGGATTAGACTAGAAGGCCTCCAAGACTTCCAAAAAGACCCCCCTTCCAACTCTATTGTTCTGTATTCTGTAATAATATATGGGGTTTCCCCCGATGGTGAAATCCAATTTTGTTTACTACCTGTTCTGTGGGCGTGGCTTGGTGGGTGTGGCGTGACAGGAGTGGCGTGGCGTGGCGTGGCGTGGCGTAGCACGGGAAGAATACTGCAAAATCTCCATCCCCACTCCACTCCTGGGGGAAGGAGATTGCAAAATCCCCATTCCCTCCCCAATCTCGGACCAGCCAGAGGTGGTATTTGCCAGTTGTCTGAACTGCTCAAAATTTCCACTACCAGTTCTCCAGAACCTGTCAGAACCTACTGAATTTCACCCCTGGGTTTCCCCCAAATGAACCCTAACATCATAACATCATATCTACGGAAGGAAATTAGGAGTGGGGAGAGGAGTTGGCAGCACCTGAAAGAGTTTAGCCGGACTGGCTGAGTTCACACAGAATGCCAAGCCAAGATTTTAAACTATGATTTGTGTGGAATAAGCCATAATCCTAGCTCATAGTAGGAGATTTGTGTCTCACCTAAGCAAAAGCAAAGAATCCGTATTATGGCTCTGTGCAAAATATTTAAACTAGGAATGGAGCAAGATGTCAGTTTTCATTAGTTTTCCCCCCCTAAATTCCTTGCTTTTGGAAATCTGTCGAGTTTAGTTTCCCAGTCCAGTTTTTGTTTTTGTTCTGTACTTGAATTTGTACGTATTTTGGTCACATATCTGCAAGCATGTGTTTTGGTTTACAAGTTCGCCTCACAAAGCCAGTCTGTGCAAACCATTTCCTCTTAATATAATATATTTCTGTATGTCATTTTCCTCAATGGCTGCTTTTTTCTACAAACCTTGTCCTTAAAAGGCATTGCAAAATTCAGAAAACCAGCAATGCTGGATCAAGAAGTATGCATTTATGCATGTGTTGGGTGGAGGGTTTGCATGTGTGTGTATGTGTGTGTATTGCTGCCTCTCCTGGATCAGGCATTGTCGTTTTCTCTCCTGATCAGGTGAAGGAACTTCAGGAGGCTCCTGTAAATATTGAGGGAGGAGCAGAGGTGGGTTTCAGCAGGTTCTGACCAGTTCTGGAGAACCGGTAGCGGAAATTTTGAGTAGTTCAGCGAACTGGTAAATACCACCTCTGACTGGCCCCGCCCCCATCTATTCTCTGCCTCCCGATTCCCAGCTGATTGGCAGGAAATGGGGATTTTGCAGTAACCTTCCCCTCGGGTGGGAATGGAGATTTTACAGCAGGGGTCTCCAACCTTGGCAACTTTAAGCCTGGCGGACTTGAACTCCCAGGGTTCTGGGAGTTGAAGTCTACCAGGCTTAAAGTTGCCAAGGTTGAAGACCCCTGTTTTACAGTATCCTTCCCCTGCCACGCCCACCAAGCCATGCCCATCAAGCCATGCAGGGGTGGGTTCTACTTACCTTTACTACTGGTTTGCAACGGGAGCACGCACATGCTTCTGTGCATGCGCAGATAGTTAATTAACTGTTAATTAACTGTTAATTAACTTTATGGATATGTTTTTTATTGTGGCTGTGCACCGCCCTGAGTCTCTCGGGAGAAGGGCGGTATAAAAATTTAAATAATAAATCAATAAATAATAAAAATTTAAATAATAAATAAATAATTATGGCGCCCGGGCAGGTGGGCAGAGCCTCCTGCCGCTTTTACTACTAAAGAACTGGACAGAACTGGGAGCAACCTACCACTGAAGCCATGCCATGCCACGCCCACCAAGCCACCGCCACACCCACCAAGCCACACCCACAGAACCAGTAGTAAAAAAAATGAATCTCACCACTGGGGAGAATTGTTTTGGTCTAAAACAGAAGGAATCTGGTAGCTCCTTTTCAGATGAACACACTTTATGAAAAAGAATAAGCTTTTGTGAACTTCAGGAAGCTTTTGGCGGCCTATGACAGGGCAGGCACACACTTTTTCAGTCCTTTTGGTGTCTGGCTTTTAAGAAGGGTGGGGAACTCGGTGAAAAGACCCCAATGTTGGGAAAGATTGAAGGCAAAAAGAGAAGAGTGTGGCAGAGGATGAAATGATTAGATAGCGTCATCGCCACAATGAACACGAATTTGGGCAAACTCCAAGAGGCAATGGAGGACAGGAGGAGGAGCTGGTGTGTTATGGGTCGCAAAGAGTCAGTCACAACTTCGTGACTGAATAACAAGGACGGGGAAAGAAGTGGATTTCCCGGGATGCCAACTTCTTCTATCTCCTCTTTTATATTTCTCCGCCTCATGCAAGGAATCGCCGAACATCAAACCACCAAAACTCAATGGCCACATTGGTGATGTAATTTCTGGGTGGTTTGGTGGTTTTATGGTTAGAAGCAAAAAACATTTAATTCCTAAAGCAGTGACGGTTAACCTTTTTGGTGCTGAGTACCCAAAGCGCATGTACGCGAAGGCACACATGCGTGCCAGAACCCCCAAAATGCAATGTGAACACTCCCCTGCGCTTGTGCCCCGCCCCTCTGTGCCCGTTTTGGGCCTAGAAAGCCTTTCTGCACCAACCTGGAAGCCAAAACTGGGCGTGTGGGGGCCACATGAGTCCCCCTGCACCCTGTTTTGGGCCTGAAAAGCCTCCTGCATCAACCTGCACTCCCCCATACATGCGCCCCATCCCCTCACGGATGCATGCATGTCCCCCATGCATCCCACCCCCTGCTCATGTGCGGCAGAGACCCGAAAACCAGTTGGCTGGTAGGAGGTACCCATGCATGTGTGGTGGAGCTGGGCTGATGTGACGGCTGGCATGCCTGCAGAGAGGGCACCGTACATGTGCCATAGAAGAACCTTGGTGGCGCAGCGGACTAAGTAGCTGTTAAGTAGCACTTAGCTGCCAGCGGCCTGCAATTACTGCGAGTTCAAATCTCACCAGGCTCAAGGTAGACTCAGCCTTCCATCCTTTCGAGGTAGGTAAAATGAGGACCCGGATTGTGGGGGCAATAAGCTGACTTTGTATAAAAAAGAACACCGCTTAGAGGGGGCCGAAAGCCCTACTAAGCAGGTATATACAAAAGTATGAAGGCTATTGCTTAAAAGCATTGTAAACCTCCCTGAGTCTCCAGAGAAGGGCGACATATAAATCAAACTAATAAGTAAGTAAGTAAGTAAGTAAGTAAGTAAGTAAGTAAGTTCTCCATGACAGTCCTAGGGGTTTCTACTGCCCCTTTCTCATCCTTGTTTTCAAACTACCTGAAAGAATTGTGCTGCTCCGAATTACTCAGGGTTTTTTCTTTCTTTCTTTCTTTCTTTCTTTCTTTCTTTCTTTCTTTCTTTCTTTCTTTCTTTCTTTCTTTTGTACCTATTGAATTTTGACAGATCGGTGTCAAGAGGAGCTACGTGTGACCTGTGGACTAACCGTCCCTAACATGTTGGTTCAGAAATGCACTTTTCAAACAGTTTGCCTTCACGAGCCAGTGACAGATTTCTCCCCATGGCTAGTGTGAATCCGAGCATTGCCAATCGATTCGCCTCCGAAACGCCTCCACATTACTCAGGGGAATTGCCAAATGTGGGCTTGCATCAACAAGCCTTTGTATTTAACTGCGCACCTTTCCATTTTAAGCTCGAATGCTGCGGAGAAGCCTAAGTGCCGATGGCTGTCTTTATTCTATCACACTTTCTCACACCTTGCTCATAAAGCTTGCTGGCAGCCATTTTGGCTGGACCAGGGCTCTGGGTTCTTCCTGCCTGGAAGTCAAATAAAGCCGAACAATGTTTAGAAGTTTTAAAAAATAAGAGCCGCGTTTCCCCTGTTGGGTACCAAAGAGTCGGAGGACTTTTCTTGAAGGTGTGTATGGAGACACTCAGTCATCCAGGTCATGGTTGGCCCAAAGGCAGGGGTGGGCTTCAGATCCGTTAGCAACGGGTTCACTGGCCCGTTGCTGGGTGGGCGTGGCCATGTGGGCGTGGCCTAGTCGGCCGCCTGCACCACGGCGGGGAGGGGGGTGCGTTTTTTGCCCTCCCCAGGCTCCAGAGGTTTTTCTCGAGCCTCTGGGAGGCCAAAACCTGCTTCCCCAGGGTCTGGAGGCCCTCCGGAGGCCGGAAACAGGCCCATTTCTGGACTTCCAGAATATCCGGTAGGCCCATTTTCTGCCCTCCCAGACCCTCCGTGTGGCCCCTTGCACTTACCTGGAATGATGAATGGGCCGCGTGGGGACTCCTGGGAGGGGAGGGGAGGGGTGGGGTTGGAGAGGTGCGGTGGGGTGCATGTGGCCAGCCAGGGTGGCATTTGGGGGTTCGCCGAACCCCGGCGATCCTTGGCTAGAGGATCGCCCGAATCCTGCCGAACCCCCAGGAGCCCACCCCTGCCCAAAGGTGCTTTTTCAAGAGGCAACTGGACTTTCTGGTTTTTCTTTGAAGATGTTTCGCTTCTCATCCAAGAAGCTTCTTCAGCTCTTTTTTCTTGAAGGTGCTGAGTGTTCAAAAAACAAACCTCTTTTATTGAAGAGAAGTAGAGTTGACTTTTAGAACATGGAAAGGCATGGATGGCTGAGCGGGGAATTCATCATGGGTTGGGCAGTATAGTTCTAGTTTCATGGCTTCTTTCATCCATTTCTTTCTGTTAGGTCTGCAGGAAGTCCTTGACTTCCAACCATTCATTTAATGACCATTCAAACTTGCCCTCCCGAGCTCTGTTTTCACTGGCAGAGGGCTCGGGCCACCCCAGGCACCCCTGACAGGAGTGACATTGAGTTGGCCACGCCCACCCTGGCCCCCTGAGGACAACACAACCCTGATGCAGCCCTCAATGAAATCGAGTTTGACACTCCTGATCTAGAGCAGTGTTTCTCAACCTTGGCAAGTTTAAAAATGGGTGGACTTCAGAGTTCTGGGGATTGAAATCCACCCATCTGAAAGTTGCTGAGGTTGAGAAACCCTGCTCTGGAGCAATATGTGAAGCAGAGAGGAACCAATGGAGTTTGTGGCCAGCTGTTACAGGCAAGCATTTTGTCTACAAGGAGGGGAAATGAAAGATTATTGACCGATTCCCTTTCCCAATGGTTTCATTTATATATGTGTGTGTGTATCTACTATGCAGTATATATGTGTGTATATCTGTATATCCTGTAAACAAGATGGAAGTGGCTTTATACAGAATAGGCACAACCAATGAGAAGGCATGAAAACAGATGACATTGTTTGATAGAAAGCACCCAATGAATATCCTCTTGACCGGATCCAGGAGAATAGGTGGTCCCACAAATAGTGTGGCTCAATGCTATGTAGGCTACAGAGTGACAAGTACGCATTCAATCACACCTGTAAGCCCATTGGGTACAAGGGTGTTATATGTACATAACAAGAAATGCCCAAAGCTACCGGTGCTGCTGCAGCTTCGCAATTTAGCTTTCTCTCTGAATCATAGAAAATGTACCACCGACCATCTGTGCATCCATCTGTCCGTCCATCCATCCATCCATCCATCCATCCATCCTTCTCTGTCCAGCCAGCCAGCCAGCCATCTGTCCATCCGTCCATCCATCCGTCCATCCATCCTTCTGTCTGTCCAGCCAGCCATCTATCCATCCATCCATCCATCCATCCATCTACCTAGCTATCTAGTTATTTAGCTATTTAACTACAGTATCTAGCTATCGATCTTCCATCCAGTGATTAGGAGTCGAAAACAACTTGATGGCACATAATTAATCATTGTCTCTGAAATCCTTGCATTTCTCTGAGTGTGGCTGTTCCAATTGTTCAATTTACTTTTCTCGCAAAGTTCCTGCTAGGCATGTGCGACTCCCTGCCTTTTTCTTACCCAACTGTAAAACGCAGATAATGGCTTTTGACTCAAAGGGTAAGCCCAATATTTCTTTTCCTAAAAATGCAAAGGGTTCCTCCCTGCCCACCCAAATGAAATTTCCCAAGTGTGCACCATGCTAGTCAGGGCAAACAAACTATCAAGGCTTGCGAATACACCCAACCTCTCCTGGAGATTGCATCCCAGTCTATGGTTTCAGTTTCCCAGGCCAAACCATCTGAAATTCAGTAGGATAGGAACGGAAGCCAATTCTGACATCCCCGAAACAAGACACAGATTAGGTTTCAGCCCAGACGACAAGGGGGAAAAGGAGGCTGATCTTTGGCATGTTTTATTGAAACCTAATTAAGTTATTGGCATTCCCACAGACATAGTATTTGCTGCAAAATGAGGCGTTGAGCCAAAGACACTGGTAACCAAAGAGAAACCGAGAAGGGAAAGAATTCCAGTTTATATCTTTTCTAAACCGTCTCCACATGCTTTTTTTTTAAAAAAAGAAAAGGGTAGTGGTGGGGGCTTTTTGGCAGAACATTTTATTTTTACCACAGTCCTGGCCCAGCCGAGCGAGAGATCGTTAAAAGGGCAATGGGATATTGACATTGTGTGGTGTTTTTCACTTCGTTTGGCCCAGCTTTGTCCGGGTGGTGAGCTTTCTTCACAACCTTGTGATGTCCTGGCTTCTAGGCAGAGGCAGCCAGAAGTGATGCTTGTTGAAGACAGGAGTTGTTATGGAGGGGAGGCAAGGAAACCTGAAGAGGAGTAGAAACACGAAGTTATCAAAAAGCTGCGTCTGGTTTGAAGGACCCGGTCTCATTCTTTGCTCTTTCTTCTGAAGTACCCTAAATCTTCCGTGGGATGCAACTTCAGGGCGATGAATTAATAGGGTTGGATTTGTTTATTTCTTAAATTTATAGTCTTGGATCAACAGGACTAAGATGATCCGGTGAATTTCATGGTGGAATTAGGGTTTCTGAGATCTGTTGAGGCATAAACAGCACGGGATAACCTCTCTGTTGTAGTGTTTGTCAACACTACACTTTAGGATGCATGAATTTTAACTTCCAGAATTCCTCAGCCAGTTATGATGTTTACACCAGTGGTGGGTTCCACCTGGTTCCGCCCGGTTCTGCCAAGCCAATAGCGGTGACGATATGACATCACCGAACCGGTTCTGCCCCCCCCGCCCTCCCGCCCCCCACGTTACCTTTTATTTGGCCTCACCCCCAATCTATTGCTGCCTCCTGAGTACCAGCTGATGGCTAGAGGGAAAAAACCTGTTTAAACTCTTGCCGCGGGACTTCAAAGGGCCGCCCTACAGCTGATCAGTGTTAAAAGAGAACAAATGAGTAGACCGGTGCCTGCAAAAATACATGACTAGATCAGTGCCTGCAAAAATAAATGGGTAGATTGGTACAGCTCTGCAAGCAGTTAAAAGCCTGGTAGACCAGTACCTCTGCTAAATCCTAAATAATTGTCACATGACCATCAAGCCATGCCCACAAAATAAGCCACGCCCATAGAACCGGTAGTAAAAAATTTTAGAACCCACCCCTGGTCTATACATCTTAAAAGTTGCCGAGGTTGAAAGCACTGCTCTGTTGTGTCTTTTTTGAGCACCGAGTAACCGAATGTGCATCTTTGCTGTAAGGCTGTAGAGATTCTCAGTCATCCAAGTCATGGTTGCCTCAAAGGTGCTTTTTCAGGAGGCAACTGGACTTCCTTGTTTTTTCTTTGAAGACTCTGCAAGGAATATAAATCCTTCCATTCCCCGCTATCCTGTCAGAGCTGAAGAAGCTTCTTGGATGAGAAACGAAACATCTTCAAAGAAAAAACAAGAAAGTCCAATTGCCTCCTAAAAAATCACCTTTGGGACATATTTGATGTAATTTGTTTAATGAGAACTTTAGATAAACCATGAAGAACACACTATAAATGGACAGCTGAGCATTGAGAAAAAGCAAGCTAGAGGCCTTCAAATAACATGGAGACGCCTAGTGAGTCCTGTGGACTGTGAGAAAAACCAAGTGATTGGTTTTGGGCAGAGTAAGGATCAGCAGCTCATGTGATGCAATCTCAGCTAGGATAAACTCACAGTTTGGCACATGACATGACTAGATGGTAAAGTCAAGGAAAGCTAGTGGGTAAGGGGAATGGACAGAATGGTGGAAGTTTTGGGATGATGCTGAAAGAGATGTTGGATTTCCCATTAGGATATTAAGACAGAAGGCATTTGTCCATGTGGTCACCAGGAGTTGGGACTGATTCAAGGACACTTAACTAATTACTGCAACATGTAATAATTCCATGCATCCAGGAATTAGCTCAGCAAAGCTTGTAAAATTAGGCTGACCAGAAACATTGAAGCACTAGGGTAAAAAGGTAAAGGAGTCCCTGCAAATTTTACTCTGTTAGTCATTGCTGACTCTAGGGCAGTGTTTCTCAACCTTGGAAGCTTGAAGATGGGTGGACTTCAACTCCCAGAATCCCCCAGCCAGCAGCGCTGGCTGGGGGATTCTGGGAATTGAAGTCCACCCATCTTCAAGCTACCAAGGTTGAGAAACATTGCTCTAGGGGGCAATGCTCATCTCCGTTTCAAGGCCATTGAGCCAGCACTGTCCAATGACATTTCCGTGGTCACGTGGCCAGCATGTCATCACAAAACGCTGTTACCTTCCCATTTAAGTGATACCTATTTATCTCCTTGGATTTGCATTTCGAACTGCTAGGTTGATAAGAGCTGGGGTGAGGACATGTGCTTATCCCATCATATGGAGCTTGGGTCTCGAACCTGGGCTGCTGGCTTTCCAGCGGACAAGCCCAGTGTCTTAGCCACTGAGCCACCATGCTGCCCGGAAGCACTGAGAGCAGGAACAACAGCAAAAAAAAAAGACAAATGACAAAATATAAATTCTTGCAAATGGGAGTGAAATGACTGTGGCAAAAGAAAGCAAAGAGTAATAGGCACCTTGGGTTCCAGTGCAAAACATCCGGAGTATTACTTGAATACCATCAGCATTGACAAAAACTCAGTCAACTGCAGAAGGCAGCTACTCAGAACAGCTTAAATCTTGCAATAAGATCTTTAGCATCATAAAAAAAACAACATCTGCCTATCCCAGCTCCTTGGGAAGGACTTGATAGGTGGGAAAAAATGCCAAATAATAAATTTTTGCCATAATTGTTAAGCGAATGATTGAGTCAAGTTGAATTGAATCACACGGTCGTTAAATACTTGTTGGAAGCTCGTTGAGAAAGTCACAAATGTTGAACGTTGCAACCATCATAAAACCATGCTGGTTGCCAAGCACACAAATTTTGATCCTGTAATCGTGATGGTCATAAAAGTGAGGACTGATTGTAAATCAATTTTTGGTGCTATTGTGACATCTTTAGTTGCTAAACAAATGGTTGTAACTCAAGGACTACCTATACTTGCCGTCTGTGCTCTTACTGTTAGTAGTTGTTGTACGTGCTGTAAAAATACGAGACTATGTGCCATCATAACTGCATTTAAATTTTGTTCCATTGTGTTATTATAGAAAAATATTTCAATCTGCTAAAAACCTTTCCGTTTAAAGTTTCAGCATAAATCTTTTCCCATGCTTGGAAAAAATGAAAGACGGGGGAAGTAAAACTTAATCTTGTGATATAAAAGAGGTTATTCCCAATTGAAGATGTCTAAGGCCCAAAGTTCCAGCAAAGTTCAATCTTATTTTTCAACTTCTGTGCAACTATATTTGGCCGGTCAGTTTCAGTTATAACTGATATCGTTGTGGGCAAGCACAACCAAAACAGAGTGCTTTCTGGACTGGTCCTGTTGGCAATCCATGCTAATCGTAACGAATCCTTAGGCAGTTCATAGCACCTTCTCAATCTTGGTCTCGGCTTGCTCACCAAACCTCAGAAGCTGATCTCAACTTTAGGTCATCTTATTATCTTGTATTACTGTTCAGTTTGGAAGTGTTACTGTGATGACCCGGACAAGGCACGAAGGTCACACAGCCAACTGAGAGTTCAAACTCCCCTTTAATGCTCCAAATGTCCCCTTAAACGCTCCGACGTTCTTGGCAAGTCCTAGACCAAAGCATGCACACACATACACTGCAGCCTCTGGCTGCACCCAGTCCAGCAAAACAAAGGAACAGGAAAATGAGTCCACAAAACAAGGAACAAACAGTGAGTCCAGAAAGTCAGGAAGAAGCCACCGAGTCCACAAGTCAGGAAGAAGCAAGCAGTCCTGCAAACACCAAATGTCACACCAAACTCTACCAATTCAGCATTTGTTCCTGACAAATGCCCCTTCCCACAGCGTCTCCTTAAATCTCAGTCCCCAGGTGTGCCTTGTGAAGAGGGGCAGGGCGTTCTCCCAATTTGTCGGGTCAGCCTGAGCTGTTCCCACCTTCTCTCCACTCTCCGTGCTCGGGAATCAGGAGGAGGCCATCCTTGCTCTTCGCCTGAGCTCTGTCGCTCCTCATGTCCACTGCTTGCCCTCTCTTGGTCATCCTGCCCCTGTTCCTCCCTGATAACAAGTTGTCCTAATCCTGAGGGACCCTGGGGTGCCTCGGCCTGCTCCTCACCACATTCCTCCGAAGCCGACAAAGCCGCCCCCTTGATCTCCGTTGGCTCTAGCTTTGGCTCGTCCTTCCTCTGCAGATTCGTGATGGGGGTATGACAGTTACTGTTTTAGACAGGAAGGCTGTGCAGAGAGTGGTGAGGACAGCAGAAAAGATTTTTGGAAATTCACTACCTTTTAGCCAGGACGTGGGCCTTTGCAGGAAGCAATGTTGTTAATTCTGTGCAGTTTAAAGTCTGAAGCTCTGTTTGATTCTGGACTCACAGAATGTGAGAAATTTTCTGACAGTGAGAACAATCAACCCATGGAAACAGAAGTTGCCTTCAGAAGTTGTGGGAGCTTCATCACTGGAAGCTTTCAAGAAGAGACTGGACTGCCATCTGTCAGAAATGGTGTAGGCAGGATCTCCTGTTTGGGTGGGGGGCTGGACTAGATGACCTACAAGGTCCCTTCCAACTCTGTTAATCTGTTAAACTGACATGCCAGCTTGCCAAGCACCTGAATTTTTATCACATAACCACTGGGGAATACTGTGATAGCCCTAAGTGTGAGGACCAGTCATAAGTCCCCCTTTTTGCTGCTGTTGTAACTTTGAACAGTCCCTGTTGGCTGTAAGTTGAGGACTGCCTGTAGAGTGTTCTGTAAAATCTTGCTTTTTTTTTTTTTTTTGCATTCAGGAGAGCCAGACGCTTTGAGTGCTATCGTCAATTTCTTTCCCTGGACTTATATTGTTAGGCAGGCTCCCATATATCACAGTAGGGACATTTCAGAGGCAGTTTTAACAAGTTAGAAGCAAAGAGCGCTGGAGACTTTATTGATCTCAAAGATTTTGTGGAGCTGCTCATCTCACAGCAGTCGCTTTGAGCAGGGTGCAAAAAAAATCAAACTGCCCTAATGATATAAACTCTGCTGTCCCAGTTAAACAGTAACATGCCCCCCTCCCGCCCCCTGAAAAACAAGCCACATCACTAACTGAGCTCACCAACTTTCAAAGTCCAAATGCCTATGCCAGGGGTCTCCAATCTTGGCAACTTTAAGACTTGTGGACTTCAACTCCCGGAATTCCTCAGCCAGCATCCGGGAGTTGAAGTCCACAAGTCTTAAAATTGCCAAGATTGGAGACCCCTGGCATAGGCAAACAGCTAGGGGACATAGCATGTTTGACATTTTCTTTTTTAAAGTGACAAATAGCAAGGCTTTAGAAGAGATATGTTCAATTTTTGTTAACTTGAGGCCTCCCCAATTATTCTTTTGACACCAGATTCTGCCTTTTCAAATCCTTTTTACAGATTTTACTCTGCTAGTTGTTGCCGATTGTACGGGGTGGTGCTTATCTCCGTTTCAAGGCCATTGAGCCAGCGCTGTCTGATGACATTTCCGCAGCTGTCATGGAGCGCTGTTACCTTCCCACCGAAGTGGTGCCTATTTACCTATTTGCATGCTTTCGAACTGGTAGGAGCTGGGACAGGAACGGGAACTCTTTCTGTCACGCAGACTCAGGTCTCAAACCTGGGCTGCCCACATTTCCAGCCAACAAGCTCAGCCTCTTAACCGCTGAGCCACTGTACCATCCTGAGTTGATGACATACCAAAAAATAATAAGTAGTCCATTTTTGCAATCTTTCTCTCCTTTGGTTGGCTATTTTACTATCTTACATGGCTAATTGCTCCCACTAGCCCTCTTCATACTGATTTGCTATTATATGAGCATTTCTGTGCATATGCTGACATACTAGCCGTGAATATTTATTAATAGAAGAAACTGATCTCTACGCTGAGTCCATTGGGATTTATTGGGTTCTTGGTGTTCTCTGAGCTTGGTTGTTTTCTTGCAAATGTTCATTACAAGTCTAGGGGTAACATAATCAACCTGTTATGGTCCGCCAGCAGACTGCGGAGCTGGCAGCAGAGTCAGACAGTGAGGAGGCTGGAGAGGACCATGGGCCAGTCCTGGAGTCTGCATCAGAGGTAGAGAAAGGGCCATCTGGGAGGTATGTGCTGCCTCCGGAGCCTCCAGAGTCGGACCTCAGCGAGGTAGAAGAACAGGAGGAGCCTGTTCCCAGTGCACGCATGCGCAGAGCTGCCAGAAGGCAAGAACAGCTAAAACAAATGGGACGACTCGGAAGTAGGGCTGGGAGATGATTGGCCCCTCCCATAAGACTTAAAAGAGGAGCAAAGGCACATGGGCCCTTTGCAGGAAGCACCGTTTGTTCATTTGGTTCAGCTTAAAGCCTGAAGCTCTGTTTGATTCTGGACTCCATGTGGCGTTGCCAATTAGGTCTTTGGCAGCGTATCAAGGGAGATAAAGGTGGGTGATTACCCCAAGGACTCTTTATAACTAATTGGGACTCATCTGTGAATGAACAGAATTCACAGCTGTTGCAATAAAAGAGGTTTTTGGGACTACTCGTGTGTTTTAATGACTCAGGAAGCCGAGGTCAGAACACTACCCAACCACGCTAAGCAACACCAAGAACTCAATCATTTAACTCTAAGCAACTTTTATTCTCTGCTGTTGGAAAGAGATTTATTCCCAGATAATATATAGAAATAAAATAAACATCTTCCATTGAAGGAAGGTCCAATTCCATTTCCTTCCTCTTCTCCAATAGTTTATCCTGAACATGGGTAGTTCATTTAGGTTAGCTTTGAATGTCGTGGTGGCAGACAGTTGATTTCCATCTACTCTATTTTACAGGGCAAGGAATTGTCTTCACTTCAAGGTCATTTCCCTTTTGTAAATATAGTACTGTATTTTAACCTTCCAACAAATTCCCATCGGTTTTTTTTTCCTAAGCATGAACAGATTTTCCTAATGTGGAAAAGTTGAAATAATCTAAAAATGTTTTTTCATTGGTTGAAACAGCCCATATTTAAGAGCCCAGTTTTTCTCTACACTTACTGCCACTTGTTTGAATGTTTTCAACATTACCATGTTTCCCTGTCATGAAAATAAGACTCTGTCTTATATTTTTTTGAACCCCAAAATAAACGCTTGGCCTTATTTTTCAGGGAGGTCTTATTATTTTGGGGCCCATGGAGCAAGATGGGGCTTCTCTTGCCATCTTACCTGATTTCCAGCTCTGCATTTAAATATTTTCGGGGAGGGCTTATTTTCGAGGGGAAGCTTATTTTAGTGCATGCACTCAAGAGCTCGATTGGGCTTATTATCAGGGGATGTCTTATTTTCGGGGAAACAGGGTAGATGCACAGTTGGATGAAGTAGACATTCTTTGACTTGGTAAAGAAATGGCACTTTCAAAAATGTTGCAGTCTTCTGAAGAAATTTGGTAGCAAATTTTCTAATGTATATTCTCATTTAGCCCTTGGGCGATTATTATCAGAGTTTGGCTAAAAGCATGGTGATAGTTTTTGAGTTGATGTATGATGGTTGCATCATTAAAGAATTAACAGCAATCCATGACTCTGTCTTGGGTTTCTACTGGAAGGGATCTCAAAAGCTCAAAGAAGAAGAAAAAACTGTGAAGTCCTTAATCCTCTCTAAGCTTGGTTGATGAACTGATGATGTTACCAAGTTGGGTAATGGAATGTCTGCAAGAAAACAACCAAACTCACAGAGCACCAAGGACCTCACAATGCAACCCTGAGCTATAAATATTCTCTTCTATTGGTAAGATGGAAAAATACAATGGAATAATTCTATTTTTATCTCAGTGTTTTAGAACCTGCAAACTCTAATGGCTATTAGAGTTTGCAGGTTCTAAAACACTGAGATAAAAATAGAATTATTCCATTGTATTTTTACTATGGCCTCTGGGAATCTGGAATCTTTTAAGAAAGATTTAAGTTGCGCTGTTTAATTGCAGAACGAATTGGGAGGGTGGTCATGAGATGTTTCTGCTTTGAATGGTGAGTAGGAGATTAGCATGGCTCTGAGACTTTCAAACTGCATATCGATGTTAAATGTGGGAGTGGTATCACCTGTAGGCACCATGAACCACCAGAAACATGCAAAACAGACGGGGCTAAAGAATTGAGAATCAGATGTGATTAGTTCTTGCACGCAAGGAGTCCTAACCCCCATGGCATTGTATGGGCAATGACTGGGGTTGGGTGGGAGGATTCTTTCATCAAAGCAGGAGTTTGGGGGAAAACATCTCCCATGTGGCAACCTGGTGGTAGGCAGACCACACAGCAGAATCACAGTTCTCTGCAGATAGTGGCAATTAGCACAGGCGTGAACTTGCAAAGAGATAGTCTCCATGATGAAAGATGAGGTTATGCTGAAGGGAGATTTCCCAGGAAGCACATGTATGTTCCTTGATGGAGGAGAGAGGATGGATGTAAAAGCATGGAAGAGAAATCCAAAGCCCTTGACTTCTCCTGATGCTTCTCTTCAGGAATGGGGTAGAGAAGAAGCCTAATTTTAGCATTGAACCGAGAGATGCAGGTCTGCGAAAGGCATTGTCGTACCATAAAGTCCTTCTTTGAAATAATGGTTCTCTGTCTGTAAGAGTTGCTACAACAAAAGAACCAATTTACAGACCAAAAAGTACCGTATTTTTCAGTCTATAAGATGCCCTTCCCCCCCCCCCCAAAAGTGGGTGGAAATGTCTGTGTGTCTTAAAGAGCGAATGCTGCCGAAGCCATGCCCACTCTCTGGCCCCCATCCTTTGGCCGTTTTCAGCCTCTGTTGCCCCAATTTTTGCCTCCGTGTGCCCTATTTTCAGCCTCCACACACCCAGTTTTCGGCCTCTGTGTGTCCCATTTTTGGCCCATTCCAGGTGGCGGAGATCACCACCACCGATTGCTGCTGATTGCGATGGCGGCAAACGACAGTGATCAGCGGTGATAGTCCTGTTTTCAGCCCGCTACCTGGAATGGGTTGAAAACAGGATGTGCGGAGGCAGAAAATGGGGCATGTGGAGGCAGCGATAGGCAGTAACAGCGGTGATGAGCAGCAGCGATCCCCGCAGCCTGGAACAGCTGATCAGCGGTATTCCGGGAGGCCGATCCAACCACCAATCAGCTGCTTGTGCTAAATCACGCTGTGATACTGTGCTGAAGCTGACCAGACTGTTTGCTGCTTGCTGCAAGGACACTAGCCAGATGAATACTGATGGATGTTGGGAGGCAGAGGCAGATTCTTTTTCTTGTTTTCTTCCCCAACAGCTAGGTGTGTCTTATGGTCCAGAGCGTCTTATAGTGCAAAAAATACAGTACTTGTGTTAACAAAAACTAATGTAAAGTATTACTTATGGAAAAAAATAAGGAAAAAAAGAATATCTGTGAGCATGCATCAGCCATGCAGATAGACCTCATTTAATGACTGGTCGCTTAGAATCTGGTCGAAGTCAATATGGACCACCAAAAATGGTATTTACAACCCAGTTTCAAAGTCCCAACAGCTGCACGCATACATACAAACACACATTGTGGTCACATTCAATCTGAATTTCTGATGCTTGGCAACCAGATCTCATTTACAGCTGTTTGCAGCATCCAGTGGTCGCCTGTCCATGATTTTTAGCATTTTTTGGCTATTTCCTGGGTACAGTTGATTTATTTAATGGCCAACACATTTGCCTAATGAGAGAAGCATTTGCTTCATGACTGCAATGTTCACTTAATGACACTATTAAAAAGGTTGTAAAATTGAAAATAGTCACATGATGACCTGCTTAACATTAGGACTTATGGCTGTAATTCCAGGCTCAGTTACTGTTGTAAGTTAAGGAACACCTGTACAGTAGATTATTCAAATTTCTGTTGATATTATATTGTGCAAATTCATTGTTTATATAGTCAATTTGCTTAGTTTTTAATAGACAAAAGCTTATAGTCAATTCAGTATATAGAGCGGGGGTGAAATCCAGCAGGTTCTGACAGGTTCTGGAGAACCGGTAGCAGAAACTTTGACCAGTTCAGAGAATCGGTAGCAGAAATTTTGAGTAGTTGGGAGAACCGGCAAATACCACCTCTGCCTGGTCCCAGAGTGGGGTGGGAATGGAGATTTTGCAGTATTCTTCCCCCAGGAGTGGGGAGGGAATGGGGATTTTGCAGTATCCTTCCCCTGGAATGGGGTGGGAATGGAGATTTTGCAGTATTCTTCCCCTGCCATGCCCACCAAGCCACGTCCACCAAGCCACACCACACCACGCCCACCAAGCCACGCCCACCAAGCCACGCCCACAGAACCGGTAGTAAAAAAATTTGGACTTCACCACTGATATAGAGTGATTATGAAGAACGAAGTTGAAAAATCTTCTAATTTTAAAACTCCGCATTTATCCTTTCAGTATAAAGAGATTGGCGTTCTGTTTTCAAATCTAGATCTCCCCACATTGTTAATGAAACAGAACTGTAAAATCTGAAAATGAAAATTCCAAGCTAGGAAATTATGTGGCATCCACGCCAGACTTCTGAATCCCGACTGGCATCTTTTGCTGGTCAACGGTCTTTTACATAGGTAACAATGATGTTGTCGGACCTTTGGCCTGAGAAGACTGATTCTCATGGTATGAGAAACATTTTTTTACATTTATTTATTTTATTTTGTCAAGCATGTATTAGATAACAGATATAAGTATAGACATGATTATGAATAGATGAAATGGATATGAATAAAAGGGTACATAGGATGTCTGCAACACCCAAATAGTCCTCCATTTACAACAATTCGTTTGCAACAATGGCAACTGTTTGAAGCTGCAATGGAACTGAAAAAGTGACTTATGACCATTTTTCACACTTACGACCGTTACAGCATCCCCATGATCACATGAGCAACATTCGAATGCTTGGCAACCGGCGTGTATTTATGACAGTTGCAATGTCTTGAGGTCATGTGATCTCCTTTTGGGATCTGAACACGGATCTGCCTATCACCTTCTGATAGGCAAAGTCAACGGGGAAGCCAGATTCACTCAACAGCCATGTGACTAACTCAGGGGTGGGTTCTAAATTTTTTTACTACTGGTTCTGTGGGCGTGGCTTATTTTGTGGGTGTGGCTTGGAGGTCATGTGACTAGGTGGGCATGGCTAGCTGGTTAGAGTCATTTCTGGAAAGTCCTCACACTTACGACCAGTCCTCGCACTTACGACCCAACTCATTTGTTTGCTTTTAACACTGATCAGCTGTAGGATGGCCCTTTGAAGCCCCGCGGCAAGAGTTTAAACAGTTTTTTTCCCTCTAGTCATCAACTGGGACTCAGGAGGCAGCAATAGATTGGGGGTGGGACCAAATAAAAGGTAAGAATAACATGGGGGGAGTGGGAGGGCGGGGGGGGGAGAACCAGTTCGGTAACGTCATATCGTCACCGCTACCGGCTCGGCCGAACCGGACCGAACCGGGAGGAACCCACCACTGGACTAATTTAACAATTGCAACTATCTGCTTAACAGATGTGGCAAGAAAGGTTGTATAATGGGCCAAAACTCACCGAACTACTGTCTGGCTTAGCAACGGAAATTTTGGCCTCCATTGTGGTCGTAAGCCAAGGATTTACCTGTATGGGAAAACATATTAAAATGGTGGCCATGATGGTACCATCATCGAGGCTTCAATGGTGGCCATGATGGTACCATCAGCGAGATAGATGCAGTGCTGAAATCCTGCCGGATCTGTCTGGCTTGTGCACACTGGTAGCGCCGGAGGCACATGGTTCAGTGAACCGGTAGTGGCGGCAGCGCGAGGCTCCGCCCACCGACCCAGACGTCATTACTTCTTGGTTTTAACCAGGAGGTAATCCGTTTTTGACCCTCTGCGCATGCGCACTTCTGAACCGGTAGGGAAGGTAAGTAGATTTCAGATGGTACCATCAGTATCACCATCTGAGCAAACCGTGGAGACCCCACTGCCTGGACCTGCCTTCCTTATGAAAAAATTGCTGAGTTCCTCATAACCCGTCTTTACCTCTTCCAAATGACACCAATTTCTAGGGCAGCGTCTGGTTGTGGTCAATCCATTAGCTGCATTCTCTTCTACACAAACATCTTTTTCCCAACCTTGGCATTTATCTGGTTTCTCTGAAACCTGATTTTATTGTACTAATTCACAGCTGGTGTTCAGGGTCTTCCTAAGAAAATGATCTCAACCTTCAGTCATTTTCAGAAAGTTTCCCCTTACTCCTTTATTTAAACAGCAAGACAATTTCCTAAGCTTAACGCCAGAGTTAGCAGGAGCTCAGTTAGCTCAGAGTGTACATAGTGGCTTTTTCACCAACCGTAGGCTGGCTCCATTCATAACTGCTCTAGCAGCAATGTTTTTGCACACAATGATGCTTCCTGCAGAGGAACGGCCGTGGAAAACTAAACACCAGGAACAAAAATCCATATTAATTTTTCAGGAAAGATCTGTCCACTGAATATTGGTTTCTTCTGGCACTGTCTCTCCAGACTTTCTCAGAAAATCCATGTGGATTTTTCCATTCCAACACCAACTCCTATACAGGTGTTAAAATATTTGAACTCTGGCTCAATGAATGTTCCATCTTTTTTTAAAAAATAAAAATTGCTGAAAAGATAACCCAAAAGGTAATTAAATATAATTACGTTGCTAAAAATAATAAATCTTGAATCAGATGGGCATAAATCCTCTCAGTCTTATTAATTTTATTTATTTGCTATTCAGTCATAGACTAAAAGTTAACATACAACTCAAAACAAGTAACTTAACAAAGGCCAAACTTATTTGAGGGGGAAAAAAACCAGACTACATAAACCAGTTTCTGAGTCAAAAACTGAGTCAATAAACTGTATGGTTTATTTCTAACACCTTCTAACAGAGGAGCAGAATGTACCACATTTTAGAAATTTTGTAAGAGGTTTTTTCTCTTAATGGGAAAAAAACTAGGGATGGGCTTCAAAAATTTTAGTAAGAGGTTCTCTGCCCGGTTGCTGAGTGGGCGTGGCCATGGTGGGCATGGCTTAGTCGGTCTCCTGCACCACATGGGGGGCATTTTTGCCCTCCCCAGACTCCGGAGGCTTTCCTTGAGCCTCCGGGAGGACGAAAACAGCCTCCCCAGGCTCCAGAGGCCCTCTGGAGGCCGGAAATGGGCCCGTTTCCAGCCTTCCTGAACTTCCAGTAGGCCCATTTTTCGCCCTTCCCGAGCCTCCTCGCGCACCCTGCACTTATCTGCATCCAAAATGGGTTGCATGGGGACTTCTGGGAGGGCAGGGTGGGCGGGGCCAGCTAGGAGTGGGATTTGGGGGTTCTCCAAACTGCACAGAATCTTAGCTAGAGGTTCTCCTGAACCTCTGCAAACCCCCAGCAGCAAAACCCTCTGACTGGGGCCACAGCCACCCAAGCCTCTCCTAATAAGGGGAGAAATTAGTTTTACATGTCATGTAAGGTACACACAATATATAGCTACCACAGCCTGTACCTCTGATTACATATATATGTATTGTGAGGTAAGACATCAAATGATATTCAAATGCTCCATCAAATGGAGCAGAGGTGATATTGTAAAAATATTGTCATGCCCCAAGAACCAGAAATCCACATGGAATTACTTCTGAGCAATGAAAGAGTTGAATATTTGCAGCTGAGAGTTGAAATGAGGAGTCCTTGGTATTCTATGAGCCCCAAGAACTGAGCTCAAGAGAGCATCAAGCACTCCTTACTTCTGAGCAATTTCATTTATTGTTCCTCAGCTATAGAGAGAAATCTCGCCAAACTAAAGCAATTACTTGCATCATTAGAGATATAGTCAGAGAATGTCTAGGGAGGAGCCACCTTAACTCTCTTTCTCCCAACCAAACTATCTAAGCTTTGTTGCCTCTTTACGCTCAGGAATCCAGTTCCTCCCTCCTGGGAATCCAGACTACATTCCACCATATTATTTAGGGATGGCGTAAATCAGCCCTCCGCCTCAAGTTCTTACAGTGGTGATCAACTTCACATCTTTCATTTTCTAAATCTAAATCGGGGCTGCCTTATTTTGTATTCCTCCACTCTTGAAACTGGTTGAAAAATGCACGGCATAATCTATGATGCCAGTGGTGGGATTATTATTTTTTTTTACTACCAGTTCTGTGGGCATGGTTTGGTGGGCGTGGCTTGGCTTGGCATGGCTTGATGGGCGTGGCAAAGGAAGGTTACTGCAAAATCCCCATTTCCTCCTGATCAGCTGGGACTTGGCAGGAAGAGAATAGATGGGGGCAGGGCCAGTCAGAGGTGGTATTTACCAGTTCTCTGAACTACTCAAAATTTCCGCTGCCGGTTCTCCAGAACTGGTCAGAACCTGCTGCATACCACCTCTGTACAATGCCCTGTTAGCAGAGCTCTAATCTGTCTCTGTAATGAGAACAGGGATTGGTTCTCACTGTAGATTTGAAGAGCAATGGTTGTTAGATTCTCCTAGCTTTGGTTTCCTCTCCAACTGGTGTCACCTGCTGGTAGGAAGAATCATCACTTAAGTTGATTCTTAAATTGGAGATGGAAGACATTTGGCTGAGTGCCATGGGTGATAGTTGCAAATGAAGAGGTGTTCCATCTCAGGTTACCTCTCAGTGCTGATCTCCCAGTCTTCTGGAAGCTCAAGTGCCTGGAAGAACAGAAATCTGGTCTATTAGTGGATAGTTTCTTCCACCTACCCAGACAAAGCAGGAGTGAGGTCAAAACCTGCTCCAACTTTGCCTGATCAAACTCATGGTTTCAAAGCAGGGAACAAAACCCAGGGCAAATTTTGAGAGGGCTCTCACCCTTCTTGCACAAACTGGTCTGGTTTGCCTTGGGGGTGGAGGGTGCGTGACCTCTCTTGAAGTTGCTTTTGATCTCCTGGGGGACTCCAACCTTCAGTTGGAGAACCTCAAAGTTCTGTGCTGAGATGGGCAGCTTGTGTGTTCCCTTAAAGCCCTGTCTGGCAAGGATGCTGCAAAATCGCTAAATTACAGCAGTGCAGTTTTCCACTTTTTCAAACATAATTTTCAGTAAAACAAGTGCATTGGTAAAAACTGAAAATTGGATTTCCTGCCTTTCTAGCATGGGTGAATCAGTGATTGCGCTTTCGTCAGCTTTGGGTGAACTTAGAAATGTAAAAGTTGTCTGTGCTTATTAAAGCACTGAATTTACAGTGCTTTAACTCAGGAGCTTTCAAACTTTTCCAGGCTGCAGCACCTCTAAAAACAGAACAGAATAACAGAGTTACAAGGGACCTTAGACGTGTTCTAGTCCAACCCCTTAATCAAATAGGACACCCTATACCAGGGTCCCCAAACTTGGCAGCTTTAAGATTTGTGGACTTCAACTCTCAGAATTCTCCAGCCAGCATAGCTGGCTGGAGAATTCTGGAAGTTGAAGTCCACAAGTCTTAAAGCTGCCAAGTTTGAAGACCTCTGCCCTATACCATTTCAGACAAATAGCTGTCTAGTCTCTCTTTAAAAGCCTCCAGTGATGGAGCACCCACAATTTCTGAAGGCAAGCAGTTCCACTGGTTTATTGTTCTCACTGTCAAGAAATTTCTCCTGACAGTTCTAGGATCTCTCTGGGTTAATGTGCATCCATTGCTTCTTGTCTTGCTCTCAGGTACTTTGGAGAATAAGTCAACCCCCTCTTTTTTGGAGAAGCCCCTCAAATATTGGAACACTGCTATCATTTCACCTCAGTGCTTCTTTTCGCTGGACAAACTCAATTCCTCAACCGTTCTTCAAATGTCTTCGCCTCCAGTTCCTGTTGTGAACAAGGCCCAAGCAGTGATTACCAAACACAATTCAGTCCTCAACAAACTTATTTTATTAAAACAGCTGAGAATTAATTCATTCTCAGCTTAGTCCAAAACAAAATTCTTAATAACCAGTCTGTCGGCCTTATCACCAACCTTTGATGTCTTTTGGCAATCTGCCAAAGGCTTTTCTTGGCAAAACCCCCACAAAGTTCAAGAGACGCTGACAGGAAGCATGGGAGTCAACATTGCTTTTCTACAAAGAACCCAACAGCTCGTTGCTGTTCTTTTAAGCCTTCTGGGAGGGGCCAATCTTCTGGCCTTACTCCCGAGTTGTCCTTTTTGCTTCAGCTGCTCTTGCCTTCTGGCAGCTCTTCGTATGCGCGCGCTAGGAACAGGCTCCTCCTGTTCCTCTCCCTCTCTGCTGTCCGCCTCTGGAGGCTCCGGAGTCCGCGCATCACTCCCAGATGGCCCTGGCCCCATCTCTGCCTCCGATGCAGAGCCCTCGTCTGGGCCTTCCCCAGACTCCAGGACTGGCCCCTGTTCCTCCCCAGCCTCCTCACTGTCTGACTCCGCAGGCTGCTGGCGGACCACAACAATTCCCTAACCATCTTTGTTGCTCTTCTCTGCAGTCTTTCCAGAGTCTCAACATCTTTTTTTTTTAATTGTGATGACCAAAACTGGATGCAATATTCCAAGTGAGGTCTTAGCAAGGCGATATAAAGCAGTACTAACCCGTTGGTTTAAATAAAATTAAAGCAAAAAAAAAAAAAAAATTGTCAAAATCTCTTTATCAACAGGCCAGGCTCTAGTAGTGATAGAAAGGCAGTTGCATTTGAGCGAACTTTTTATTTTTTTTGGTTTGTTTCTCTTACCAAACCCCATTGAATTCTTTCAAAGCACAGTTTGAAAAGTCCAGCTCTAGCATATGATCAGGCTTCTGTATATTATCTCCATTTCCCCTTTGGGCCAGTCCATGACCTGGTTAAATGGGACCTTCATTTGTCTGTTTTGCTAGGAAATACTTGATCCGCCTCCCCCCCCGCAACTGGCTGCTCTGAGTCCCATCTGTTGCTTTTGTTCAAATGTCCCGTGGCGTTTTGAACTTTATTAGACACGTGTCTGGAATCTATTCTAAGCGTACGGAAAGAATTACATCCTACCCTCAGTATGTTCACAGACTGTTCAGTTTTTGACTCTCGAAAGGTTTGTCAAGTTTCCGCTGTAGCTCCTGTGTTTTCAAGGAATGTAGCTATTTTTTTCACTCATTTATGTTTGCAAGTTTGCTATTTATATCTGATACCAAGCGTTTGACTTGAGTTGATATCTATTCGCAGCTAGAATTCTTCCCCTTAATTATAAAGTGAGTGATATTAAGGGCGGTGGGCAAAAGAAGGCTGCCAAAGAGATCTCCATCCAAAATTATGGTTTTTCTTTTTGGTGAATCTTAAAACTCAGACTTGGGTTTGGAGAGCGGTTCTTTGAAGAGCCATTGTGTAAGAGCATTAGTTTTCCAAGCTCAGTCTTAAGCATCCAAAAAAACTGGGTTGTATGGTTGCCAGTGAATCATTCTTGTCTGGAAAGGCTCCCACAGTCTCTCCTATAGGAACTGCGTATTATTTAACTTGCTTGTACAAGTAGCACCAAACCATTAATCAAATCCTGAAAAAATCTCTACGGATTCAGCATTGGGCTTCCAGGTTTTCCTGGAGCCCCGTTCCACAAATAGTAGGGTTTGCCACCGCTTTTGGCTTATTTTTAGGTAGAAAGAAATTGAAGGCTGGATTCATACAACATGCTTTTTTTTTTTTTTTTTTAATTTGATTTATATGCCGCCCTTCTCCGGAGACTCAGGGCGGCTTACAATGCGTTAAGCATTAGCCTTCATTCTTTTGTATATTTTATACAAAGTCAGCTTATTGCCCCCACAAACTGGGTCCTCATTTCACCTACCTTAGAAAGGATGGAAGGCTGAGTCAATCTTGAGCCTTGGAGAGATTCGAACCAGCAGAAATTGCAGGCAGCTGTGTTAATGACAGGGTGCACCAAACCACTGTACTATCAAGGCTCTGCTTAACCAAGTTTATTTATTTATTTATTATTTATTAGTCCAATTTATATGCTGCCCTTCTCCGTAGACTCAGGGCGGCTTACAATGCATTATAGCAATAGCCTGCATACTTTTATGTATATACCTGCTTATTAGGGCTTTCGCCCCCCCCCCGCCAAGCGGTGTTGTTCTATACAAAGCTGGCTTATTGCCCCCACAATCGGGGTCCTCAATTTACCTACCTCGAAAGGATGGAAGGCTAAGTCAACCTTGAGCCTGGTGAGATTTGAACTCGCATTAACTGCAGGCAGCTGGCAGCTAAGTGCTAGCACTTAACAGCACTTGGTCTGATGCACCACCGAGGCTCTTCCAAGTCAGTTAAACCCAGGGTCTGCATTCGAATAATAAGCCGAATGTGATCAGATTCAATCTTGGTTAGGTCAAAGATCCCGTTTGCGTTGTTTGGTGAGGGGGTTGTAAGAATCCATACCTGTTGTAGGGGGCAAACCTAGAGCATGGTTTAATTGATGAGCCAGTTTAAACCTATTACGTTGAAGGTACCATTGTGTATTCATTCTGTTTAGGCCAATAAGTGTCATACAAATGGAAGCGTCATACAGATGGAAGCCAAATGTTCAGATTCTCAAACTAAAAAATCTTGGAGTCATTTTGCTCTCTATCCACCAAATTAAAAGCACTGACTGGGGTCACACACTGTATTAAAGTCTCTGTGTTTATGGTTGATTTGTTGATAAACAACAGTTGGTTGCGTTCACAAAATAGGTTTAATCAAGAGGTGCCTAAGTAGAGATTGAGACCCCGTGGCTCATGTGATCTCCATTGTACAAGTAGTCCTCAACTTACACAATTAGGATCAAAATTTATGTTGCTAAGCAACATAAAATTTATGTTGTTAAGTGAGTCACACCCAATTTTATGACCTTTTTTGCCACGGTCGTTAAGCAAGTCACTGCAGTTCTTAAGGGTATCCCATGGCTACTAAGCAAATCCAGCTTCCCCCATTGCCTTTGTCTGTCAGTAGCTTGTTGGCAAGGCCTCAAATGGTGATCACATGATCTCAGGATGCTGCAACTTTTTGGAAATACATGCCAGTTGCCAAGCATCCAAATTTTGGATCACATGACCCTGGGGATGCTGCAATGGTCATACATGTGAGGACTTTAAGTCACTTTTTTCAGTAACATAACTCCAAATCAGGGGTGAAATGCTCCCCGTTCGGATAGCAATGGCAGTGGGTGGTTCGGAGAACTGGTAGCAAAAATCCCTGCCCCCCCCCCCACCACCATGCCCAACTGAGCCGCACGATCATCAGAGGCTTTTTTTAAAAAAAAAACTTTTAAAAGCATTTTTTCTACAACCTCTTCCACCAAAAAAAAAATGCTTTTAAAAGTAAAAAAAAAAAAGCCTCTCATGATCACGCGGCTCAGCTGGGATCGTCAGAGGCTTCTGAAAGCATTTTTTTCTGCAACCTCTTGGCCGAAGAGGTGGTAAAAAAAATGCTCTGAAAAGTCTCTGACGATCCCAGCTGAGTTTCCTGATTGGCAGAGGCTTTTCAAAGCATTAAAAAAAATGCTTTGAAAAGTTAAAAAAAAAAAAGTTGGCCACGCCCACCCAGTCACATTACCCCTCCCACCAAGCCATGCCTACAGAACTGGTAGTAACAAATTTTACATTTCACCCCTGCTCCAAATGGTCACTAAACAAATGGTTGTAAGCCGAGGACTACCTGTAATGCATGGAGTATATATATAAAAAATAGGGAACCAGGTTCAGGGCAGTCTCTCAAGTCCATCTTTCAGGTAGTGATGGCCTTCCAGGTGCAGCAAAGCTGGCACTGGGATGCTTCAGGGATTTCAGGAGAACTGCCGGTATAAGCAAAAGGATGGATGTGGGACATGAAGATTCTTACGTGGGCCCCTGATGAAGGACCCCATTGGGAAAGGAGTGAAAAAGTCAAGAAAAAAAGAAAAATGTTAGAGAGGAGAGACTATTGTAACGCTCTCTACATGGGGCTCCCTTTGAGGAGCACTCGGAGGCTCCAACTGGTGCAGAGTGCGGCCGCGCGGATGGTTATGGGAGCGAAGTGGTGTTCCCATGTGACCCCCCACCTGCGCGAGCTGCACTGGCTCCCGGTGGTCTTCCGGGTGCGCTTCAAGGTTTTGGTTATCACCTTTAGCGAGCTCCATGGCTTAGGACCTGGTTATCTACGGGACCGCCTGCTACCACCTATAGCCTCCCACCGGCCAGTACGCTTCCATAGAGAGGGGCTCCTCCAGGTGCCGTCAGCCAAACAATGTCGACTGGCGGCCCCCAGGGGGAGAGCCTTCTCTGTGGGGGCACCTACGATCTGGAACGAGCTCCCCCCGGAGATACGGAGGATCCCGGATCTGCGCACCTTCCGTCGCGCGCTCAATATTTTCTTATTTCATCAAGCTGGCCTGGCCTAAATCTTTTCCCCTGTTAAATGTAAATTTTAATCTGTTTTTTAAATTATTGGGTATTTTAATTTGTCTCAGCCAAATTATTTAATTCATTTTTATTCTATTTTAAATTTTTGTATTTATGTGTTTTATTCTGTGGCTTTTCACCGCCCTGAGTCCTTCGGGAGTAGGGCGGTATACAAATCCAACAAAAAACAAAAAAAATAACAACAAAAAAAAACCCCTGGGCTGGATTTTTTTAAAAAAAGAGGTTAATGAAGAAGACAAGGGGAAAAAATGGGTCACATGCTTTAAACCCACAAAATCCTTATTTAAATCTAGGCTCGTCAATCATCCTTAAAGGGCAAAACAAGGGCAGGAAAAGGGGAGCAGCTGAGCTTATTCGAGAGGGTGGAGTCTCTCTACTAATGGGATTTTATTTATTTGTATGGAAGGTTTGTGTTTTCTATTCTCCTGCAAAAGGCCACTCATCCTTTGGGTTGGGAGGCAGAGGAAGAGAGGTGGTTCAGCTCTGAAGGTGCGTGTCTCTTCGTTACGTCCTTTGCTTGCTTGCTCGCTCGCTCTCCAGAACCAAAACTTTTCAGTGGTTGCAAACAGGGAACCCCGATTAAGACTTGCTAGCAGTGATTCTGAATAACAGGAGAAGCTTGGGGTGCTGCTTTGGGCTGCTTTCATCAAGCTGGCCTGGCCTAAATCTTCTCCCTTTTAAAATTTTTAGATTTAAATTTTAATCATTAATTTTAATTTGTTTAATTATGGGATATTTTTAAAATTGAGCCAAATTGTTTAATCAGTTTTAATCTATTTTAAATTTTGTATTTCCGTGTTTTATCTTTTGGCTGTTCACCGCCCTGAGTCCTTCGGGAGAAGGGCGGTATAGAAATCTAATAAAATAAAATAAATAAATAAATAAATAGGGCATGGCGTCTTGTTTCTAATGCATTATTAACGTAGCATTCCACAAAATATTCTTTTTTCTGGGCTGAGCAAAAGAGCCTCCCTAATCTTAGGTCTTTTGGATGAACTTGCAAGGAAAACTTCTGGCCAGGCTGGTTAGTTAAGGGTAGGTTGAGAAAGACAGCCTGCACACAAAATAGTAACCCAGGTTAGGCATGATTAAGAATTATTAGGGTTTGTTGCCTTTACACCATCCTAACTCAAAATATCATGATTTAGTTTACTAAACCAAGATTTGTTTCTGAAGAAGTAGGTGTAAGGAATAGGTTGCTTGATACTTTGCCCTACTAATGGCTGGAGGTAAAGAAATTGGTCTGTGCTTATCTGTAAATAGTCATCCACGGTTCTACTACTAAGAGTATCACTTTCTGATCTGAGCATGGTTGAAGACATAGATGACTGGAGGGAGCGATGGGGAGATTATATGGATTATCATACGACAGTATTGGGCAAATGATGTCAATTTGCACCCTGAGATTATGACATGTATCTTGTCTCCTCCCTGGATATGAAAGGTTGAGGAATATAGATAAGACATGCAAGTGACATCCTTGTGATGTTACACTGGCCATCTTGCAGATTTTGACTTCCCCGGGGATACTGTTGGATATGTTTATTGATTTTTCCATTTGTAGATAAATCCCATTAATCTGTAAATATGATTCCCAATTATGGATTTATGCTCCTGGGTTTTTCTACTTTGTCACTTTAACTTCAATAGAATTCAAGAACCCAAAGATTTCTAAGGGAACATTTAGATCATTGACTCTGTTTCTTGTTCATCTGGCACATGTTTGTCTCATTTCCCAATTGTACTATTGTTTAGTGGGGTAGGGTGGGAAGCCAAATGCTTGGAGCCATATATAACAACAAATGAATCAAGGGAACCATACCAGGAATGCTTTGGGTTAGATATGGTCAAGATGGCCTCAGGAAACCTGGTTAGATTTTGAAATTAAGTTTTGACACATTAGAGATCTGGGAGGATGAGACCCACCTTAGAAATAAGCTGGAGGTTCTTAAACTGCTTGAATATTTAAATCTATCATGCCTCATTTGTGAAAGGAAAGTCGTATAGCAGAGACAATGGAAAATAAGAGATTTTGTCTGCAGGGCAGGGATGGAAATTAGAAGGTTTAGGACACTGAAGTGGCTTGTTTTTGTGCGTTGGTGTGTGCTTTGTCTTATTGGATAGTTACCGTAAATAAACTTACTGTTGGTAGTGCATGAAGTCAAAGTAATTGGATGAAATCCAATAGATTTGATAAGTAAATAAAAAGGAGTGGGTACATAGATGTCAGGGATTGGAAAGGTATGTGGGAAAGATTATGGGAGACGGGACAAAGAGATGCTACCTGGTCAGATAAGAGGGCTTAGTCTGCAGCTGGATACTGGGTCAGGCAAGAGGCTCAGACTGGACACTCCCTAGTTTCTCAGGCTGTAAAAGTGACAGCGGAAGAACTGTACTTTTAGATTTGCAAAATTCTGTTAACATAGCTTTTACAATAAAGTATAATGAATTTATCTGGTTGCATTTCCTCCCTGATCTACTTGGTAAGGCCAGCATTAATTTCGCAAGTCTGAAAGTGTGCTGACTGGGGAATTCTGGGAGTTGAAGTCCACCCATCTTAAAGTTGACAAGGTTGAAAACTGGTGTAGCTATCTCACAGGGTGGTTGCTGTTGGGGGAGGGGCAGAGGTGGGTTCTAAATTTTTTTACTACTGGTTCTGTGGGCGTGGCTTATTTTGTGGGTGTGGTTTGGGGGGTAATGTGATGGTGGGCGTGGCCAACTTTTTTTTCTTTTACTTTTAAAAGTATTTTTTCTACAACCTTAAGAGGTTGCAGAAAAAAATGCTTTCAGAAGCCTCTGACAATCCCAGCTGAGCCGCGCGATCATCAGAGGCTTTTTTCTTAACTTTTAAAAGCATTTTTTCAGAAAAAATGCTTTTAAAAGTAAAAAAAAAAAGCCTCTGATAAGGTGGCCAGGGTAAGCGAGCGGCGACTGGGCCGGGAACCGGTTCGGGGGTGTGGCCAGCCAATCTTATTACCGGTTCTCCGAACTACTAAAATTTTTTACTACCGGTTCTTGCGAACTGGTGCGAACCAGGAGCAACCCACCACTGGGGAGGAGGGAGGAGGTGGCAGTGTTATATATTTGAACTCTAGAATAAAAGGCAGGGTATAAATGTGAAGGAAGGGATGGGAAAAGCTTGGGAAGAATATTCATGAACAAAGGATCCTGGGAGAGAATTAGCTTGTCACTCCAGCCCTGAAGAGGTAATAGGAGAGTAGAAGGATACATATTTTGACAGCGATCCATCTGGGTTTTTGAAGATTTATTATTATGCAGAGAAAGAGGGAATGCCATGAGGGTGCAAAGTCATGCCCACGTCAAGATCTGTCTGGCCGTGGTCGTGGTCCATTCACATGGGGACCTTAAATCCAAATGAAGGAAACCACTCCATTCCTTTGCTTTCTTGCAAAGGAATGGAGGAATGCTATAGGCAAGACGTCAGTGAACAAGGTCCCACCCTAGAAGCATCCTCCAGGCAGGGTTTGCTCAGCAATTTCAGGGGCTGGCAGGATTGGGGGTGATGTGCCCCACTTGCTTGCTAACCCCCCTTCTCTTAAAAACTGTTTTAGATTGAAACAATTTTGTCTTCCTTCCTCCCTCGATGTCAACTTTAAATAGGTAATCCTCAATGTATGGCCACAATTGAGCAATAGCACTTAGACTTATATACCGCTTCACTGTACTTTACAACAACCCTCTCTAAGCAGGTTACAGTGTCAGCATATTGTCCCCAACAATCTGGTCCTCATTTTACCAACCTCAGAAGCAGAGGTGATATTCAGCAGGTTCTGACCAGTTCTGGAGAACCGGTAGTGGAAATTTTGAGTAGTTCGGCGAACCGGTAAATATCACCTCTGACTGGCCCTGCCCCATCTATTCTCTGCCTCCCGAGTCCCAGATGATTAGGAGGAAATGGGGATTTTGCAGTATCCTTCCCCTGGAGTGGGGAGGGAATGGAGATTTTACAGTATCCTTCCCCTGCCACGCCCACCAAGCCACACCCACAGAACCGGTAGTAAAATATTTTGAATCCCACCACCGCTCAGAAGGATGGAAAGCTGAGTCAACCTTGAGCCTGGTTCGATTCAAACTGTCAAACTGCTGGCAGCTGGCAGTCAGCAGAAGTAGCTTGCATTACTGCATGCTAACCGCTGCACCACCACAGCTCTTTGAGCCCAACATATCTGTTGGTAAACGAGACAGTTAAGCGAATTTTGCCCCATTTTACGCCCTTTCTGACCACAGTTCTTAAGTGAATCACTGCGGTTGTTCAATTAGTAACACAGTTGTTAAACAAATCTGGCTTCCCTGTTGACTTTGCTTGTCAGAAGGTCTCAAGAAGTTGCTCACAAGCCTTGGGACCATCATAAATATGAGCCAGTTGCCAAGCCTTCAAATTCTGATTACATGACCATGGGGATGCTGCAATGGTTGTAACTTTGAACGGTCGCTAAGCAAACCAGGGGTGAAATCCAGCAGGTTCTGACAGGTTCTGGAGAACCAGTAGTGGAAATTTTGAGTAGTTCAGAGAACCGGCAAATACCACCTCTGGCTGGCCCCAGAGTGGGGTGGGATTGGAGATTTTGCAGTATTCTTCCCCTGCCACGCCTACCAAGCCATGCCCACCAAGCCACACCACGCTCACCAAGCCATGCCCACAGAACTAGTAGTAAAAAATTTGGATTTCACCACTGAAACAAACTGTCGTAAATCGAGGAGTACCAGTAGTAACAGTGTCCCATCGCATTCCCTCTCCTTCTGGCCCCGCAATTGGTAAAGACTAGGACATAATTTTTTGGGACACCTCGCTGGCAGGTAATTTTAGCCTTTTCCACCCTGCCCTGGTACTCTTTCTTCCTTAGCTGAGGGAAATTCCTTGGCCGCTCCCTTCCCTTTCATTGCCGAAACGCAGTTTAATGTAAACCTAGCTCTGAGGCAGCTTTTTCTCATTTTTAAACTATTTCATATCAATAGCTGGCCTAACATTTGTTTTCTTTGAATCTGGGTTGGAGAACTGGTCTACATTTCTCAGGATATCTCTTTAGGAATCTTGGCAGAGCCGGAGCTGTATCTTTTGAAAAGGCTGTAAATGTAAAACAGAAGGGAGATATTAAAAGAAGCATAAACAAGTTTCTTTCCCTTTTTCTATCCTTGCTCCCTGTCACCACCACCTTAACTTTAGAAATAGGAAAAGAACGAAGGATTTTCCCTCCCCCTCCCACCTTCTTTTGAGTTTGCAGGGCTGAGAGAAGAGAAGTGAAGTGAAACGCATCAAGGTGGATAGTTTAGCAGGAAAGGCTGTAAGGAAAAAAAAATTCCCCCTCTTTTAACCCTGGAAAACTAACTTTCTTCCTTTCTCTCTCCCTCTTCCCTTTTCCTTCAGCCTGTCTTAAAAGCAAAACCCTTGGCGTGTCATAAAATCATCCGTGCCCCCCCTTTAATGTGCTCATGGATGGGTCCCGCCATACTTCAGGCAGGAGAAGAGAAAAGTACATTTGGACCATTGGGCGGAGGGGGGGACGGGGACGGACAGAGAAGAAAAGCATCCCTACAGGTTTGAATGCCAAGCTCCATTGTCCCGCAATAAATTTCATATGGAATTTATTTTCAGAACTATCGTATCTTTTTCCAAAGTCCATGGGATGGAGTTCATGAATGTATTTATATTTGTAGAGATGGCAGACTTCGGAAAGAATTGGGTGGGAGTGGGGGGAGTCATTTACTGTAAATCCTAAATAAGAAAACTAGGTATCTGGCCTCTATCCCTTCTTTGGAACATTTTGTCTATATTATTAACTTGATTGCAAGATGCAAAACAGTGATTGCTTATATATTGCTTTTTTTTTTTTAAAGAAGATTATAAGGGTGAGGAAGCCAGAATTTTGCATGCATTTTTCATTTACTGGGAAGATTTTTCAAGGTCCAAGTCTATTCTACAGCTGTTAAGATTTCCTGGGGGTTTAATCCAAGTCCTAACCAGGTCTGGCTTCGTTTGGCTTTTCCAAATCAGCCAAGGTCAGCCTGGTATGGTCCCTAGATGAGTGGCATCAATACTCCTGAATCAGGGGTGGGTTCTAAATTTTTTTACTACTGGTTCTGTGGGTGTGGCTTATTTTGTGGGCGTGGTTTAATGGTCATGTGACAATTCTTTAGGATTTAGTAGAGGTACTGGTCTACCACGCTTTTAACTGCTTGCAGAGCTGTACCGGTCTACCCATTTCTTTTTGGAGGCACCGGTCTACCACCACACTGCCTTTTAACACTGATCAGCTGTAGGGCGGCCCTTTGAAGCCCTGGGACAAAAGTTTAAACAGTTTTTTTCCCTCTAGCCAATCAGCTGGGACTTGGGAGGCAGCAAATAGATTGGGGGCAGGGCCAAATAAAAGGTAAGAATAACCTTTCGGGGTGGGGGGGGTGGGCCCAGCTCCCAAACAAAGAGAACCGGTTCGGTGATGTCATATCGTCACCACTACCGGCTCGGCCGAACCGGGAGGAACCCACCACTGTCCTGAATGATCCTGTATATCAGTGTTTCTCAACGTTGGCAACTTTGAAGATGTGTGAATTTCAACTCCCAGAATTCTGGGAGTTGAAGTCCACACATCTTCAAAGTTGTCAACGTTGAGAAACACTGCTGTACATCATATCTGGTATACATAATTTGTAGGGTTTGTTGATCACGTAACCCTTGTTAAAGTCACGTGAGGGCAGCACCTTTGGCTTGATTTTATTTAGAATGATTGATTTCAGATGGTAACTAGTAAAAGAAACGCATGTCCTTTGAAAGCCAACTGATGCAAAGGTGGGTTTCAGCAGGTTCTGACCAGTTCTGGAGAACCAGTAGCAGAAATTCTGAGTAGTTTGGAGAACCGGTAGTAAAAATTCTGACTGGTCCCGCCCCCATCTATTCTCTGTCTCCTGAGTCCCAGCTGATTGGGAGGAAATGGGGATTTTGCAGTAACCTTCCCCTGGAGTGGGGAGGGAATGGAGATTTTACAGTTTCCTTCCCCTGGAGTGGGGAGGGAATGGAGGTTTTACAATATCCTTCCCTTGCCGCGCCCACCAAGCCATACCATGGCCACCAAGCCACACCCACAGAACAGGTAGTAAAAAATTTTGAAACCCACCACTGAACTGATGGAATTTAATTTTTGTAGTTTCTACCAAAACAGAAAGATACTTTGGTGTGTAGTGGTTAAGGCTAGAAAGTGGGAGACGGTAAATTCTAGTTCTGTCTTAAGCACAAAGCCAACTGGGTGTCCTTGGGCCAGTCATTCTCTCTCAGCCCTAGGAAACAAGCAATGGCAAACCACTTCTGAAATATTGCTAATCAATATTTGATTAGCTGCAGGGACTTGTCTAGGCAGTTCCCAGGAGTCAACACTGACTTGAAGACACCAAAATAAAGCTGAAGATCCCCACCCTCTCTCCCTCCCTCTCTCTCTTTCCCATTGTAGACAGCTCACTCTAGAAACCATGATTCATTGCGTGTTCCAGCCCAGGGCTAGAGATGAATGTCCAGTTTTCCCACCACAAAACCCACTTCTCTTAGCCTTTCCAAGAGGATTTCTTGAAATTGGAAGTGGGTACAACCTTGTGTGCAGTTTTTGGCCTGTTGTCAAAAGCTCTAGGCAAGAAACCAGCTCAAACTTTTAACAAGAGCCATCTGCCCCTTCTTCAGAGTTGGCAAGGCAAGGAGAGAAGGAGAATGAGGAGCAGGGCGAAAGAGAAAGATAAAAACGACACATAGATGTTGTGAGAAGAGAGTAGAATCAGGGCTCCTGAAAAGCTGTTGAGCCTGAGTTGTCTACAGTTCGTTTAAGAAGCCAAAAATGACCTGGTTTGTACATAACACTAAGCCTTAATGAGTAGCTCCACACACAGAAGGTCAAATTTCCATTGAATCAAACTTGATTGCTGGTGTATTTCAGAGATGTGACTATACAGCTTTCCAGTATGGAAGTGGTTGACCATAGCCATATCCTGGAATTTTTGGATGGGAAGGGTGGAGAAACCTGTCCCTAGTTCTAGTCATCAATATCCTAACCAGGATCAGCCATGCCTAGGTCCTTCAAGATCACTTGAGTTCTGCCTCTTGCATGACTCAAGTCAAGAGGAAGCATGCCAGAAAAAGGCTACAGGGGATAATCCACTCACACATTGTTTCCAAGAAAACGACACAAATGTCACATCTAAAAGCCCACACATCACATAAAATGGGATATATGGGTTGTGTCAAACCAGCCACAGAAGAGCACAGAGTGAGAAAAGTGGTGGCTCATCATGACCTTTGGCTCAGAAACGCCAAACATCGATGCCAGTTAAGAGACTCTGAAATTGAACGTTAATCTGTCTGGAGGACACCATGTCTTTCTGAAATTGACATGTCCCAGTTGTGGGCAAGATTTTGAATCCTTCCGTTCGTACTAAAAGAACAATTTACCATGTTCAATTGTGGCTTCTTTTATAGTCCAGAATTTGCATAGAACTAAAAAAATATTATTGGATAGGACCGTTGATGGCAAACCTATGGCACGCGTACCACAGGTGGCACGTGGAGCCACATCTGTGGGCACGCAAGCGTTGCCCTAGCTCAGCTCCAGCATGCATGCACATGCCAGCCAGCTGATTTCTGAACTCACCGGAAGTTGGAAAATGGGCTGCTTCCGGCCTCTGGAGGGTGTCTGGGGGGGGGGTGGGGAGGTTGTTTTCGCCCTCCCCAGGCTCCAAGAAACCCTCTGGAGCCTAGGGAGAGTGAAAAACAGGTCTACTGGACCTACCGGTAACCTTTTTGCCATTGCATGGGGGAGCGCAGGGGGGTCACATGGACATGCGTGGGGGGGTGGGGCATTGAATGATGGGTGTGGGCACGCGCGTGTGCAAAACCCCCCCCCCGCACTCCCCCTGCTTTTGGCACGCGATGGCAAAAAGGTTAGCCATCACTGGGATAGGAGATTCTGACATAATTTCCCCAACAGAATAACAGAGTTGGAAGGAACCTTGGAGGTCTCCTCATAAGCAGGAGGCCAGTGGGATATGTAGTATAACCAACCCTTCATTTTCTCTCTAGCTCCTTTCCCCCCACCTCCACAATTGTTCTGTTACCTTTCTTTTCTTTGGTGATGAAAACCTTCTCCTCCTTTTGCTCTGAATATCCTGCTTTCAATAACTGGCCCAACAGTTGGATTCCTTGGGTGTTAATTCTTTCATTGTATGATAGATAGTCCACTCATCTGCCAGTGAAAATAGAACTGCTAGTAAAGTCTCTTGCATGTCCTGTAATAAAAGCCCAGCTTGACCCCATTGAGTTAAAAAGGAGCAAAGAAGGGCTTGATTCCATCATGGCATGATTCTTATTAGGGTACTACTGGTTCAGGGGTGAAATCCAGCAGGTTCTGACAGGTGGCTGGCCCCAGAGTGGGGTGGGAATGGAGATTTTGCAATATCCTTCCCCC
This sequence comes from Arizona elegans, assembly GCA_022577455.1. Taxonomy (NCBI): domain Eukaryota; kingdom Metazoa; phylum Chordata; class Lepidosauria; order Squamata; family Colubridae; genus Arizona; species Arizona elegans. The sequence goes on along the minus strand of JAKOOJ010000011.1, from coordinate 12,282,859 downwards.
AGGAGTGGGATGGGAATGGAGATTTTGCAATATCCTTCCTCCCAGGAGTGGGGCGGGAATGGAGATTTTGCAGTATCCTTCCCCCTGCAGTAGGGTGGGAATGGAGATTTTGCAGTATCCTTCCCCTGCCACGCCCACCAAGCCATGCCCACAGAACTGGTAGTAAAAAAAATTGGATTTTACCACTGTACTGGTTGTATTGTTAGTATACTAAGATTTTGTTTTATCACTCACTGGTGAAATCTTACTCTCTTAAACATTTACATTTGAATCAATTGCCTTTTTTTGGCTTTTCATTGCTGTTTATCGCCTCTGTTTATCAATTATTTTCATTCTGAACATACATTTTTGTGCACTGAATGAATAGAATTTAGGCTCTTATAAATTATAGAATTTTATAATCCAGATTAACCTGGATCTCCCTCTGTAAAGCTTCCACCTATTGATTCTTGCTCTACTTTTAGCAACTATAATGAATACATCCATTCCATCTTCCTGTTACAGTCTTTCAAGTATCTGAAAATGACTATTTTCTCTGTTCACAGTCTTCCCTTCTCTTCCCATAATTTATTGTTATTTAATTTGCATTTGTATTATATTATTATTGAATTAAACTCTAAACCTTTGCACATTTTTTCCCCAATTGTTTTCTGACTTTCACATTAATTTACTTCCTCTTGCTTCTGAATTCTTTCATTTTTCCCCACCATCCCCACTCAATGACTTTCTGTTGTCCCCACTGCTGTGGAAAGGACCTTAGAAAGGTTTAACTTGAATTACGATATATATGGCTAAGGAAGAAACTATGGATCAGGTTGTAGAAAAGCAGAACCACCACCGTTTCTGAAGGTGTTTTCACGAAAAGGTTTAAATTAACTTGGATTAAGTCCATCCATTTATATCAATGAGAAGACATATTGGTATAGTTCAGTCCACCTTACATGGCATTGAGACACAAGGAGGTTTATAGGAGTGTTTGACCTTGGCAACTTTAAAATCTGTGGACTTCAACTCCCAGAATTCCCCAGCCTGCCATGCTGGGAGTTGAAGTCCACATGCCTCAAAGTTGCCAAGTTGGACACCCCTAGTTTAGTTGGTTTGGGTTTAGCATCGGAGTGGTCACACCATACCACACCAGCTGCATGGAACCCACCTTATAATGCCTCAAGGTTGTTGTGCCAGATTTCATAGTTTAACGGTATAATTTCATCTATTTTCCAGGTGTTGGATAGAACAGTATTTCTCAACCATCTCAACTTTTAGCCTTGTGGACCTCAACTCCCAGAATTCATGACTGACTAGGACAGGGATCTGCAACCTTAAGTACTCAAAGAGCCATTTGGACCCATTTCCCACAGAAAAGAAAACACCGGGAGTCACAAAACCTGGGTGGGCGTGGCCAACTCAATGTCACTCACTTCCACCAGTCACATGACCACTCCCTAGCTACACCTGCCCAGCCGGTCATTAGGGCAGAGAACCAGTTGTTAAAAAACACTGGGAATCACAAAATCCTTTTGACATATCTCTCTCTCCCCTCCCTCCCTTCCTCTCTCCGCCCCCCTCTCCCTCTCCGTCTCTCTGTCTCTCTCTCTCTCCCTCTCTCTCTCTCTGTCTATGCCCTGGCCGCTTCTCCATCTCCTGCCATCGGCCTTACCTTCTCAGGCCAGGTGAGGAGTGACTGGGAGGGGAGGGCGAGGGGCAGAGCCAGCCATTGGTGGGATCACCTGACAGGGACCACAGCAGAGGGTCCAAGGAGCCGCATGCGGCTCCGGAGCCACAGGTTGCTGACCCCTGGGCTAGGGAATTCTGGGAGTTGAAGTCCACTCACCTTAAAGTTGTCAAGGTTGAGAAACAATGGGGTAGATTCATATGGGAGCATTTTCTCTTGGGAGGGATGTGTCTCCTTTCTTGCGCCTGATTTCTTGCGCCTGATTTCTTGCGCCTGATTACTTGCTGATTCCCTGATTTCCTGACCCTGATTTCCTGATTTCTTGCTGTAGTTAGGATGAGGCATTTACAAGATTTTGAACTTGATACGATGTGAGCTTGAAATGGAATGCAATTTTTGCAGAACTTTATGCTAGATGCTAAAATGCAACATTCTCAAGAACAAAATATCACACCAAATACATCCATGGTTTGTTAAATAAAGCATAATTTGGTAGGGTTTTTTTTTCCAGAACATACTTAGTTACATATAAGTAAATATTTGGGTTACATCAATAAGCAGATCCCCCTTTAGTGTGCTAAGAATGAACTGCCTCAAACTTTGCTTTATGAGCCCATCGTGACATTGAACTGTAAACAGGAGTTTAGATCAGAAAGTTACTGTATGTTTTGGGTTTGTATTAAATTAAATTTATCATGTCTAGTAAGCATTCCATTGTAATCAATATAAACAGTGGTTCTTATGTAACAAGCTCGCTTCATATGGTTAGAGTTTCAAAGAATACGTAGCTGAATGTGATTCAAGGTTGTTGAGATTGGACAACATGGTGAGTTAATGTGCTCCAAATCTCATCCTAATGACCGTATTCAGAAGAATGATCCCAAAGATTGAGGCTGCTCATTCTCAACACACCAAACCAGGGGTCTTCAAACTTGGCAGCTTTAAGACTTGTGGACTTCAACTCCCAGAGTCCATAGCCGGCTGGAGAATTCTGGGAGTTGAAGTCCACAAGTCTTAAAGCTGCCAAGTTTGAAGATCACTGCACTAAACTATGGTTTAATGGGATTTCCAAGTTGGGCATTGCCCTTCTGTTCCATTTTCCATCCAGAAATGCTAGAAATATATTTTGGACTACCATGCGTGGAAACTCTTTCATTAGATCTTGCAATGAACTCAGAAGTTTGTGGTTTTGAAGGGGGAAAAAAAAACTACAGCAGTCATTCCAAAAAGTTTGATCATGAGTTATTCACATAATTGGAATTGTCAGTCACAAATCATATGTTAACCAGGAAAGCTAAAGAAGATTGTTGGATGTCCTGCCACATGTAAATGATTAAAATTATGGACAAAATGGTTGGGCTTCAGTCTTCTGCATGGAATCCAATGAAATTTGGCAGAAAGGTGTGCCAAGGCCAAAATAGATGTATCGGCAGCAAGTCAGATCATTGCTACATCCATATCAAGCCCATGGTGGTTTTGGAGGGATCCTAATACAGGGGCTCCCATCCACCAAGCCATGGTCTACTACCAGGCTATGGCCTATTCACAACCTGACCATGGGCTGGCACACCCGCACGATAGGCAGTGCACATGCACATGTGTGCACATGTTGTGGCCCGTACGCGGCCTGTGCAGCTAGTAACTGATTCAGACACCGAGGAGGCTGGTGTGGTGCTGCGCCAGCAGCCTGTGCAGCTGGCACTCAAGTTGGACAATGAGAAGGCTGGAGAAGATGTGATACCAGAGACGGGAATTCAGCCAGGGCCTTCAGAGCCTCCAGAAGCTCCCTTAAGTGAAGAGGACAAAGAAAAGGAGCCTCTTCTTGATGCACGGGCGCGCAGAGCTGCCAAAAGGCAGGAGTGGCTCCTCAGGAGGAGGTCTCCTCAAGAGTAAGGCTTGGGGCTAATTGGCCACTCCCTTAACCTATTTAAGGAGGAATGCTGACTGAAGCAATTTGCAGGGAACAACTTCGTTCACATACCTTCGTGTCTTGTCTTGCTTATCTTATCAGCTTCCTGCAAATTGCTTCTGGGCATTCTGCAAACCATAGTAAATTATTATTCTTTGAATTCTTGGTGGCAGTTATTGCAATTAATTAACAGCCGTTGTTGTAAAAGGCTGGTTTATTCAGTAAATTAAGGTTTGAACAGACTTTGTGCTGCGTTCTTTGGGGTCCGTAGCTGGGGCAGAACAGCACATCTTGACTTGCGGTGGAGCTGCATGTATGCCAGTCTGCAGCCTGGTTGCAAATAGGCCATGGCTCAGTAGTGGACCATTGCCTGGGGGTTGGGAACCTCTGGATTAGGGTCCCTCCAGATAACTTATGGGATCCCACAGTACAGGTCGTCCTCGATTTACAACCATTCATTTATTTTTTTTTATTTTTTTTATTCTCTTTTTTTTTTTAATTGAAAAAGTTTTCAAATACAAGTTTTTCCCCCTTTTTTTCCCCCCACCTTCCCTAACCCACCCTTTCCACCCAACCCCCCCTGTGACTTCTTCACAACAATAGGCTATTTCATAACTAGTTACATACATAATATCTTTCCTTTCCCTTAATCCCTTCTCGAAATACTGACCCTTAACATGTTAAGCTTATTGAGTATTATTACAATTTAACCTTTAATCTTTTATATATATTAATATAACATTTTAAATCGACCTTCTCCCTGCATCCAAATTTAACATTTATTCAATTCTGTCCAATTCCTCCATTCCTCTAAATATATGACTTAAAATCATACAGTACAATTCTAGATATAATCCACTACCCACTTTACTAAAATATACACATATCTATATATGCATCCCATTTTATAAAAAGAAGAAAAAAAAAAAGAAGAGAAAAAAATATATCTTCTTTAGTATCTTTCCACTGAATTGTTAAGTCCTCCACTCCCCTAAATATATGACTTAAGAATCCTTTTTCTTAAACTAATCAATCAGTAAACTAACCTATTTCAACCCTTCAATTCCTACAAAATCATGCAGTACAATTCTAGATATAATCCACTGCCCACATTACTAAGATATACACATATCTATATATGCATTCCATTTTGTAAAAAAGGAAAAAACAATAACTTTAAATTTATTATCCATATAGTATCTTCTTTGATGTCTTTCCTCTGGATTGTTAGATCCATCACCCATAATAGGGTAAAATAACATGCTGGTGCAACAGTTTGTTCAAAATCTCCAGTCATCTTCTGCCCCCATCAGTAGTAGATATCCTCGCATCTGTATAAAAGCAAAAACAACCACCCGAGTGACATTATAATTATAATTATATCCATATGGTTATAGTTGTGGTATTCATCAGGATTATTAATTCCCATCATCCTACTGAGTAACATCCAGATCTTCTGCATGCCCCGGCGAGACTCTCCTGCCTTATAACTCAAAATGATTATAATATATTTACCAAAAAAAAAAAAAAATTTTTTTTAGATGATTCAAATCCAACAAAGTGAGGCTCTTTTCACATCCCAAAATCATGGCCTTGCAGAGATCTGCCACAATCCTCAGGATAGTATCAGACAATTGTTCGCCTCCACTATCTTTTCAAATATTCATTCATTTTTTAAAGTCCCTGGCATCACTGTTGCATAGTTTAGAAATTGCTGTTTCTATGCGATCTATTTCTTTTCTTTTTCTTTTCCGGGTTGAGTTTCCATCCTCGTTTCTTGCCTACCAATTGTGTGTCTGCTAGTTGATTTTCATTCTGCTTTATGTATTGTTGTTGTTGGGTTAGTTTTATCATCTCATCTTTCTTCTCCATCACTTGTATATCAACTGATTGATTTGCGCACTTGTCTGTGACTTGATGGTTCATCACATTGGAGTTGGATGACACTGCTCTCTTATTTATAGACAGTCCAGCTGGGGTATCCAGGGAGTCCAAAGACAATTTATCCATCACAGCCTCTGTAATTTGATGTTTTCCTTTTGTTTCCAACTCCTTTTGCTTATCCTGTATTATGCCTAAAGGTGTTAAATTCATTTTTAAAATTTTTTGATAAAAATCTTCCGCTTTTTCAACAGTATGCAATTGATATCTTATTCCTTGATATCTCAATATTAGGCCAACTGGGGTGTCCCACCTGAATAGGATATTTCTTTTTTTTAATTCAGTCACTAGAAAGCCAAATTTCTTCCTCTCCATTAACATCTTGGGCGGGAGCTCCTTAAAAATCCAAATCTTTCTTCCATGAAATTGCAAGGTAGAATTAAAAGAGTTCTGCACAATATTATTCCTAATTTCTTTATCTGTAAAATAGATCACCACATCTCTGGGCAATTGCCTTTGCTTTGCCAACCAGGAGTTTATTCTGTAAATTCTATCAATCCTACAATACACTTCATCAGGTTGAACCTTTAAGATCCCAGCCAGAATTTCAGAAGATATTTTCCTTAGATCATCTCTATTATTTTCCTGCAAACCTCTCAGTCTAATTGCATATTCTGTAAAATTATATTGAATCATTAAAACTTCTCTTTCAATCCTCTGTTGTACATTTTCTTCATTACCAATCTTTTGGTCAGTCTCCATTTTAGATTTGTCTTCCGAGCTATTATCCTGAGTGTTTATCAAATCCTTTTTAATTTTTTGAGTCATGTCATCCAAATTCTCCTCAATTTCCTTCATTTTAGACTCTAATAATTTAGTCTTTGCATCCACCCGAATCAGAAAGCCTGATAAACCATTAGCAGCTTTTAAAATCTTTTGATTCAAAAAGTCAAACTTTGATTTGACCAATTCACCAATTTCTTTAATTTCCTGCTTAAATTTTTCAAGTTGCTGGTTCACAATCTCATCCCTTCTTACAATCTCTTCAAGGATAAATTCTAATATATTAAAATCGGGTTTCTGACGCTGGAGAGTTGAAATTTGTTGGCGCAATTTCTTGAGAGGGGAAGTTCCCCCCCCATTTGTCCAGCTGTGTAAGTCCCGATGCCATTTCCCACACAGACAAGATTTAGCAAAAAAGAGAGAAGAAATAGAAAACAAAAGAACTTTCCCTTAAAAAAGGAAAAAAAAAAACTTCTTTTCAATCAACAGCACAGGAGCGAGGTTTTATCTACAAATGTAGCCAGTGATATTTATTCCGCTACATTGTAGTAAGAAGAAACGGAAGGACTTTCCCTTTTAGCCCTTCTCCAGCCACAGCAGACGCCATTTTAAAAGGTTCTTTTTCCCTCTTTTCCTCTCCTCTTTTCTCTTAGATAGATTTTGGAAAGGTGAAATACTTGCGGTTCAGTATTAAGGGTCCAGCTCGTCATTTCTTTAATTATTCTGTTGAATTCGCAGGCTTGCTCTTGACGCCTGGCTCTGCATAAGCAGAGGTCTCCCAAAGCCCGGAGCAGCGGCAGGGGATATGGGGCTTCTCATCCGCTCCGTCCCAAAAGTTAAAAAAAAAACTTTTGGGACTCTGCGGAGAGTTCTACCCACCCCTGCCGGCTCTATCTCCGTTTCCTCTTGGAAACGGAGTTTTTTCGAGCCGCCATCCGCTGTAACGGCGGCTCTGACAGGGAATGGAAGCTGACGATCCCAAAGGAACGTCTGGCGGCGGCCTACAACCATTCATTTATTGAACATTCAAAGTTAGAGCAGCACTGAAAAAAGTGGGGTTTTTTTACATTTTCGACCATTGCAGCATCCCCATTGCATGGCCATGGAATCAAAATTTGACCGCTTAGCAACTGCTTGTATTTATGATGGTTGCACTGTCCCAGAGTCATGTGATCGCTGTATAAAGAACGGTTGCTGGAATTGGGTAGGTCTCATTTAATGAAGGAGGGATGCAGTGGCTCAGTGGCTAAGATGCTGAGCTTGTCGATCGAAAGGTCGGCAGTTGAGCGGTTTGAATCCCTAGTGCCGCGTGAAGGGGTGAGCTCCCGTTACTTGTCCCAGCTTCTGCCAACCTGGCAGTTCGAAAGCACGTAAAAAATGCAAGTAGAAAAATAGGGACCACCTTTGGTGGGAAGGCAGCAGCGTTCTGTGCACCTTTGGCGTTGAGTCATGCCGGCCACATGACCACAGAGACGTCTTTGGACAGCGCTGGCTCTTCGGCTTTGAAACGGAGATGAGCACCGGCCCCTAGAGTCAGGAACGACTAGCACATATGTGCGAGGGGAACCTTAATTTAATGAAAAGAAGGACTACGGGTGACATGAAAGCAGTCTTCCAATATTTGAGTGGTTGCCACAAGGAAGAGGGGGTCCAGCTATTCTCCAAAGCACCTGAAGGCAGGACAAGAAACAACGGATGGAAAGGAGAGAAGAAACCTAGAACTAAGGAGGAATTTCCTGACAGTGAAAATGATTAATCAGCAGAATGACTTGCCTCCAGAAGTTGTGGGTGCTCCATTTCTAATCTTCGCAGCCGGCATCCAACATACAAAGTCAGTAGGGGAAGCCGGATTCATTCAACAACTGCATGATTCACTTAATAACTTCAATGATTCGCTTAGCAACTGTGGCAAAAAAAAGGTCACAAAATGGAGTAAAACTCATTTAATAATTGCTTTGCCTTGCAGTGAAAATTTGGGGCTCAGTTGTGGTCATAAGTCGCAGACTTTCCCTGTAATGTACTATGCCTGTGGGGCAGGACTGTAGCCTCTGTATTTTCACAATGCAGGGAAAAAAATACCTTAGAGGAGGCTACAACACCAGAAAGACGGAATTATAAGCTCTACTCCATCCATGCTACGGCTACTTCTTGAACACCAGAGTACCTCCACTCTGCTAACCAGCAGGGTATTTTTCTTCAGGTCCTTCAGCCAAGTCAAACCATTTTTTGGAGATATTTTGAACTCTTTGTTCATCTGAATCCAGGTGGCCAAGCTCCAGTGAAACTTACCCAGCCTTTGGTTCTTGCTCCTTCCTTGTTTTTGTAACTCCTCTATTTTGCAGACTGGGAACTGCAAACATTTTAGCTGAATGTCCCAAGCATAATGTTTGGAAGAATGTATTCTGAACACCCACTCTCAAAGCACTGTCCTTCGCTCAGAAATGTTGACAGAAAATCCTAACAAAGTCAAGGGAGAAATATAATTATGGCTTTTTTTAAAAAAAAAAATATCCAGTATCAAAGAGGACTGTAAAATGCAGCTGGAAGAGGGCCAGCGTGCCCAGGTCCACCCATTCCTTCACTGGAACCATTGTCCTGGTTTTTGTTGGCATAAATTGTGGGTTTGGAACAAGTTAGGAAAACAACCCCTGGCATACAAGTCTTGCTGGGTTCTCATTTGTGGCTGCTATCACAACCACTTTAACTCTACTCTACTCTACTCTACTCTACTCTACTCTACTCTACTCTACTCTACTCTACTCTACTCTACTCTAGTCCAGTCCAGTCCAGTCCAGTCCAGTCCACAATTCAGTCCAGTCCATAATTCAGTCCAGTCTATAATTCAGTCCAGTCTATAATTCACTCCACTCCACTTCATATTATCTTTTTACTTTACTTTAGGCTTGACTTTATACATTTATTTTTTAGCCAATGGACTCTGGGCAGTTTTTTCTGTTATTCCCATTCTAGTCTTAGAGATCTGCCTTTCCATGAAGTTCTATCAAACCCAGTAACATTTCTGCATTTTTAAAATTGCTATACTATTTAGCAACTGGAAAAAAAAAAGAATGTAAAATTAAAAAGTGAGGATCCGCTTCCTTCACAATATCGAATAGAGATAACAAAAGAACAATCACACAGTACCTCCCCGTTCCCATTCTCTCCTTTTTCGGGCTCCATGTAATATACGGTCCATCATACTGTGAGGATAGAATGAAAGTTTTTAAAATACTAACTTAGGAGAAATCCCTAAACCTGCATTTAATTTTTTTTTCTCATAACTATTTTAGCAGCCACTGAAATAGGGGCAAAGAAGAGACAGATGAATGCTCCAGAAATTAGCAACCTAGGGGTGTTATCTGGCCAATGGTTGGGAAATTCTCAGCCAGCCAAGGAGGAGGGATCAAGCGGGGAATTAGCCTTGAGTCATTGCACAACAGCAAGAGACCTAGGAGAGTCTCTCTCTCTCCCTCTCCCTCTCTCTCTCTCTCTCTCTCCCCCCTCCCACTCTTCCTCCCTCTCCTTCTCCCCCTCCCTCCCTCCCTCCCTCTCTCTCTCTCTCACACTCTCTCTCCTCTCCCTCCCTCTCCCTCCCTCCCTCTCTCTCTCTCTCACTCTCTCTCTCTCCTCCCTCCCTCCCTCCCTCCCTCTCTCTCTCACACACACACCAGCTCCATGGAACCTTATCTGTTTGTTCCCAAGGGAACGCAAGCAGTATGGGGAGATTCTTTTTTTTTTTTAATTTATTTTTATATGCCGCCCTTCTCCGGAGACTCAGGGCGGCTTACAATGCGTTAAGCAATAGCCTTCATACTTTTGTATATTTTATACAAAGTCAGCTTACTGCCCCCACCAACTGGGTCCTCATTTTACCCACCTTAGAAAGGATGGAAGGCTGAGTCAACCTTGAGCCTTGGAGAGATTTGAACCAGCAGTAATTGCAGGCAACTGGATGTTAAATGCTGCCTTAGTAGGATTAGATTCTTGTACTATAGGTAGAACAAAAGAAAGTTGTCGACTTCATGTCTGGTTGCCTGGACCTGACACCAGTTCAGTTCAGTCCAGTGGAAGAGAACTGGTTATTAAATGCTCTCTTACTTACATAGTCGCAAGAGAAAACCACACATCTCCTACTCAGGAAAAGATGGTTCGCATTTCACAAGAGTTCAGACATGCATAGGAAGCCAAAAACCTACAAGATTATGTTCTCCATCTTGTCCAGACATAGTGGGAGAATGGGAGTTTACTCAGTGGTGAAGTCCAAATTTTTTTATACTACCAGTTCTGTGGGCATGGCTTGGTGGGCGTGGCAGTGGAAGGATACTGCAAAATCTCCATTCCCACCCCACTCCAGGGGAAGGATATTGCAAAAGCCCCATTCCCACCCCACTCGGGGGCCAGCCAGAGGTGTTATTTGCCGGTTCTCCGAACTACTCAAAATTTCCGCTACCGGTTCTCCAGAACCTGTCAGAACCTGCTGGATTTCACCCCTGAGTTTACTGTAACTCTTAATTCAATTGAAGCAACAGGAACTTGCCACCTAATGAAGAATTTAACTGCTCTTGAGTCCCTTTTTAATAGAAACCGATGCACATAATTGTGGTTTACGGAGGAAAGTTTATCAGACTGTTATGTTTTTATATATCTATTTCATTCCCTTAAAAATTTGGGAGAAAATTTCAGCCATGAACCACAAATATGCATATCAATTTCTACATCAAACCAGTTCTAAGTGAAACTGTGGCTACTGAATTTAGGAATGCAGCTGTTGCTTCTTAAGAAATACAGCTTTAAAATTCCTTTAATTATCTAATAGTATACTGTATCAGCAATATTAAGCAGGTGAGGGTTATTAAATAAGAGAAAAACTCTTAAGTACTCATTCACCATCCACACTGAAAAAGGATATGAAGCTATTTCTCTTTATGTTCCTGGTTCTCCAAGTAAAGCCACAAGGACCAAATTTTCTAACCTTTTATTATCAAGAAATTCCATCCAACTCAAAATGAATTCTTTATATGGAAGATTCCCCCCTCCCCCGGTCCTTTTTATGTTCCAAAACCACTGCATTTCTTCAGCGTTTCAACTTCAGTTAGTTAAACTGTATTATTTAGAGCAGGTTTCTGAATCTGACATCAAAGTGATGAGACAGCTCTGTCTTATTTGAAGTTTTTAATGGTCTGTAGCATCTTTTTGACTGTTATTAAATTTGTTATTAAACAGGCAGAATCAGAATCAGAATACTGATGTTACTCAGACATCAGAATAGAGCCGGAAGGGACCTTGGAGGTCTTCTACTCCAATCCCCTGCTCAGCAGGAGATCCTATACCATTTCAGACTGGCTGTCCAGTCTTTTCTTAAAAACGTCCAGTGATGCAGCACCCACAACTTCTGAAGGCAAAGCTGTTCCATTGGTTATTTGTCCTCATTATTAGGAAGTTTCTCCTTAATTCCAAGTTGCTTCTCTCCTTGATCAGTTTCCATCCAGAAGCTTTTGTGAGCTCAAGCCTTTTAATCAGATGTCTTATTCTGAAAAGATGCTACCAAATTCCTTTTATTTTTATTTTTATTTTTATTTATTTTTATCTTTCTTTCTTTCTTTCTTTCTTTCTTTCTTTCTTTCTTTCTTTCTTTCTTTCTTTCTTTCTTTCTTTCTTTCCCTAGATATTCAGTCAAGCTAAGTCATGACCAGTGGTGAAATCCAATTTTTTTTACTACCGGTTCTGTGGGTGTGGCTTGCTGGGTGTGGCAGGGGAAGGATACTGCAAAATCTCCATTCCCACTCCACTCCAGGGGAAGGATACTGCAAAATCCCCATTCCCTCCCCACTCCTGGGGAAAGGATATTGCAAAATCTCCATTCCCACCCCACTCTGGGGCCAGCCAGAGATGGTATTTGCCGGTTCTCTGAACTACTCAAAATTTCCACTACCGGTTCTCCGAATTGCTCAAAATTTCCACTACTGGTTCTCCAGAACCTGTCAGAACCTGCTGGATTTCACCCCTGGTCATGACCCCATGGAGCCCAGCACTCCAGGCCACACCCGGAGTGCCACTGTTTATCGCGTTGATGACCCTATCTAACCATCTGATTCTCTGCTGTCCCTTTCTCCTTTTGCCTTCCATCTTTCCCAACATCAGAGTCTTTCCCAATGAGTCCTCTCTTTCCCAAAATATTTGAGCTTCAACTTCAGTATCTGGCCTTCCGAAGGACAGTTGGGGTTGACTTCCTTTAAGACTGACTGATTTGATCTCCTTGAAATCCAAGGGACTCTTGAGTCTTCTCCAGCATCACAATTCGAAAGCATCAATTCTTCAGCACACAGCTTTCCTTGTGCTTTTTTTGCTTATTCTAGACAAAAGCAGCTCTCCCCTTACTAGTCTACAGTTTGAAATGTTAGTGGTTCATGGCATTCCAAAGTTTGAAAGGCTCCCTTATGGGTGGTGTTGAAACCCAGTTCTTTTTCATCTTTGTTGAAATAACATGGCATCCTGATGATTAACTTCTTGAGATTTCTCATTGTAGAGGGTGAACACAACCAATTATTGTCAGAAGCAACCAAGGCGTAACTTAAATAACACCCCGGTAGAAACTAAGACCTTACTGAAAGGGGACTGAAGGAAGTGGGTAAGGTTAGCATTGACAGAGATCTGCTGAGAACTGATGGAACAGTTTGCCAAATGGCCATGTAAAGAGTCCATCAATGCATGGGAAGGATGAGAGGCGAGACCTACAGGTTTGAGTTACTGTGATGGAAAGAGGAACTTCATACCGGCACTGGCAATAAAGCCTTGTTTGGTTTAATTCTTGCTATCTATAGCTTCTTCTCCCACCAAACTATGTCTGTAAGGCTTCCACTGAGGTGAAAATTCAGAACTAAGAACTAAGCCCAGTAGCTTATGTTGGGGGTCAGGCAGGGGTGAAATCCAGCAGGTTCTGACAAGTTCTGGAGAACCGGTAGCGGAAATTTTGAGTAGTTTGGAGAACCGGCAAATATCACCTCTGGTTGGCCCCAGAGTGGGGTAGGAATGGAGATTTTGCAATATCGTTCCCCCAGGAGTGGGGTGGGAATGGGGATTTTGCAGTATCCTTTCCCTGGAATGGGGTCGGAATTGAGATTTTGCAGTATCCTTCCTCTGCCATGCCCACCAAGCCACGCCCACCAAGCCATGCCCACAGAACCAGTAGTTAAAAAAAAATAATTTCACCACTGGTGTGAGGTCGAGAGCGGACAGTCTAAGGTTAAAGTTTTTGGGGTTCCGGGAAGAAACCACAGAGTCCGGTAGTGCATTCCAGGTATTTACCATGTTATGTAACTATTTTAAATATTAACTATTTTAAATAATTAAATGTTCATTAACATTTACACGTTAACCAGGTAAAGTTCCTGTGATAATATCCTGCCAAAATTTGGTTGTGGGAACCTCACAGCGTTGATTAAGGGTATTTCCACTTTATCCCTCTTTCTTTTTCTTAACCCCTTGAAAACAGTTTGAAGACAATCCAAGATTGTCTTTTTCTTTGCTGACTTCCTGGTGAATGAGGAAAAAAGTTTGTTCTCGACCCCATCGCTGCTGTAAACCCTGAAGGAACAAAACTTCCATTACTCAAAAATAAAATGGAGAACAATTGTTTTCTCTCTCCCAATCAGAGGTGGGGTTCAGCAGGTTCTGACCAGTTCTGGAGAACTGGTAGCAGAAATGTTGAATAGTTTGGAGAACCGGTAGTAAAAATTCTGACTGGCTCCGCCCCCATCTATTCTCTGCCTCCCAAGTCCCAGCTGATTGAGAGGAAATGGGGATTTTCCAGTAACCTTCCCCTGTCACGCCCACCAAGCCATGCCCACCAAGCCATGCCACGCCCACCAAGCCATGCCCACAGAACCAGTAGTAAAAATTTTTGAAACCCACCACTGCTCCCAATCTACCTTCTCACTTTATCTTGTGTGTGTGCACCTGGCATCTAAGTCCAAAAATCTGCAGTCCCCTTGAGGTCCTGCATTTGATAGAAGCATCAATATTTGAGGGGCTGCCACAGAGAGGAGGGGGTCAATGTTCTGACCCAGCCTTAGCAGAAACAAGAAACAGACTCCTTGTCCTCCGTTGTTTACCTCTCCTAACTGCTCTGTGCATACGGGGATCTGGAACAGGCCCCAGCTGTTCTTCCTCCTCACTCATCTCAGCCTCCAAAGGCAGCTGCTTCTCCGGTGGCTGGGAAATGTCGGACGGTCCTGGCTCTATCTCTGCATCCAAAGCGGAGCATCCATCAGAGCCTTCCTCAGACTCCAGAACTGGCCCAAGTTCCTCCCCAACCTCCTCATCGTCTGAGTCTGCCGACAGCTCTGCTGGCAGCTGGCGGGCCACAACAGTCAAGCTATTTTCCAAAGCACCTGAAGTCCAGACAAGGAAGCTGAACAAGGAGAGATTCAGCCTGGAAATAAGGAGAAATTTTCTGACAGTGAGAGCAATCAACCCATGGAACAGAAGTTGCCTTCGGAAGTTGTGGCGGCTTCATCACTGGAGGCTTTCAAGAAGAGACTGGACTGCCATTTGTCAGAAATGGTGTAGGGTCTCCTGCTTGGGTGGGGGTGGGTTGGTCTAGATGACCTACAAGATCCCTTCCAACTCTTGTTAATCTGTTAAATCTGAAAACCTCCAATGATGGATGTCCCAAAGGTGCTTTTTTCAGGAGGCACCTGGACTCTACAGACCTCCAGCGATGGAGCACCCATAATTTCTGGAGGCAACTGGTTCCACTGCTTAATTGTTCTCACCGTCAGGAAATTTCTTCTTAGTTCTAGGTTGATTCTCTCCTTGATTAGTTTCCACCCATTGCTTCTTGTTTTGCCTTTTGGTGCTTTGGAAGGTAGGTTGACCCCGTCTTCTTTATGGCAGCCCCTCAAATATTGGAACACTCTTATAATGTCACCCCTACTTCTTCTCTTTGTTAGACTATCCAGTTCCTGTATCCATTCATCATACGTTTCAGCTTCCAGTCCCTGAATCATCTTTATTGCTCTTCTCTGCACTCTTTCCAGAGTTTTGCTGAATGTAGCATTGAGGTTAGGTCACTGCAGAGAATAACACATTTGAAGTTCAAGAAAAAGTTGCACAGGGTGAAGAAGTTCAGCCTTAGCCACAATTCACCTCCCAAAGTGGTGGTTAGGTTCTCTCTAATGGTAGGGTTAGAGCTCATTAGAAGCCAAAAGGATTGGTGCTTGACTTTTACAGCAAGATTTGGGTAAGGCAGATTCTTCTGTCCCTACTAAAGCTGTGTATTTCTTGGGGGTTATACAGAAGATTGCTCAGCATACCAAACTCTGCTCTCTTAACACTTTGCCCCTGTTCCTCAGGTTCTGCCCTGTGAGGTTGATCCATGTTTTGTCTAATGGTAGGGCTGGCCTTGTTCACATCAGTTGGTTTTGAAGGTTACATTGAACTTCAGCTGGTTTCCAAAAGTGTAATTTTGTCTAAAGAAGGCTGGTTGATCTCAGCTTCCACTTGAACGAAATGCACAGATTTGCTAAATTTATGGTTATCAGGGAACAGGCTGTCTGCAGAAGGATCAATAAATGAATTGTTGTGCTGCTTATCCACTGGGAAAACATAGCTTACCAGCTGAGCGAAACTGGGGAGAACCCATCAGTTTAGCTCAGAAGCTTGGAGAAGTTTGTTAGAAAGAGTGGAGCAGAAAACTCTCTCCAGATTGTCTTCTACTGAACCATTAGCACTACTCAAGTGACCCTGAGGACACAGATAAACCTCCAAGGGCTTCAAAAAGGATGCAAATGACCAGCTGTCTGCAAGGAATATAAATCCTTCCATTCCCCATCATCCAGTCAGACCTGAAGAAGCTTCTTGGATGAGAAGTGAAACATCTTCAAAGAAAAAGAAACAAGAACATCTAGTTGCCTCCTGAAAAAGCATCTTTGGGACCACCATAACCTGGATGACTGAGAATCTATTGCTGCCTCCTGAGTCCCAGCTGATGGCTAGAGGGAAAAAAACTGTTTAAACTCTTGCCGCAGGGCTTCAAAGGGCTGCCCTACAGCCGATCAGTGTTAAAAGAAAACAAATGAGTAGACCGGTGCCTGCAAAAATACATGAGTAGATTCCTATCAGAAAATTTGCAGTCATAATGTCAGTTGACAGGGAGTAGCTTTATCCAGTTTAATGTCTTCCAGTTGTGATGGGGGGATTGCTGCAGGATTTGGGTAATAAATTGCTCAGAAGTATTGGGAATTGCAATCCTAACACAGCTGTAGGATCACCAGTTTGTCTTCCTATTACATTATTTAGTATAAGGCTGTGTCAATGTTCTAAGTTACATTCTTGGGAGCTTCCCAAATACCGCTCTCCAACCCCTGGGGGAACAGGAATGCTGACCTAGAAGGACTGTTGGCTTTATCCATTCTCAAAACTCTTCTTCTGCCTTTGAAATCTTACTCGTTATTATCTGCTAAAGAGCCATCACCATCTTCCCCCCACCACCAAATGGAAGAGATGTTGCTGAAAGTAGAAATTTCCTCCCTCCCTCCCTCCCTCCCTCCCTCCCGCCGCACGATTCATCTTTTCCTTCCTCCCTCCCTCCCTCTCAACCATTCATCCCTCCCTTCCTCCCTCCCTCTCAACCATTCATCCCTCCCTCCCTCCCTCCCTCCCTCTCAACCATTCATCCCTTCTTCCCTCCCTCCCTCCCTCTCAACCATTCATCCCTTCCTTCCTCCCTACCTCCCTCTCAACCATTCATCCCTCCCTCCCTCCCTCCCTCCCTCTCAACCATTCATCCCTCCCTCCCTCCCTCCCTCCCTCTCAACCATTCATCCCTTCCTTCCTCCCTACCTCCCTCTCAACCATTCATCCCTTCCTTCCACCCTCCCTCCCCATGATTCATCTTTTTCTCCCTCCCTTCCTCCCTCTCAACTATTCATCCCTTCTTCCCTCTCCACCATTCATCCCTTCCTTCCTCCTTCCCTCCCCATGATTCATCTTTTCCTTCCTTCCTCCCTCCCTCTCAACCATTCATCCCTTCCTCTCTCCCTCCCTCCCTGTCAACCATTCATCCCTTCCTCCCTCCCTCCCTCCCTCTCAATCATTCATCTCTTCCTTCCTCCCACCCTCCCTTCCCATGATTCATCTTTTCCTCCCTCCCTCCCTCCCTCTCAACCATTCATCCCTTCCTCCCTCCCTCCCTCTCCACCATTCATCCCTTCCTTCCTCCTTCCCTCCCCATGATTCATCTTTTCCTTCCTTCCTCCCTCCCTATGATTTATTTTTCCTCCCTCTTCCTCCCTCTCAACCATTCATCCCTTCCTCCCTCTCCACCATTCATCCCTTCCTTCCTCCTTCCTTCCCCACTATTCATCTTTTCCTTCCTTCCTCCCTCCCTCTCCACCATTCATCCCTTCCTCCCTCCCTCCCTCTCCACCATTCATCCCTTCCTTTCCTCCTTCCCTTCCCATGATTCATCTTTTCCTTCCTCCCTCCCTCCCTATGATTTATTTTTCCTCCCTCTTCCTCCCTCTCAACCATTCATCCCTTCCTCCCTCTCCACCATTCATCCCTTCCTTCCTCCTTCCTTCCCCACTATTCATCTTTTCCTTCCTTCCTCCCTCCCTCTCCACCATTCATCCCTTCCTTCCTCCCTCTCAACTATTCATCCCTTCCTTCCTCCCTCCCTCCCTCTCCATCATTCCTCCCTTCCTCCCTCCCTTTCCATCATTCATCCCTTCCTTCCTTCCTTCCTTCCTTCCTTCCTTCCTTCCTTCCTTCCTGCCTGCCTGCCTGCCTGCCTTCCTTCCTCCCTCCCTCCCTTCCCCATCATTTGGTCGGGACCAGGATCCAAGTGACAACATCCTTCTGGGCTCTTCTAGCATGCCTTCTAGACCACGGTTTGAGACATGGAGCCGGCCAAAGGAGATGTACTGAATTGTTGTGGTTAGCAAATAGGCCTGCTGTCGGCAGACTGCACCGTGCATTGCCATGAATAGCTGAGTTTGTAATGCCATCTCCAGCCATCAGGAGCTGAGCCAGGGGCTAAGATCCCACTGTGGAAAGCTCAGGCAGGGGAATACAGCAGACACAGTTGTAAATGGCTCCCTGTTGCTCTTCCAGAAGGGTTTCATGGAGGAGGATTCCTTTTCTAACCTTAACCTCCTACAAGTCAGACAGGCTTGTATTGCACTCAACGTAACTCACTTCCAAGTAATTGTGTTCAGAGTCAGATTTTTATATTTTCCAGCGTGGCTGGATTATAACACGTTTCATATTTTATGTGCAGAGTCAGTGGCTGGCCGTCTTTATAAATGGGCTAATGAGGAAGAAAACTGAACCCTTGTTGGGGACAGTCCTAATTTTTTTGTGAACCCTCCCTTGTAAATTGCTGTCTCTATTTGGGTTTTGGGTGATTTCTGAGAAGGGGTGTGGTTGCATTCTAAAATGTTGTTGGTATTTGTGGATGAGTTTCTTTCCTCTCTCTTTCAAAATAATTAATGACAGCCTGGTATGTTGATCTGGTCTGCTATCTTCTGTTGTTGTTTTTAAGCAATGGTAAAAACTGTCCAACTGAGACAAAATAGGAGGATGTGAATGTCACAGGCCACTCTGCTTATGTCCTGCTGGGCTTCATTTTGACCAGGAAAATCCATATTTTTTTTCTCTTTCTCGGTCACTACGAAGACAAGAAGTTGTTATCTAATGGCAACTGTTATTGAAATAATTATTAAATACATACATTCTGTATTTATGCAATAGACTTTACCTAATTGTTGAATCTGCATGATTCACTAAACCATAAATTAGCCAAATGGGATGGGTTCACACGGGTGTGGGTTCCATTTATCTTTACTACCGGTTCGCAACGGGGCTGCACGCTCACTTCTGCGCATGCGCAGAAACATTCGGATGACGTCGGGGTTGGTGGGCGGAGCCTCCCATCAGTTTTACTACCGGTTCTATAGAACCGGGGGCAACCCACCACTGGGTTCACACAGACACCAAGAAGCTTACCAAGATCAAAACTAACCAAGTGCATCACATTATGCAAACATAGCCTTTAGGTCAGGGGTGTCTAACTCAATTTCATTGAGGGCTGCATCAGGGCTGTGGTTGACCTCGGGAGGGGCTGGGGGCGTGGTTGACTGGATGGGTGTGGTGTGGCTAACGGGGGGTGTCTGGCCAATAGGGTGACTGTGGCTAGTTTGATGCCACTCCCCAAACTGCTGGCCTGATCTTTCCTCTTTGCATTGGGTAGAGGGGCCGAAGCCACGCTAGCCCGATCTTTCCTCTTCTCATTGGGTAGACCAAGACAGATCCATGGGCCGGATCCGACCATATCGCGGGCTGGACCCTCACTTACAATCAAATGTGTGCTCCTCTAAAATCATTGTGCATATTTCTCAGTGTTTCTCAACCTTGCCAACTTGAAGAGGTATGGAATTCTGGGGGTTGAAGTCCACACCTCTCCAAGTTGCCAAGGTTGAGAAACACTGATCTATCCAACACTGAAACATTAGAAGCTTCCAATTTACATTATAAACCGACAACATGTCTTCATGGCATTAGAATGGAGGAGACTAGTGATTTATGGCACACAAAATCCCTGTTCGTAGGAGCCTTGGTATTCTCTTAAGTGAATTGTGTGGTTTTTAAGGGAAATCCAGCCTTGACTTTGCTTATTGGAGGCCAGCTGGAAAGTTCACAAATGGCAATCACATGAGTCTCACCCATCATAAATACATTCCAATACCAAGCACCCCAACAACAATCACATGACTGTAGGCAGTGGTGGGATTCAAATGATTTAACAACCGGTTCTCTGCCCTAATGATTTCTTCCAACAACCAGTTTGCCAAACTGCTCAGAAAGTTAACAACCGATTCTCCCGAAGTGGTGCGAACTGGCTGAATCCCACCACTGACTGTAGGGCTGTTGTGATAGTCAGTTCAACGACCGGTTGCAAGTCACATTTTTCAGCACTGTCATAACTCTGAATGGTCATAAATTGAGGATTAGTCCAAGGCATCTAGAGACCCTAAGGTTGGGTGGTGGTGGGGCTTCTTGAAAAGATGCTGATCTCAAATGGCCATGTAGGTCAACAGTCAGTTCCTAAGTATTGTTACTCAGACATCAGAATAGAGCCGGAAGGGATCCAACCCCTGCTCCAGCAGGAGACCCTACTGACAATACTTCAAGCTGCATTTACTCTAGTGCTGACATAAGAAGGAGAGGCGGAAGTGTCTGGAAAGGGATGTTTGACTTTTCACCTACTTATTTTCCCTGGAGATAATATCTCCTAGGAGATGGGATGGGAGGGGGGAAATTCCTGTGAGCTGGAGCGGTAGATTAGGGGTAGAATGACTTGGAAGATGGCCAATGAGTGCAGGGGAGTGGGGAACGGAAAGGGAGGGTTTTGGGTCTGGAAGTCAGTGTTGGCTTCGATGGAGTCGGGTGTGGAATGTCGTGCTTAATAAATAGGAGTTTTCCTTCAAAGACTTTGTTTGAAATGCAATTTATTTGAGACGACCTCGAAGCCTGACACCTACGCCATTTCAGACAAGTGGCTATCCACTTGTCTGAAAACAGGTTTTAACACTTGTCTTAAAAACCTCCAGTACCCACAACTTCTGGAGGCAAGTCATTCCACTGGTTAATTGTTCTCACTGTTAGGGAAATTCTCCTTAACTCCAGGTTGCTCCTCTCTCCTTGACTAGTTTCCATCCATTGTTCCTTGTATTGCCTTCTGATGTTTTGGAAAATAAGTTGATCTCCAAGGGACCTTCCAGTTCTATTCCTCTTTATGGCAGCCCCTCAAATTCTGGAATACTGCAGCTATCATGTCACCTCCTAGTCTTTGTTTTCTCTAGACTAGCCATTCCCACTTCCTGCAACCGTTCTTCATACGTTTTAGTCTCCAGGCCTTTAATCGTCTTAATCGTGCTTTTCTCTTCACTTCTCTCTTCCCCCCGCCCCCCAATTCTCTCATACTATTATGCTGTGCATAACCCTGCAATAATTCTTCTTCCTTTCTCTTCCATGGTCTACTGTAAATCCAGAACAACATCCCATGGCGGCCCTAGAGCAATTCTAACAGGATCAATAATCTTTTCCTATACACAAAATGAGTTTGACATTCAGAGAAGCTTAATGTCAGGTTAGTCTTTTGATTTCTCTCTCTCTCACGGTCTATTAATCTTTTGGAGCAGTACCAGGCCATCTTTTGCTGTTTTGCACACCGACCTTTGGCTTCAGATCTGGTAAGCTATTAAATCAGCCCCAGGGCAGCATTACAGATGCATTGGAGTACCCTTCTTGCCTTGAACACGAGACTCACATTTTGCATTTCTTCCCTGCAAAGGGAGGGAAGGAATATCTATCTATCTATCTATCTCTCTCTCTCTCTCTCTCTCTCTCTCTCTCTCTCTCTCTCTCTCTCTCTCTCTCTTCTACTTCTCCTGTTGTTGCAATGACATGGAACTGTTAGACGTTAAAGCCTGCCATCCTGTGGCTGATTGTTTGAGGGAACTTCGGAGATCCTCATTTAACCTTGAAACTGATTTGCAAAATTGAGATTGAAGTGATTGCAGTTATTTTTTGCAGACTGTAAAAATGTGCAAATGCTTTTTCTCATATATAGGCCTCTGTCCAGACCAAACACTTTCATCCTTTAAGGTTTTTTTCCCCCTCCCTCTAGTATATTTTTCTGGCTTGTCTACTATATGCTTCTATGTTGGGGAAGATCGAGCTATGCTTTTTACTTCTTCTGAAAAACTTTAAATTGCCTGATTTGGATTGTTTTTAAGTTCTTTACAATTATAAGGATTTTTTTTTTAAAAAAAAGGAATTGTCATTTCGAATTTCTTTTCAGACTTTCCTTTAAAAAAAAACTTCTCACCCACCCTGCACACAACTGCACAGGGCAGGGGTTAAATCCAGGAGGTTCTGAAAGGTTCTGGAGAACCGGTAGCGGAAATTTTGAGAAGTTTGGTGAACCGGCAAATATCACCTCTGGCTGGCCCCAGAGTGGGGTGGGAATGGAGATTTTGCAATATCCTTCCCCTAGGAGTGGGGAGGGAATGGGGATTTTGCAGTATCCTTCCCCTGCCATGCCCACCAAGCCACACCACACCCACCAAGCCAGCCCACAGAACTGGTAGTAAAAAAATTTGAATTCCACAACTGGTACAGGGTGTTCCTCAGCTGTACATTTTCTCTTCGGCTATTTTCTCTTCAGCTGCTGGGATTTTGTGTCCCATTTCCCTACAGTTGTCTTCGTTTAGCTGTTCTCCTCTATCAATATGCGTCCTTCCTCGATCTTCCGGATGTGCCTTCCAGATGAATTGGATTTCAACTTCCATCAGCCCTAGAACATCGTTTTTCAAACTTGGCAACTTTAAGATGCCAGCTGGGGAATTCTGGGAGTTGAAGTCCATACATTGTAGAGTTGCCAAGCTTGAAAAAAAACACCACTCCAGGCTATGAAGTTATGGATTTTATAGCATCTGGACAACAGCAGTTTGGAGGAAAGCAGGCATTAATTTGCTTTTCGCTTGACCTTGGCTTTCTCCAGTTTTATCATCATCCTTCTTAGTTTGGCTCTCCAGAATAACTCCTACATTATTATACTGTAATGATGTCAGGTTTCGATATCGTCTCAAATAAAATAAATTGCATTCCCAAACAGATAGTCTTTGAAGAAATCTTTCATTTTATTAAGCATGACAATCTGCCCCCGATCGTGGCGTAGCCAACTCTGACTTCCTGATCCCAAACCTTCCCTTTCTGTTCCCCAAATCTCTGTGTCTCATTGGCCTTCTTCCAAATCACTCTCCCCATATCTACTACTTAAGCTCCCAGGAATGTCCCCCCTCCCATCTCATCTCCTAGGGGATATTATCTTCAAGGAAAATAAGTAGGTGAAATGTCAAGCATCCTCTTGCCAGCTGCCCCCTCTTCTCCTTCTTATGTTAGCACTAGAGTAAATGCAGGTTGAAGTGCTGACAAATGATTTATTAGTTAGGCTTATGCTTTCTTGTTTGGGTTCAGCCTCACAACCACTATCAATAATCACTGCTCAGGTAATGCCCAAGTTACAATGGCCTCAGAAAAAGTGACTTACAACCCATCCTCGAAGTTACAACAGTTGTGCCACCCCTGTGATCCAGAGGTGGGTTTCAGCAAGTTCTGGCCAGTTCTGGAGAACTGGTAGCAGATATTTTGAATAGTTCGGAGAACCGGTAAATACCACCTCTGACTGGCCCCGCCCCCATCTATTCTGTCTCCCAAGTCCTAGCTGATCGGGAGGAAATGGGGATTTTGCAGCATCCTTCCCCTGCCACACCCACCAAGTCACACCCACCAAGCCATGCCACACCCACCAAGCCACACCTACAGAACCGGTAGTAAAAAATTTTGAAACCCACTACTGCTGTGATCATGTGATCATAGTCCAGACACTTGGATGCCTGGCTCACATTTAGGGAAGTTGCAGCAAATGACACTGATTTTCCACCTTTCCACCTGGCTTCCAACAAGCAATGGCGAAAACTCGATTCCCTTAACATCAGTATAGTTGTTGTGGCCCATCAGCGGCCTGTGCAGATTGTAGCTGATTCCGACAATGAGGCTGGTATGGTGCTGTGCCAGCAGCCTGTGCAGCTGGCGCTCAAGTCGGACAGTGAGGATGCTGAAGAAGATGTGGTGCCAGAGGCAGGGATTCAGCCAGGGCCTTCAGAACCTCCAGAAGCTCCCTTAAGTGAAAAGGACGAAGAGGAGGAGCCTCTTCTCACTGCACGGGCGCGCAGAACTGCCAAAAGGCAGGAATGACTCCTCAGGAGGAGGTCTCCTCGAGAGTAAGGCTTGGGGCTAATTGGCCACTCCCTTAGCCTACTTAAGAAGGAACGCCACTTGCAACAAGCTGTAGAGAACAACTTTAGTTCACTCTCCTTCATGTCTGCAAAATTGCTTCTGGGCTTTCTGCCAACTCTAGTAAGACTGTGATTACCTTATCTTAGAATTCTGGTAGGCTGTTAAGACAATTTATTAACAGCCTTTGGTTGATAAAGACTAAGTTATTTGAGTAAAATAAGCTTTGTATAGAGTTTGCGTGTGCTGCGTTCTTTGGGGTCCATAGCTGGGGCAGAACAACAGTTCACTTAACAAGTACTGTGATTCATTTAAGGACTGCAGTAAAAATGATTGTAAAATTGGGTAGAATGTTATGCTTTCGAAAGGTGTGACCTGTCATAGTAATTTTAAAGCTGTGCAGAAGTATTGATAGCAGATGAGCATCACTATGCCTGAAAATTGATTTTTTTTTTCCCGCGGGGAGTGGGTGGGTGTTAGTTTATTTTTAATCCAACCGCTGACTGGAACTGAGCAGCTCTGTAATTTATCTTCTCAAGCCACAAATGTATGCATATTACCATTTAAAGATAAAAAGAGGGGATTTTTTTTCACGTTAGCTTTTCTTTTCTTTCTTTTTTTTTCCTTTTCTTTTCTAAAAAAACAAAGTTTGATTTTGCTTATCTCTTGTGTGATTGGGTTTTTCTCCCAAAAGGGGAAGGAAGAACTAAACATCTAGAACTGCATTATGCTTCTATGCTATATAGCCAGGAAGTGGAACAACTGAAATTATTGCACTTTTGTGCATGTTTACCATTTAGTTGCCGAAAGATAGCACTCGGTGTTGTCCTCGGTTACAATGGGATTAGGAGACCAGATAAAATGCCCCCTGGAAGATACGTGGCAGCAATAGAAAGCTATGGCAAAAGGAAGATATTCAAAGGACCTCTGGGTTTATGAATTTCAGGTTTCCAGACTATGGCCTCAATCATCACTATAGTATTAGTGTTGTGACCTCAGCTTCCCGAGTCATTAAAACACACGAGTAGTCCAGTGGTGGGTTCTAACCAGCTTTACTACCGGTTCTCTTCGTGCATGCACTTCTGTGGCAAGAAAGGTCAAAAATGGTCAACTCAATGCTTAAAAAATATCTCACAACAGAAATGTTGGGCTCAATTGTGATCATACGTTGAGGACTACCTGTATAGCTAATGCCTTGCTAGACATAGGATTGCTGTGGTTCCAACATATCTGGAGCAGTGGTGGAATTCAAAAACTGGAAATACTCCATGATCTCTGCATTACTGGACTTTGCCTGCTTTATCGGACTGCATTTGGACTAATCCTTGTATTATTGACACTCTGCCTGTTTTATCGGAATGCTTCAGTCTAATCTTTGTTTTGTGTGAGTAAAGTCTGAATTGGCAGCTAGCCACTAGGTTGCTGCCAGCTTTATCATCAAAGAGTTTTTTCGTGTGGCTTATTAACTCCGGGTCGTCTGTGGGTGTGTGTGCGTGGTATGGGGACAGAACAGGATATTACAAAATCTCCATTCCCACCCCACTCTGGGGCCAGCCAGAGGTGGTATTTGCTGGTTCTCCAAACTACTCAAAATTTCCGCTACCGGTTCTCCAGAACCTGTCAGAACCTGCTGAATAGCTCCCCTGATCTGGCAGTATTAAATGGGAGAGGATTTCAACTCAAACCATTTGTCCATCATTGCCTACACTGACCTGCAGTGTAGGGTTGTATCCAACCACAACGCTAATGTGTAAGATAGAAAAACAGTAAGCATCGCCACACAAAGAAAGGATGAGGTTTCTCATGTTGGGTCACCAAAATGGGGCCAGGATCCTCTTGATTGCAACAGTAGAAGATTGCAATGGTAGACGATTCAGTAGATGGGTGAACTTTGTTCCTTGTAAATCTGAACAGTCATTCATCACAAGATGGAGAAATTCAGCTTGCTTTCTGCCACTCAGCTATGAAAATTGCCCATCACCATGTTCTCCCCACATTTAAGAAACTCATAAAAATGAATTGGCCTGGGAGAGAAGGTGGGGAGCCAGTTTATGACCAGTTACTAATTGGAAACGGCTGTTTACCAGCCATAAAACATTGTTTGCAAACAAATTTAAAGACCCAAACTTTGTTAGCCAAGGATTATCAATCTTTCTGTTTGGACCTTGATCTGTGTTAGGAAGAATGGTAGTGTTAATATGTAAAATGTGAGTCAGAGAGACTCAAGTTTCAAGTCCCCATGTGATCATTATTGGGCGAATTGGAAATTAAATCATGGCAACTGGACTCAACTGAAAAAGCTGCTTGAAATAAGTAGCAAAACATTTCAAATAAAAAAGAAAAGTAGTCCAATTGCCATGATTCAGTTTCCAATACAGACAA
Source organism: Arizona elegans (assembly GCA_022577455.1). Lineage (NCBI taxonomy): Eukaryota > Metazoa > Chordata > Lepidosauria > Squamata > Colubridae > Arizona > Arizona elegans. Next base: position 12,256,370 of record JAKOOJ010000011.1, on the reverse strand, counting down.
CTCTACCTGGATGTCCGAGATTCTTCACTGACATTATTGGTGAAGTTGGGCTCTCTCTCAGCCCAACCCAACTTGTAGTGTTGCTGTTATTGGTGGGGTGTGTGGAGTAAACCTCTGAGTAAGCTGCCTTGAACCCCTACAGCAGTAATTTTCAAGCTTGGCTATTTAAAAGCTGTGGACTTCAACACTCTGAATTGTTTTGCATAACTTGCAAACATATGATCTCCCATCCTGACCAGAGGTGGGTTTCAGCAGGTTCTGACCAGTTCTGGAGAACTGGTCAGCGGAAATTTTGAGCAGTAGCGGAAATTTTGAGTAGTTTGGAGAACCGGTAAATACCACCTCTGACTGGCCCTGCCCCCATCTATTCTCTGCCTCCCGAGTCCCAGCTGATTGGGAGGAAATGGGGATTTTGCAGTATCCTTCCCTTGAAGTAGGGTGCAAATGGAGATTTTATAGTATCCTTCCCCTGCCATGCCCACCATGCCACGCCCACCAAGCTATGCCACACCCACTAAGCCACACCACGCCCACAGAACAGGTAGTAAAAAAATTTGAATCCCAACACTGATTCTGATCTACATCCCAAGAAAACTGTGAGATTAAAAGGATAAATCAGGGACCTTGGTCCACCACCTTGAATTTCTGGAAGGAAAACAAACTGCATGTGATGAAATGGGCACATACAAGTAATCCTCAATTTACGACCATTCGTTCAGTGACTGAAGAAGTTATGACAGTACTGAAGAAAGCGAACACTTTTTCTTCAAATCCAGCAAAGAATAAAGTGCTAACATCAAGTCTGCAGGCTGGCAGGTGGCTGGCAGTATAATATCTAGAACAGACCCAATTTGGTCTACCTTTTAATGCAATGTTTCTCAACCTTGGTAAGTTGAAGATGCTGGATGGAGAATTCTGGGAGTTGAAGTCCACACATCTTCAAGTTGCCAAGGTTGCTTTGATGAATAACACTAACATAATTCAGCTCACGTCTGTGCTCTTGTTACAAGTTATAACATGACCCATTAAATGCCTTCCATTGAGGACCTGTATACTGCACGAGTCAAAAAGAGGGCTGTGAAAATATTTACAGACCCCTTGCATCCTGGACATAAACTGTTTCAACTCCTACCCTTAAAATGACGCTATAGAGCACTGCACAACAGAACAACTAGACACAAGAACAGTTTTCTCCCTGATGCCATCACTCTGCTAAACAAATAATTCCCTCAACACTGTCAAACTATTCACTAAGTCTGCACTAGTATTAATCATCTCATCATTCCTATCACCCATCTCCTTCCATTTATGACTGTATAACTGTAACCTTGTTTCTGTTATCCTTAAGATTTATATTGATTGTTTCCCTATGACTATCATTAAGTGTTGTACCTTATGATTCTTGATGAACATATCTTTTCTTTTATGTACACCAAGAGCGTATGCACCAAGACAAATTCCTTGTATGTCCAATCACACTTGGCCAATAAAGAAATCTATTCTATTCTATCCTATCCTATCCTATCCTATCCTATCCTATCCTATCCTATCCTATCCTATCCTACCCTACCCTACCCTACCCTACCCTACCCTACCCTACCCTACCCTACCCTACTCTACTCTACTCTACTCTTGAAAAATAACTTGTTTTGTAGGTTGTTGGTTGATTGTTGATTGCTCCAGGCTTTGTTGGTTGTTGGTTGTCTTAGTTGTTCGGATCAAAGGATCCCTGTCCTGGCTGAGGTTGGAAGTGCAGACACATTTCCTCGTATCACAAAAGATTACAGCTAAACAAGGTTAAGTAGCCAATCGAATGACATCTTGCGAAGAGAAGAACCCTCCTTAGGGAAGGGAAGAAAGTGGGGAGGAAAAAAGCAGAGAGAATAAAAGGAATTGGGGGCTACAGCAACAAAGAATCTTTATGGGGAAAAAAAAAGAGCTTTCATAAAAGGAACCATCCGAGAAAATACCTGTGGTTTGGCATGCATTGTTGGTCTGGCCAAAATATGTACCTGGCAGCCTTGCCCCCTGATTAATGCTACCCTCTGGTATTTCAATGGATCTTGAAATTATGGGTGGGTGAGGGGTGTCCACAGAAGAGCAGAAGGGCTTGTCAAGTCTTCAAAAGCAAGAAACCCTGAAAGAAGGGAGGAAGGTTAAAAAAAGGAAGAGGAGGGGCAGTGATGTTTTTCCAAAAGCTTGCAAAATTTGATCTTTGGAAGCAAAAGTGCTTGGAAATGGCCTTTGACAAAGTCCCATCCAGCCAAACTCTCTTTGATCTCGTTTCTTTCGGCTAACAGGTAGCTCACTAGTGTGAATTTTTTGACACACCTTAATGCCGGCATGCCAAGGTCCCCCATTCTGGGGAAATGCCTACCGGTTTATTAAGGGATGCACCCTTTCCTGGCCTTTTGAAACCGCATTGATCAACCCGCATTTGTCCTGCTCCAGTTTTCTTCCGACATTCTCCGAAACGTTTGTCTCTATGTTGGCTTTCCAACAGCATTACAAAAACAACCCTTTTGCCAAAGCAGAGTTGAGTAGATCAAAGCCGCGTACAATGAGTTCAGCTCTTCTACATGCTAAATGATTTTTTAAAAATATGCGTTGAGTCACTTACCTCTTTTTTTAAAACAACAACAACAACAACAAATGACTGCAATTCATAAGACTTGAAAGAGAAAAATCAGTGCTCATTAAAAGCAGACCCAAACAATGCTCAAGGAGGTTATAATCGGAAGCATATTTACTAGGGACCAATCCTAATTTAAACACAGGGCAGTAAACAATGCTTTTATTGTTCAGACGACAAATCAGCAGCCGGCCTTTATTTCATGCGATTATTTTACCTTGGTGGCTAAATTATTTGGCCGTCTTTCAAAGTAATGCAACTCCAATCATGGGGTTGAGGAGTGGCACAGTTCCCAGGGATCATTCTCCACTTACAGCTCACTATGTGCAAATACGCCTTGGAAATACTCAGCTGGGCTCCATAATTTTGCCTTCTTCTTATCTCCAGCCTATGAAGGAGACCCTCTAAAGCAGTGCCCCCCCCAACCTTTTGGGCACCAGGGACTGGTTCCATGGAGAGAAGTTTTTCTGCAGACTGGAGCGGGCATAGTTTTGCATGTTGCCTGCATCCCATGGATGGAGCTTTGCTTCTTTGTACGGCCCAGTTTTTGGCATGCCGCGGCAGTGGTGCGTTGCTATCAGTTCACCCCAGATCGGGTGAACTGGTAGCGGCGTTGCGGGAGGCTCTGCCCACCTGCCCGGATGCTTCTGCGCAAGCGCAGAAGCATCATGCACGAGCATGTTCCCAAGAGCAAACTGGTAGTGATAGGTTTTGAAACCCACTACTGTGCCGTGGCCTGGTACCAGTTCAAGGACTGGGAGTTGGGACACCCTCAGGGGTGAAATGCTCCCAGTTCGGTCCGATTCGCCCGAACCGGTAGTAAAAAAGGCTACTGGTTCGCCGAACCGGTAGTAAAAAATGTAAAAAAAAAAGTTCTGACAATCAGGTGAGCGACGTGCAATCGTCGGAACTTTTTTTTTTTTAGCTGTGGCACGTGATTGTTGGAGCCTTTTTAAAAAGTTTTAAAAGCATTTTTTTACAACCTACTCAACCGAATAGGTTGTAAAAAATTGCTTTGAAAAAGTGAAAATAAAAGGCTCCGAATATCGCGCACCACAGCTGATCACACCCCTCTGTGCGCTGTTCTACTTACCCAATGCCTCCTTTTGGCATGCACTGTGCGCGGGGGCACCTCACATTTGGCATGTGGCAGGCATGCGCAGCCAGCGAACTGGTAGGAAACCGGTTCAGATTTCACCACTGGGCACCCTGGTCGAAAGCAGTGCCTTTCAATCTCAACAACTGTAAGAGGTGTGGACTTCAACTCCCAGAATTCCTTAGTCAGCAGGAATGGCTAAGGAATGAAGGAATGGCTAATGAAGAGTCTACACCTCTTACAGTTGCTAGGTTGAAAAACACTGCTATAGGACACTGTGATGAAAACTTCATCTGTTCTTTATGTGTGTCATGTGTGACACACCATCATGGCCACCTTCTTGACTTTTCTGAAAATGATGTACTCGTATGTGAGAATGACCTTGGGAAACAGGAGGAAGAGCCACAGCTAGGGAGCTGTTGGATAAGAGCCCAGAAAAGAGGGTCTTCCAACATGGTCCTCCCTAGTCTCTTGAGCTTAAAGGTGATGGAAGAGAAATGTATTTCAGACTTGCAAAAGTTAGTTAGTTTAGTTTATTGATTAGCCCAGGGGTGTCAAACCCGCTTGCACAGGCCGTATCGCGGAGGTGCTATTCAGCAGATTCTGACAGATTCTGGAGAACCGGTAGCAGAAATTTTGAGTAGTTTGGAGAACCGGCAAACACCGCCTCTGGCTGGCCCCAGAGTGGGGTAGGAATGGAGATTTTGCAATATCCTTCCCCCCAGGAGTGGGGAGGGATTGGGAATTTTGCAGTATTCTTCCCCTGGAGTGGGGAGGGAATGGGGATTTTGCAGTATCCTTCCCCTGGAGTGGGGTGTGAATGGAAATTTTGCAGTATCCTTTCCTTGCCACACCCACCAAGCCACACCACAGCCACCAAGTAATGCCCACAGAACTGGTAGTAAAAAAAATTGAATTCCACCACTGCCATATTGTAATGTATTGCAATATGTTTTTCCTTTGTGGAGCCAGGCTGGGCGTGGCCATATCAAAATGACTTGCAACAGTGATGTCAGTCTGGTAAGGTTGTCTAGCCAAGTAGCACAACCTGAAATACTAGTTCTACTTTATCGTAAGGTTACATTAACAAAATCTTACAAGTGGACTGGACTGTGGTGGAATGAAGCCTGGATTTCCAGGAAGGAGGGGCTGCATTCCAGAGAGCAAAGTGTGGTCAGGAGGAAAAATTATAAACATTCCTCCCTAGTGATTCTCAGAGTATATCTATAGTGATTCAAATAGTTACTTTAATTTGATAAGATTTCTGTCTATAAGTGAGGAACAGTAAAGGAAACTACTCAGAGGTAATTCCACGTGTCTTTTTTGGTTTCTGGGGTGCCTGACATCAACATGCCAACATAATGGAAATAAATTGGTGCTTAATTTCCTGGCATAGACGGGAAGGGGCAAAAGATGCAGGGGAATCCACCAATGGGGAGGCTGCGTTAACTATATTCAGGGTTTTATGTTGATGAAGTTTCTCAGTCATCCAGGTAGAGCTGTCTGGAAGTTGAGTCATGGCAACTGGACTTGTTTTCTTTTTTGATTTGAAATGTTTCACTACTTAACTGAATAGCTGCTTTGATTTGAGCACTACGGAGGAAGAAGTTCAAATCCGAAAGGGATTTCCTAATTCAGTTTTATTTTCAGCAGGTTAATGTATGGGAGACAGGCAGCTTAAGACTGCAGTGTGGAAGGACAAAAATGGTGATATATACAATGAGCTTTGCCCAGTCTGGACACTTGCCAGTATTGTGGGTTTCCACTGCTAAAATTCTCAGTAATGGTGATGTTAGCTGGGGGATTCTGAAGTTCACACATCTGTATCAGTAGTGGGTTTCAAATCCCGGGGCTACTGGTTTGCTATTGGGAGTGAAGGTTCTGTGCATGCGCAGAGCATTTTTGATGATGTCTGGGCGGGTGGGCAGAGCCTCCCGCCGCCACTGCTACCGATTCGCCCGAACAGGGGTGAACCAGTAGCAACCCACCCAGTGGTGAAATATAAAATTTGTTATTACTGGTTCTGTGGGCATGGCTTGGTGGGGGGGGCGGTAATATGACTGAGTGGGCATGGCCAACTGTGGTTTTTTTTTTACTTTTAAACCCATTTTTTCTAAAATGCTTTTAAAAGCCTCTGATGATCCCAGCTGACTTGCCTGATCGGCAGAGGCTTTTTTTTTTAACTTTTAAAAGTATTTTTTTGGCCGAAGAGGTTGTCGAAAAAATGCTTTTAAAAGTAAAATAAAAAGCCTCTGATGATTGCGCAGCTCAGCTGGGCATGGAGGTGCGGAGGGATTTTTACTACCGGTTCTCCGAACCACCCGCTGCCATTGCTACCGGATTGGGCAATCCAGTCCGAACCGGTAGCATTTCACCCCTGAACCCACCCCTGATCTGTATGGTACAATTGCACTCAGGGAAAGCTGGAAAGGATCTGTTTAAGAGCCTCAACATGCATGAAAACATATTTGTACCTTGGTTTTTTTTTTCTCTAAAGCATCTCACATAAGAGACTTGGTGGAAAATGAAGATTTGAGGGGTACATTTAGACTGGTTTTTAACAATCTAAAAAATAAGATGTCCTTCTCTGATCCCAAAAGCTTTATTTTTTTTGCAGGATTGCTTAGATATACGTAATTCAGGCTCACCATAAATGACCAACTATGATGCTACCTGAAATGATCTGTTAAATTACAGCAGCTTTCAAGCTGCCAGGAAAATTTTCCCCTAAAAGCTTTGACCTAAATTGAATCTATGCAGGCTAAACCAGAAATAATGCAGGAAAATATTTGGTGTAATTTTTTCCCCCTTTCATCTTCTCATCTGGTTTTCCCCCACCCCCACCCCTACCCCTCTTGACATATATTCACTGATTTTGCAGCCATCCTTCCTATTTTTAAAGTTGAGCATAACAATTTGCAAATTGCAGTTTGTAGATTTTAAGCTAAGGATTCCGGTTAGGTTGATATATAAATGGCCAACTTAATAATGTAACTGCTTGAAATGTAGAACTTTGAATTTGTGTACAAAAGAATATCAGTACTCTTTGACTTACAATCATTCATTTAGTGAATGCTCAAAGTTACAACAGCACTTTAAAAAAGGGATTTACAACCAATCCTCGCACTTCCAACCACCACAGCATCCCCACGCTTACATAATTAAAATTTGGGTGCTTGGCAGCTGCCATGTAATTATAGCAGGTACGGCATCACGGGGTAACATGATCCCTTTCCCAGCTAGATTCCAACAAGCAAGGTCAATGGAGGAAGCAAATTGGCTTAACAGCTACATGATTCATTTAAGAACTGCAGTCATTCATTTAAATATGGGGGAAAAGGTTGTAAAATCAGACATGAGTCACTTAACAACTGAATTGCTTAGCAGTGGAAATTCTGGTCCCGATTGTGCTCTTAAGTCAAAGATTACCTATCTACAGAGATTCTCAATCATCCAGGTCATGGTTATCCTAAAGGTGCTTTTTCAAGAGGCAACTGGACTGTCTTGGTTTTCTTAGAAGATGTTTCACTTCTGAAGAAGTTTCTTGGATGAGAAGAGAAACGTCTTTAAAGAAAAACAAGGAAATCCAGCTGCCTCTTGAAAAGGCAACTTTGGGTCAAGGATTACCTGTTTTAAGAATGTTTTTGCTGGATCAGGCCAAGGCTTACATTGGCCAATCAGATGCCTTTGGGGCAGAGGTGGGTTTCAGCAGGTTCTGACCAGTTCTGGAGAACCAGTAATGGAAATTTTGAGTAGTTCTGAGAATTGGTAGTGGAAATTTTGAGTAGTTCAGAGAACCTGTAGTAGAAATTTTGAGTAGTTTTGAGAACCGGTAGTGGAAATTTTGAGTAGTTCTGGAGAACCGGTAGTGGAAATTTTGAGTAGTTTTGAGAACCGGTAGTGGAAATTTTGAGTAGTTCTGAGAACCGGTAGTGGAAATTTTGAGTAGTTTGGAGAACCGGCAGTGGAAACTTTGAGTAGTTCTGAGAACTGGTAAATACCACTTCTGACTGACCCCACCCCCATTTATTCTCTGCCTCCCGAGTCCCAGCTGACCGGGAGGAAATGGGGATTTTGCAGGAACCTTCCCCTGCCATGCCCACCAAGCCACGCCATGCCCACCAGGCCACGCCCACAGAACAGGTAGTAAAAAACCATTTGAATCCCACTACTGCTCTGGTGCCACTCATAAGAAGATGGTGGAGACATGTTCTCTTCCCTAAAGCTGGCAAGCATTTGGAGGCCTCCTGCCCATAACCCAGATTTAATGCTAAATCTTCAAGACCACAAGTCCTTGAAATTGCCCATCGTGAATTTATTCAATTCCTGGTTACATTCATGTGGACATTCAGGGTGTCAATGGACATGCAATATACTCTTGCTGTTTGTTTGGTTTTGCAAACAAACCAAACAACCCCAATCATGGCTGGTAAATTATAGGCTTTGGAAGGAGTGGACAAATGCTTTAGTGTCCAGTGGCCACCCGTTAAACTCTTTTGCGGTACCAAGGGCAAAGTGGGTGAGACCACAAATGGAGCAAGATTTGGGTATTCCATGTTTTTCTTGGACCAGGGAGCACTTCGTGTTTTTGGAAAACGTATTACAAGCTATGCTAGGGCTTTACCATGCTGTTTTTGTGTAGTTCCTACCTCAAAGTGATGGAACTTTGTGCTACCAAATCTTGAGAAAATCAGAGAGATTTTCCACAGCACAGCCAAAATGATTGTGGGTACACACAGCCTTACCCTGGTTTTATTCACTTCAGGCAGCAAGAACCAGCTGGTTTCCTGCTTGGTGGTGCCCTTGAAAGCCAATTCAGAACCTTCTTAAACCACTTTCTGAAGATATTCAGAAAGATATCTGCTGTTTTTTTTTTTTTTTTGTCTTTTCCCAAAACGCTTAAGGGTTGTAATCTGAGGAAACTTCTAAGGGAGCTTTGCTTTTGTTTTTAAAAAGCTTCCACTACAGTCCCAGAATTTTCTGGAGGGGAAGAATAACTGTTAAATTGGATAAATTTGTAAACTAGACCTAGTCAAATCAAATCAGATCTTTATTATGGTGATAGACCAACACAAGGAGGGTGGAATCCAGTCAATTAAAAAGCACAGATGATGCATACATTTTAAAATGTAATGCTAGAAGATACATTAAATATAAAATCAAAATAAAGTACACATAAAATCAAGTCTAAAAGAATCTTAAAGGAGGGGAGGATAAAGTGATTATGGAAGGCTCCTTTTTTATGACCCTGTAATTCTTTAATTCAGGGTAGAACGACTGGATGGAGCTGAGCATTTACTGGCTGGATGCCCTTCTTGATGCCACACGGAGTTGGCAGCAGATTTTTTTTTCTTTGCACCCTAGGAGAGAAACATCTGCCGCTACCTAGGATTGAACTCTCAGTCTTCCAAGTGAGAGGTGAGCGTCTTCACCACAGGGCCACCGTTTATATGGAAGACTATATCTGTCAAATTACAGAGCACTCTAGTGTGGGGAACTAGAAAATAAGTCTAGTTTATGGCACAGGTCATCATCCGACGAATTTTAAGTGTGCTGCCCAGAACCTGGCAATGTTATATATTGTAGGAGGGTTAGTATCCACAAGGAACAGGGAGGTTTAGGAATGCCCTGTGCAATCTGGGCATTTATGCATTAATGGTGAGATGAGGCTACTACAATCATCACTGTAATATAGGCACTGGCAGTATTTATTTATTTATTTTATTTTTATTAGTTCAATTTATATGCCACCCTTCTCCAGAGACTCAGGGCGGCTTACAATGCGTTAAGCAATAGCCTTCATACTTTTGTATATACCTACTTAGTAGGGCTTTCGGCCCCCCCTAAGCAGTGTTCTTTTTTATACAAAGTCAGCTTATTGCCCCTACAATCCGGGTCCTCATTTTATCTACCTTGAAAGGATGGAAGGCTGAATCAACCTTGAGCCTGGTGAGATTCAAACTTGCAATAATTGCAGGCAGCTGGTGCTACTTAACAGCACTTTAATCTGCTGCGCCACCAAGGCTCTGTTTTAGGTATTAAGGTATTTAGGTACTTCAAGTTTAGTTAAGTATGCTGGGGGAGGCATAGTCCCTCTTGGTTTCCCTGGCAATAAAGGTTTATTTATTTATTTATAAAATTTATTGGCTGCCCATCTTATCATAGAGTAACTCTGGGTGGCTTACAATCATAAAAATATGTGTATACATATACAATTAAAACATAATTAAAATCAAACATTAAAACCTAAGGACATAGGGCAAACAAGACGTGACTAGCTCCAACTGGCGCTCTGGGTTGGCGACAAACTGTTTAATGAGTGCTTTGGCCCTGATCATACCCCATGCTGAGTAGAAGACCTGGAGAGAAGCCCGAGGATGAGATTTTAGTTGCCACTGCATTTTTCCATGTGGATTGAAAGTCATCACTCATATTTAATGGGGCAAGGCCAAGGGAATAAAAGGACAGTCCGAGCCAATAGTTGAGTATGGTCATCCAAACTCCAGCCTCCACTTCCATGAGGCCCATCTCTTGTCACAGGATGGCATCAGGGACACAGTTTGAGACCTGAAGACCCTATTTTAGACATTTGGATTAAACAAGTTTTAATGGTGCAAAATTGGAGAAGGGCCCTAGCTGGGCAACATAAAGAAGTTGTGCTGTTGGCTTGGTTTCAGATCATTTGAGTGCTGCAGGGATATAGCGCCCGCCTCTTGTCTTAAGGAATTTAAGGATGGCATAGGACAGTGATGGTGAACCTATGGCACCCGTGCCACAGGTGGCACGCGGAGCCATATCGGTGGGCACACGAGCTCAGCTCTGGTATGCATGCGCGCACCGGCCAGCTGATTTTCGGGCCCTCTGGGCCCACTGGAAGTAGGGAAACAGGTTGTTTCCTGCCTCCAGTGGGCCTCCGGGGGAGAGGTGGTAAGGCCGTTTTCGCCCTCCCCAGGCTCCTAGAAAGCCTATGGAGCCTGGGGAAGGCGAAAAAACGGGCCTACTGGGCCCACTGTGCCATCGCTGCCAAAAGTGGGGGGAGCATGGGGGGGGTCATTTGCACATGCATGGGAGGTGGGGCACAGAATTATGGGTGTGGGCACATGCACACGCAACCCCCTCCATGCTTCCCCTGCTTTTGGCACGCAATGGCAAAAAGGTTAGCCATCCCTGGCATAGGAGCTCCTTTGTGCATTTTCAGCAACATAGTCCCCACAAGTTTTCTTACTGCCAACAGAATGAAGGAGACTCCTCTCGGGCATTTGAAAGAGGAGACCTCCTCCATCTTGTTTCTATCTATGCTGCAGGAGTAGATGGGTAGTTATAGATTGATTAGATAGATAGATGGTAGATAGATAGATAGGTAGGTAGATAGATGGTAGATAAATGGTAGATAGATGGTAGGTAGGTAGGTAGGTAGGTAGAGATAGATAGATGGTAGGTAGATAGGTAGGTGGATGGATGAATGGATGGATGGATGGTAAGTAGGTAGGTAGATGGTAGATAAATGGTAGATAGATGGTAGGTAGGTAGGTAGGTAGAGATAGATAGATGGTAGGTAGATAGGTAGGTGGATGGATGGTAAGTAGGTAGGTAGATGGTAGATGATAGATAGATAGATAGATAGATAGATAGATAGATAGATAGAGATAGATAGATAGATAGATAGATAGATAGATAGATAGATAGATGTAGGTAGGTAGGTAGATAAATAGATAGATGATAGATAGATAGATAGATGATAGATAGATAGATAGATAGATAGATAGATAGATAGATAGATAGATGTAGGTAGGTAGGTAGATAAATAGATAAATAGATAGATAGATAGATAGATAGATAGATAGATAGATAGATAGATGAGATATATAACTGCAGGTTTTTCATGACTCAATCCAATTCTTTTGCTTTAGGCATCTAAAATATGAACTCTCCCCTGTAGTGAGCCGATTATAATTCTTGCAATCCATCACGCTTGGAATACAAGACTCCCAAATGTCTACAGAGAACTTGTGTTTAGCAGTAGCCAGTATCCAGAGGGGAGAAGAACGCACTGGGATGGGGGTGGGATGGGGAGATAATATTCACTCCAAAGAGGGAGGGAAAATAAGGTCCTTTTATGCCAAAATTAATAAAGAGAGATGGCCTGCCTCTGAAACACTTAAGGAGGAAGGTTTCCTCCTGCACATTCCAGTCTGATTTGTATTCTTCACAAAACATCTCCTGTCCAAGCGGGAAAGTGGAGCCATCTAAGAATTTGAAGGCAACTCAAGAATTAGGTGGAAGTGAATTGGTGAAAGATGGGCATTAGGTTTGAGCAATCTGCCTGGCCCTTTTACTTCAAGCATCAGGAGCCACATTGTCTGCAGAACAGGTAGGATAAGAAGCCATGGATGGAAACTAATCAAGGAGAGAAGCAATCTAGAACTAAGGAGCGATTTCCTGGCAGTGAGAACAATTAATCAGTGGAACAGCTTGCCTCCAGGAGTTGTGGGTGCTTCAACAGTGGAGGTTTTCAAGAAGAGATTGAATAGCCATTTGTCTGAAAAGATGTAGGGTTTCCTGTTTGAGCAGGGATTGGTCTAAAAGATCTCCAAGGTTGGTTCCAACTCTATTATTCTGTTATTCTGCTCCAGGATCCAATACAAAAGTGATGCCTTCCATCATGTGAAGATCTGGCTACTTAACATGCAGTCTGATGTCTTCTCCACATATGGGGGTGGAGAAGTGGCCAAAAGAAAGGGTGCGGTTGCTCTTCTGGTTCATAGAAGATTAACATTTCAAGCAATTTTTTATATTTTTGGCAGTGAATTTAAATTTTAGCTCTTTTAAGTAATATATAACAAATTGTATATAAAAAGGTAGAATAATTCAAAACATAAGCAGTAAAAAGGGTGGTGAAAAATTAAAAAAAAATACTAGTATAATTTTATACTAAGAATAGAACGCATAAATAAAACAAAAACTAAACCAAGTTAAAAAAAAATCAAAAAGACAAAAAAAACTCCAAAAAGTTGAGGTGTGATGTTAATGCCTTATTCTACTGTACTGAAGGGAGTCATAAGTCAATCCCTTTTCTTTCTTCTCCCCCTTTTCTTTCCCCCATTTTTCTCTTCCCTTTTTCCTTCCTTATTTTCCCTATTATTTACTTTTGTATTTTCTTTGTATGTTACATTATTAACAAGTTAAAAAAGTAAAAACAAAAACAAAACAAAATATATCCAAAATGGATAAATTACCATCTCAAAGAACCCATCCTTAATGTCTGGAATTATGTATCGTTTTTCCAGTTTCTCTTCTATGCCTGCTACAATCATAATTCCTCAAACAAATTCCAGAGTTTTGGGCTATAATTCAACATTATGTTAGCATCTTTTAGGGACTTCATCAGGCAACTATTTATGTCCCTTTAAATACTGTTCCAAAAGTATACCCATCCGTTATATGGACCCTCAAATGTTTAACACTTACAACGAGTGGTGGGTTTCAAATTTTTTTACTACTGGTTCTGTGGATGTGGCTTGGTGGGTGTGGTGTGGTGGGCGTGGCTTGGTGGGCGTGGCAGGGGAAGGCTACTGTAAAATCTCCATTCCCACCCCACTCCAGGGGAAGGATACTGGAAAATCCCCATTTCCTCCTGATCAGCTGGGAATTGGGAGGCAGAGAATAGATGGGGGCGGGGCCAGTCAGAAGTTTTACTACTGGTTCTCTGAACTACTCAACATTTCTGCTACCGGTTCTCCAGAACTGGTCAGAACCTGCTGAAACCCACCTCTGCTTACAACTAAGAAAATGTGATGTTCCTCTTTCTGAAGATATTTTTGGGAAAAGTCAAAAGTCTTGGCTGCAGCTCCTCCCAAGGGTCTACCAAATGCTAATGATTAATTTATCAGGAGAAGAAGACAATATGCACAGTCATTGAATTAATTAAGATTTATGAATCATATAAATGAATAATTAAATAATTGTACATAATTATATTCCCCACTATTACAATTATTTCATATCAATATGTAATTGGGATTAAATGAAGTTACATTCCCTCCTGATCCTGTCACTTTTTGGCTAACTTTGCTAGTATGAGAAGTCTACTTTAAAAAAAACTCATGGGGACTTTTTCTGAAGTCAAAATACATTTTTGGATGATTTACTTGTAAGTATCAAATCCGATTGATGTGGGATTTCAAACTTTGGGGGCAAATCAAGAGCATTTGCAGTTTATGGGATATCAGATCATCGGAGTGGGCTGCTGCAGGTTCGCAGAGGTTCAGGAGAACCTCTAGCTAAGATTCTGTGCACTTCGGACAACCTCCAAATCCCACTCCGGCCTGGCCCACCCCTCCCAGGAGTCCCTATGCAGCCCATTTTGGATGCAGGTCAGTGCAGGGTGCGTGCGGAGGCTTGGGGAGGGTGAAAAATGGGCCTACCAGAAGTTTGGGAAGGCCATAAATGGGCCTGTTGCAGGCCTCCAGATGGCCTGTGGAGCCTGGGGAGGCTGTTTTTGCTCTCCCGGAGGCTCAAGAAAAGCCTCCAGAGCCCGGGGAGGACAAAAACGTCCCCCAGCTGTGGTGCAGGAGGCCAACTAGGCCACGCCCACCATGGTAACACCCACCCAGCAACCAGGCAAAGAACCCCTTGCTAAAATTTTTGAAGCCTGCCCCTGCAGATCATTGATAGATACCAATATATATATATATATATATATATATATATATATATATATATATATATATATATATATATATATATATATATATATATATATATATATATATATATATTTATTTCTGGATCAAAACTGTGACCCTAAAGGCAAAAAATGCTTTTTCAAAAGGCAACTGAATTTTTCTGAAGATGTTTTGCTTCTCATCCAAGAAGCATCTTCAGTTCAAACTGAAGATACTTCTTGGATGAGAAGCGAAATGTCTTCAAGAGAAAAAACACAGAAAGTCCAGTTGTGTTTTGAAAAAGCCTTATTGGGATAACCATGACCTGGATGACTGAGAATCTTCATAGACCAGTGTTTCTCAACCTTGGAAGCTTGAAGATGGGTGGACTTCAACTCCCAGAAACCCCCAGCCAGCGCCACTGGCTGGGGGATTCTGGGAATTGAAGTCCACCCATCTTCAAGCTACCAAGGTTGAGAAACACTGCCATAGACGATCAGTACTGTGACATCCTAGGTTTCCTCCTTTGACCAGATTCAGAATTCATTTCTTAGGTTTACAGTTTATCAGTCTTCCAGACCTTGTCCAAGAGAAGCATTTACTATCTAGAACTTCATGAAACTTCCTAGGATTGCTTATTCTTAGAATATAGAACTGTGGCTGATGTAGTCCAGAGGCATTTTGAGAGCCTGTTTTGAAATGGTCTCCAAAATGACTACAGGTAGTCTTTGACTTATGACTGATCACTTATTGACCATTCAAAATTCTGATAGACCTACCTGGGGGTACTTAAGACCCAGATTTGAAATTCTGATGGTCACCTCCCCTGGTCAAATGACTGCACTTTGGGCACTCAGCAACCAGACCATATTTATGGCTGTTTACAGCATCTCATGATTTCTTGATTGCGTTTTATGATTGTTTTGCCAAAAATGGAGTCTTACTTCTAGTTTTCAGCAAAACAATACCCATAGAGAGCTATTGGCACCTATAGCAAACTACGTCCATGGTGAACCAAAGAAAAGGTTGTAAAATCGGGTCACTCACATGACCGGCCCCCCTTTCCAACCATCATGAGTTATGGCCATGATGAATAGACTCCGCTACAATTGGAACTCAAGAGCTCCCTGGACTGTGGGAGACCTTGCCTGTTCATAAAACGACTACCAAGGTAGACCTGACCAGCCACAAAGCAGTTGTTCAATCAGATGATGAGTTGATGAGTTTCTTCCCTGATCTCCTCTCTATTTCCCAATGGTTGTTGTTATTGTTAGTTGCGAAGTTGTATCTGACCCTTCACGACCCCATGTACAATGTTCCTCCAGGCCTTCCTGTCCTCTACCATCCTCTGGAGTCCATTTAAGCTAATGCTGACTGCTTCAGTGACTCCATCCAGCCACCTCATTCTCTGTCGTCCCATTCTTCTTTTGCCCTCAATCTTTCCCAGCATTAGGCTCTTCTCCAGTGAGTCCTTCCTTCTCATTAGGTGCCCAAAGTATTTGAGTTTCCTTTTCAGGATCTGACTTTCTAAAGAGCAGTCAGGGTTGATCTCCTCTAGGACTGACCGGTTGGATCTCCTTGCAGTCCAAGGGACTCACAGGAGTCTTCTCCAGCACCAGAGTTCAAAGGCCTCCATTCTTTGGTGCTCAGCCTTCCTTATGGTATTTCCCAATGGTGAACCACTCCAATTTTTTTTTTAATTTATATCAGAGGCAGGGGTGAAATCCAGCAGGTTCTGACAGGTTCTGGAGAACCAGTAGCAGAAATTTTGAGTAGTTCAGAGAACCATCAAATACCACCTCTGGCTGGCCTCAGAGTGGGGTGGGAATGGAGATTTTGCAAAATCCTTTCCCCCAGGAGTGGGGAGGGAATGGGGATTTTGCAGTATCCTTTCCCTGGAGTGGGGTGGGAATGGAGATTTTGCAATATCCTTCCCTTGCCATGCCCACCGAGCCACGCCCACAGAACCGGTAGTAAACAAATTTGGATTTCACCACTGATCAGAGGGTATAAGGAACTTCATGGTCCTCGAGATTGTGCATGTCCTGGTAGAAAATGCTGTAGGATCAAATCTTTCACAGTGGAGGTTTAGCAAGAAGAATATAACAAACCAGTTTTTTCTTCTTCTTCTTGTGACAGTAGTTGAGGATCTGATAGCCAGGCACGTGCTTGTTTCTGGATATGAGTTCTTCTCTGCAGTCCATAATACCAGGTGTGCCTGCCAAAACTTTAATATTCCACAGAGGTTCCAGGTCAAGGAATTGGTTAGCACATTCCCCTTTCACAGGAATACACTGGGTTTGGTCTTGTAAGACTGTTGCCTAGTTACTCTGTGTGGTACCAGCCAAAACCACAGAAACTTTAATGTACTGTGGCATTTTCTGGAAAGTTTTGACTTAAACATTGCTGAGAGTTCATCTTTGAAAATGCCACGAGCAATGGAAAGAGGGGAGAAAAGGAATTTTTAAAAACTGAGATGGTTTCCAGAATCACAAAGTGAGCAAGGAGTATCTTGTGTCTTCTCTTTGGACATTTGTGATACAATTGATATGGAAATTGGAGTATTTCTTTGTTTGTTAAATGTATATGCTTCTCATCTCACTATCCAAAGCGACTCTAGTTTAGATCTTCTTGTCGATAACAAAAGCATCTGGTATCCTTCAGATGTTGGTCGATCAGTGCTATGACTCGGTGGTGAAATTCAATTTTTTACTACCGGTTCTGTGGGCTTGGCTTGGTGGGTGTGATGTGGCTTGGTGGGCGTGGCTTGGTGGGCGTGATGTGGCTTGGTGGGCGTGGCAGGGGAAGGATACTGCAAAATCTCCATTCCCACCCCAGTCCAGGGGAAGGATACTGCAAAATCCCTATTCCCATCCCACTCCCAGAGGTGGTATTTGCCAATTCTCCGAAATACTCAAAATTTCCGCTACCGGTTCTCCAGAACCTGTCAGAACCTGCTGGATTTCACCCCTGCTATGACTGCTGGCAAATGTGGGCTAATTTTTTTTCTGGCTGGGAATCATGGGAGCTTTAGTTCAAGTGCAATCTGTTGGTTAGAGAAAACTGCTGTGTTCATGAAAATGATGGATGCTGCTGCTAGGAAGTGATTGTAATGGTAATAACGTAAAACAGCTTTCTGGATAATTTCAGAATTGTTGCTGGTCCACCCAACAGAATTTATAGCTTTCTGGATAATTTCTGGATAATTTCAGAATTGTTGCTGGTCCACCCAACAGAATTTATAGCAAGCAAGAAAGAACAGGCTGTTTCAGTTGTTCCAACAAATTTTTTAGTAGTTTTCTCATACTATTGAAATTGTCCAAAAAGTGACAAGATGAGGAGGGAATGTAACTTCACTTAATTTCAATCAAATATAAATCTGAAATAATTGTAATCATGGCGGATATAATTATGTATAATTAATTAATACAATAGGGACGTGGTGGCTCAGTGGCTAGGATGCTGAGCTTGTCAATCAAAAGGTCGGCAGTTCAACGTTTCGAATCCCTAGTGCCGCGTAACGGGGTGAGCCCCCCGTTACTTCTCCCAGCTTCTGCCAACCTAGCAGTTCGATAGCACGTTAAAAAATGCAAGCAGAAAAAATAGGGATCATTTTGGTGGGAAAATAACAGCGTTCCGTGCGCCTTTGGCGTTGAGCCATGCCGGCCACATGACCATGGAGACGTCTTCGGACAGTGCTGGCTCTTCGGCTTTGAAACGGAGATGAGCACCGCCACCTAGAGTCGGGAACGACTAGCACATATGTGCGAGGGGAACCTTTACCTTATAATTAATACAGTGTCTTTGAATGTTGTATTCTTCTGCTGGCCTATTCATAATTACCATTTGGTAGATCCTTGGGAGGAACCTGGAAGCTGCAGCCGAGACTTGTGAGGGCCCCATTTAGCCCTGGGGTCTCGGGGTACACACCTCTAGAGCAGGGGTCTCCAACCTTGTCAACCTTAAACCTGGAGGACTTCAACTCCCAGAATTCCAGCTTTGCTGGCTGGGGAATTCTGGGAGTTGAAGTCCTCCAGGCTTAAAATTGCCAAGGTTTGGAGACCCCTGCTCTAGACTAGACCATTTTGGAAATCTTCTCCCATGCTGGTTCCCATGATGTGTTTTCCTTGCTTCTTTACCTGGAGAGGGTTCCCACGTCATCACAAGTGATGGTGTATAATGGTATGTGGGAAGGACCTTGAGAGACAGGAGGAAAAATTGTAAACTAGGCAATCTTCGCGCAAAAGATATCACAGAAGTAGGGGGAGTGGGGCAGCACAAGGATGCATTTTGGATGGGACCCTCCCTAGTTTTCTAGAGTGTAAAAGGAAAGGAGAAATATTTTCAGATTTGCAAGAGTTTGTTAATGTAACCTTACAATAAAGATAGTACAATTGGTTGTACTTCTTGTCTGGACTATCTTGCATCAGTCTTGCAAGCCTGACTGTATTTTCCCCTCCTTTCTTTTTAGTCTCTGGAAAACTAAGGTGGGAAACACTTCTCATATCTCCTTACCTATATCTATAGTAACATATATAGGTAGTCCTCAATTTATGACCCCAATTGAGCCCAAAATTTTCTTTTGTTAAGTGAGACATTGGTTAAGTGAGTTTTGCCCCATTTTACGACTTTTTCTTGCCATATTTGTTAAGTGAATCACTGCAGCTGATAAGTTAGTAACACGGTTGTTAAGTGAATCTGGCTTCACCGTCGACTTTGCTCATCAAAAGGTCGCAAAAGGGGATCACGTGATCTTGGGACACAGCAGCGGTCGTAAGTATGAACCAGGTGCCAAGCGCCCGAATTTTGATCACGTGATCATGGGGATGCTTCATAAGTGTGAAAAATGGTTGTAAATCACTTTTCCCAGTGGTGCTGTGACTTTAAACAGTCACTAAGTGGACTGTTGTAAGTTGAGGACTACCTGTAGTTTCATATCTGAATGTACTTCTTACGCCTTCCCTTTTATCGTCTGTGATCAAGGGAAGGGCTTGTCTGAGACATTCATTCATGTTACTTCTTTGACCCTGGCTCAGGCCCCTCTTATTTGACTATTGCCTTGGTAGCAGGGGTGAAATGCTCCCAGTTCGGACCGGGTCGCCCGATCTGGAAGCGATGGCGGCGGGTGGTTCGGAGAACCGGTAGCAAAAATCCCTGCGCCCCCCCTCCACCATGCCCAGCTGAGCTGCACGATCATCAGAGGCTTTTTTTTTTTACTTTTAAAAGCATTTTTTCCACAACCTCTTCCAACGAAAAAATGCTTTTAAAAGTAAAAAAAAAAAAAGCCTCTGATGATCACGCGGTTCAGCTGGGATCATCAGAGGCGTTTCAAAGCATTTTTTTCTGCAATCTCTTGGCCGAAGAGGTGGTTAAAAAAATGCTTTGAAAAGTTGCCTGATCAGCAGAGGCTTTCAAAGCATTAGAAAAAATGCTTTGAAAAGTTAAAAAAAAAAAAGTTGGCCACGCCCACCCAGTCACATTACCCCCTCTACCCCCACCAAGCCACGCCCACAGAACCGGTAGTAACAAATTTTACATTTCACCCCTGCTTGGTAGTGCTTCTTTCTTCTGTCCTTCAAGGCCATTTGCTCTGTCTACTACAAGAATCTCTTATTTACTGTCACATTTGAGGCATCCTTGGTGCGTTCTGAGCTTGGTTGTTTTCTTGCAGACATTTTATTATTCAAGCTAGATAACATCATCAGTGCTAGAAGGGAATGGAGTTTGTGGAGTGGTGGAGAAGGAGAAGAGGAGAAGGAGGACTGTAGCAGCACCAGCACTGATGATGTTACCTAATTGGGTCATGAAACATCTGCAAGAAAACAGCCAAGCTCGGAGAGCACCAAGGACCCCACAATTCAACTCCTGAGCTACAAATATTCTCCTTTATTGCCATTCTTGCTCAAATTCTAGCCACTTAATACTTCTTTGATGTCTCCATTTCTCTCTCCTTTCTTTCATTTTCACACAGCCTGCCAGAAAATGTCTGAGTCAATTTGGTTGCAGAGAACAGCAGGAAATTAGACTAAGGACCGCTGTGCCTCTGGTTGTGTCTCCTCTGCTTCTGCTCCTCAAATCAGAACTGCTGAGTGTTTCAAGTAACAAGTAAGTAGGTTTGCTGTACTCCTGTGAGTTTGCTGACACTACAACCAGTGTCCGTTACAAGTTGTTTTCACAGCTGCCAGACAATAACAGGAAGTTCACCCGATTAAGAGAATCTCTTTTAAGAGATTCAAAGCCATCAGATAGTGTCAGATACTTTTGAGTCTTCCAAAGCAACACATTCATACATTGGGCAGTAAGATTTGGTGAAAAAGAAGTCACTTATCTACAGTGGTGGCCAAAATTGTGGAAACCTTTTGGGAAAAGTGTGTTTTTGAGGTTTGATGGTTAATAACACCACTTTTTTTTTTTTGGAGTTCTAAGAGAATCCTATTCCACTGCTGGAATGGCCTGGGAATAGCCCAGACCTTAACCCAATTGAAAATCTATGGAGCCGACTAAAGAAACTTGTTAGTCAGAAGCGACCCAGTAATAAAACCCAGTTAATAGAAACAATCATTCAATCTTGGTTTCACATTATAACAGCTGCAGAACTAAAAGACTTGGTTCACTCCATGGGAAGATGTTGTAAGCTTGTAATTCATGCTAAAAGTTACCCAACTGACATGGTGATAATTTTTGTATATCTCGTTTTTTCTATGGGGATAATTTTTATATATCTCATTTTTTCTACGTGTTTCACTTTTCTTCTTTCTACTGTAACTGCTATTCTAATAGCAAATCCTTCGTAAAACTTATTGCATTACATCTTTGATTAAATTATCTTTCCATTGATTGACAATGGTGCTGAGGGATAGGGAGGGGGGAATGGAGATAGCTGGGGGTTTTGTAGCCAAAACAAAATAGTTTCCCCTGTGAACCAAGGACAATCCCACAGGTGCTGAAGAGAGGAGGAGTGAAGTTTCCAAGCAATTGGACAGCACCTTGATTGGACCATGTGACTGGGAAAAGGGGAAAAACGTTTTCTTTTAATTAGGTGAAAACCGCGGGAACCTTTAGAATCGGTTTTCACCAGCCTGTGCCAATATGATATATCCAATAAACTTGTTTTTTGAGGGAACTGCTTGCCTCGGAGTTCTGTTTGCTATGGGTGTATTACTTGGAGTCCTGACAGTTTTATTCCCCCTTGTGCCATCACTCTACTGAACATTTAATTACCACAGTACCGTCTCATTTCTCATCTTTTCTCATCATCTCATCTTTCCTACCATCTTCCCCTATTGCAGGGGTCAGCAACCTGAGGCTCCGGAGCCACATGTGGCTCTTTGGGCCCTCTGCTGTGGCTCCCTGTCAGGTGATCCCACCACTGGCTGGCTCTGCCCCTCGCCCTCCCCTCCCAATCACTCCTCGCCTGGCCTGAGAAGGTAAGGGCGTGGCAGGGTATGGAGAAGTGGCCAGGGCAGATACAGAGAGAGGGAGAGAGAGAGAGAGAGAAAGAGACATAGAGAGATGCAGAGGGAGAGGGAGAGAGGGAGGGAGAGGAGAGAGAGATATGTCAAAAGGATTTTGTGGTTCCTGGTGTTTTTTAACAACTGGTTCTCTGCCCTAATGACCGGCTGGGTAGGCATGGCTAGGGGGGTCATGTGACTGGTAGAAGTGAGTGACATCGAGTTGGCCACGCCCAAAAGCTTTTGTGGCTCCCGGTGTTTTCTTTTTTATGGGAAATGGGTCCAAATGGCTCTTTGAATATTTAAGGTTGCAGACTCCTGCCCTATTGGTTTCTTATGACTTATCAATTGTTGTTTGTAACGTACGATTAATGATGGCTACTATGGTTATGAACTATGAACTGTTACTTGCTGTTTATATGTACACTGAGAGCTTCTGCACCGGAGACAAATTCCTCGTGTGTCCGATCACACTTGGCCAATAAAGAATTCTATTCTATTCTACAAAGGCTATAGCTGGGAACATGGTGCTCGTCAGATGTTTTGGGCTTTAGATTTGATCAACTCCAGTCTGCATGGCAACTGGCAAGGGTAATGGCAGTTGTAGACCAAACTATTCGTTGAGACTTTCTCTCTGGCATGGAGCTCAGCGGATTTTTCTGAATGAGGTATATTTATATTTGGGCTGCTTTCTTGGGAAAAAGTAGAGGCAGCATCAGTGGTGAAATCCAATTTTTTTTACTACTGGTTCTGTGGACGTGGCTTGGTGGGCATGGTGTGGCTTGGTGGGCATGGCAAGGGAAGGATACTGCAAAATCCCCATTTCCACCCCACTCCAGGGGAAGGATTCTGCAAAATCCCCATTCCCACCCCACTCCAGGGGAAGGATACTGCAAAATTCCCATTCCCACCCCACTACAGGGGAAGGATATTGTAAAATCCCCATTCCCTCCCCACTCTGGGGCCAGCCAGAGGTGATATTTGCCAGATCTCCGAACTGCTCAAAATTTCCACTACCAGTTCTCCAGAACCTGTCAGAACCTGCTGGATTTCACCCCTGGGCAGCATCCTCGGTCCTTTGGAATAAATTTGAGTGCACGTGGAATAGTATAAGGGATGTTTTCATTATCTTACTCTGCATGGCCTCAAGAAAAAAAATGGAAGGTGTCCTTAAGAAATTTCTCCTGTGATTGCAGTGCAATGGGGCCTAACCCATTATTTTAACCTCCTGTAAAAGTCTCACAGAGACTCAGAATTCACTCAGGTCTGCCATGTGATGCCTCTCTTGCTCCCTTCTAGGACGATGACTCTGTGGCCTTGGTCTCATGACCATTAACAGGCTTCCAGAAAGAGCCTTAGAGATGCTGTGAACTCAGCTTCGAGTCTCTGCAAAACATTTGTGCGTACCAAGACTTCAGGTAAAGCCACTTGGCTTAGCTGGTATTTATCAGGAAGATGCTTTACATGGAGGGTTACACGTTTCTTTGATTTACAAGAAGTCCAGGCTTGATTTTATAAAAATACCATTTATCGAAGTAGAGAGATTAAGCTAGGTCAGTGATGGCTAACCTTTTTGCCGTCGTGTGCCAAAAGTGGGGGATCACGGGGGGCCGGGTTGCGCGCAAGTGCCCACACACATACTTATATGAACCCTGTCCCCCACACATGCCCGTGTGCCCCCTCTCATGCTCACCCTGCTTCTGGCATGCAATGGCACGGTGGGCCTGGTAGGCCCTGTTTTTTGCTCTCCCCAGGCTCCAGAGCCTCTCTAGGAGCCTGGGCAGGGCAAAAACGTCCTTCCCCACCTGCCCGGAGGCCCTCCGGGGGCTGGAAAAAGCCTGTTTTCCTAGTTCTGGTGGGCCCAGAAGGCCTGAAAATCAGCTGGCTGGCGCGTGCATGCCCGCCGGAGCTGAGCTCACGTGCCCACCGATATGGCTTCGCGTGCCACCTGTGGCACGCATGCCATAGGTTCGCCATCATGGAGCTAGGTGGTTTGACCCATTGATCTGACTCTGTATGAAGCTGGGTTTGATTCTTCACGGATCTCAACCGATAGTAAAACTGGTGGGAGGCTCCGCCCACTGACCCTGACGTCATCAAAATGCTTCTGCGCATGTGCAGAAACTTCTGGGCTTATGCAGAAGAGTGCACGCACACGCGCAAGCAAAGCAAGTGCGCACGCACAGCCCCATTGCAAACCGGTAGTAATGGTAAGTAGAACCCACCCCTAGTGCAGAGCATCCGTGATGATGTCCGGGCGGGTGGGCAAACCTACCACTGGTGTTGATATATATGTGTGTGCATTTGCTCTTCTGCACACTACAATTGTATACAGACACGCAATGTTCTACATGCATTTTCTGAGTTTCAAACTACATTGCAAAACACTTTGAAACGCTGAAACAGGAACCGTGTGGTTTCTCTTGGGCGGATAACACAGGTGCCTTTTCAATCACTGAGGGGAAGTTGTTTTTCCTAACCTCATTAGGATCTCTTGGTGATTTCCTTCACCGCCTCTCACAAGACACACACCAGGCTCCCCCAATTTGATTAGGGAATTCTGACGATGGAAACCAAACCTATCTGGAGGATATTAAGCAAGGAAGCTGAATAGAAAGTTTGTTTGCTGAAGTAAAATGCAGCCATTGTGATGGGAGAATTCCGATACTCCCATGTTACACCTCTCCTGTGCGACTTGCATTGGTTGCCGGTTGCCCTCCGGGTGAGATTCAAGGTGCTGGTGATGACCTATAAAGCCCTACATGGCTTAGGCCCAGGATATTTGGCGGACCACCTGCAGCCAGCAACGGCTTCCTATCGCCCGGTTCGCGCCCATAGGGAGGGTCTGCTCAGGGTGCCGTCGGCTAGACAATGTCAGCTGGCGACCCCCAGAGGTAGAGCCTTCTCTGTGGGCGCGCCGACCCTCTGGAATCAACTCCTCTTGGGGCTCCGGTTGGCCCCTGACCTTCACACTTTCCGCCACGAACTAAAAACTTGATTATTCAAGTCCCCCGGCCTGGACTGATGGGGTTTTATATGGGTTTTTAACTTTTATCTGGTTTAATTAGGTATTTTAACTTTGTATTGTGGTTATTGTGGATTTTATTGTTGTGAGCCGCCCTGAGTCCGTTGGAGATAGGGCGGCATATAAGCTAAATAAAATAAATAAATAAATAAATAAAGGATTCCTGGAGGGATCACTAAAAGTGTCGGAATCAGTGGAAATCCAGCATATGGCAAAGCATAGCATTCATTTCCCAGATCCGTCTTTATTTCAAGGGCATCTCTGTAACCTGCATGGACCCCATAGTCCAGTGATGGCTAACCTTTTTGCCGTCGTGTGCCAAGAGTGGGGGAGCACGGGGGGATCGTGCATGTGCATGCCCACATCCATAATTCAATGCACCCCACCTTCCTGCCTATGTGCGCGTGACCTCCCATGCTTCCCCCACTTTTGGCACGCGATGGCACAATGAGCCTGGTAGGCCCATTTTTCGCCGTCCCCAGGCTCCAGAGGGTTTCTTGGAGCCTGGGGAGGACGAAAACAGCCTTTCCCACTGCGCCGGAGGCCCTCTGGAGGCCAGAAATAGCCCATTTCCCGACTTCAAGTGGGCCCGGAAGGCGCGAAAATCAGTTGGCGGATGCACGCATGCACGCTGTAGCTGAGCTAGGGCAACGTTCGTGCGCCCACCGATATGGCTCTGCGTTCCACCTGTGGTACACGTGCCATAGGTTCACTATCACGGCCATAGTCATTGCAAGAAAATAAAAATGAGTTTGTCATTTCTTGAGAGATGTTCTGCTTGCCCAAGAAAAGACGGAGATAGATAGTGATGTAGAAAACAACCTGGGGAACTAGAAGAGTTAGGAAGCGACCTTTCTAGTCTGTGCTTATTAGTCTTTATTATTATTATTCTATACCCAGCATAGCAGCTCCTTCAGGAATATGGGAGGTTCTCCATGGCAGCTACGGCAATCATTTATATACTTCTGTTTGTTATGGCCATGAAGTCCAAGAGGGCAATATGACTACATCTGATAATTGTCACCTATTTAATACTACCCAAGGATCATGTGTAGTTTAAGGAATTTGAATATAAGTGTCTCAGGATAATGTTGCAGGATCGAATCTAGATTGGTCACCGGGACTCAGGGGTGGGCTGCTGGGGGTCCTCTGGGGTTCGGGAGAACCTCTAGCTAAGATTGTGTGCAATTTGGAGAACCCCCAAGTCCCACTCCTGGCTGGCCCCGCCCATCCACCTCCCCAAGAGTCCCCACACGGCCCATTTTGAACGCAGGTCAGTGCAGGGTGCGTGCGGAGGCTCGGAGAGGATGAAAAACGGGCCTGCTGGAAGTTCGGGAAGGGCCTCTGGAGCCTGGGGAGGCCATTTTTGCCCTCCTGGAGGCTCGAGGAAAGCCTCCGGAGCCCGGGGAGGGCGAAAATGCCCCCCCATG
The DNA here is from genome assembly GCA_022577455.1 of Arizona elegans. Taxonomy (NCBI): domain Eukaryota; kingdom Metazoa; phylum Chordata; class Lepidosauria; order Squamata; family Colubridae; genus Arizona; species Arizona elegans. Next base: position 12,230,072 of record JAKOOJ010000011.1, on the reverse strand, counting down.
GGCCAGGAGGCCGATTAGGACATGCCCACCATGGCCACGCCCACTCAGCAACCAGGAAGAGAACCCCTTGCTAAAATTTTTGAAGCCCACCCCTGCCAGAACTAGAGGTTTAGTCTTTGCAGCTCTCGAACTTCTGCTGGAGCCCATCCTCAGGGAACCTCTCTCTAGCAGAGTATGTGTCTGTTAGAGAGAAGTTCTCTGAGGATGGGCTCCAGCACGAGTCTGAAAGCTCAAAAGACTAAACTTCTGGTTCCGGTAAATGACCCAGATTGGATCCTGCAACTTAAGGAATGCTAGGCACACTGGGAACTATAGTGACAGGCCACTGCCGTAGCCCTGTAGGAGTTTTGTATATAATGACATGGATTGTGTGTGTGTGTTTTCTTCTCTTCTGTCATGTTCTCACCATACACTAAATAATAAACAATAACAGCAGTCATTGTGGCAGAGTGATGATGGAGCTGGATTAGGAGCAGAGAGTCCCAGATTCCAGTCTCCCTCCCTGCACCCCAGCCATGGGAGCTCCCGGGGTGATTTTGAGCCAAACTTTTTTCTCAGCCAACATTTCCTCAGGGGATTATTGTGGTGGAGAAAAATAGGAGGAAGGAACGCTATGGAGGCCCTCCTGAACACCTGAGAAAGCAACTTCTCTTCTACTCTTCAGTGACTTAACTTCCCGGGGCTGAATAAATGGTGTCCCCCTTTTGTGGAGAAGATAATTGAAGGAGTGTCAGTCCTGGAAGCCATCTTTTACTTTGGATCAGGGGTCTCCAATCTTGGCAATTTTAAGACTTGTGGACTTCAACTCCCAGCTTTGCTGGCTGAGGAATTTTGAGAGTTGAAGTCCACAAGTCTTAAAGTTGCCTAGATTGGAGACCCCTGCTTTGGCTCTTCAGGGCTGCCACATTTAGTGCTGTGGGAAACTGGGAGGGGGGGATTGTATGGCGTTGGAGAGATATCTAGCCATAATAACATTCTTTTCTTTGAGAGTCAAGGACATTCTGCCCTGCATCTGGGGTGGTGTGACTAGGAGGCATCTCCAGTTGGGACGGTGTTTTGATTGGACCATGTGATGGACTTGTGGGTGTTGGGCAGTGTTTCCCCACTTTTCTTTGGGTGGGGAAAACCTGGAAGCTTTCAGATTCGGGTTTTCCCATATGGTGCCAATATGACATTTCTAATAAAATGGAACTTTGAGGAACTTCTAGCCTCAGAGTCTTCTCTCGTTGTGGGGTTGTTACTTGGCACCCTGACGAGGAGATCATTTTTCACAGCCAGATTGGGGGGAGGGAGGGCAATAGGCTGACTCTGTAAACTGCTAAGAGAGGGCCGTAAAAGCACTGTGAAGCGGTATATAAGTCTAAGTGCTATTGCTATGAAGAGTTGGCTACAAAAAGAGGGGAGCTTTCCCAGAATCCAGGAGCCCTACTGGAAAACAGCTTACCTCTAGGAAGGCATCTTCACTCTGATGACTGATAACTGACAGCCACTGACACTTAAGCCTGTAGGGATGAAGTCACAAAGTCATAAGATTTTCCAAGGAGATGACTCGCCTCCTTTATCCACCTATCAAAGGTCACCTGCTCCTCCACCTTTCTGACCTACATCCATGCCACACAAAGGTCTCTAGGAAACTATCAAGGCAATTACCTAAAGCTGCCTATTTGTCATTTTTTGCATGGAAGACATAGCTCTTTGGATGTGGATCGCCTCTTGTTATAGAAGCTGCACTAAGTGCTTCAGCACGGCTGAGCAGCTTAATAGCTTGCTGTTTGCTTTCTAAAGTCAGGGGTTGGAAGCAGACTTGACTGTGTTTAAGATATCCCCTGAAATAGATTTCCCCCATTGAAATCAACAGAACTTCTGAGTCTAACAGATCTCACTGGTTTTAGTGGCACAACTTCAATAAACTTTGAATCGGTGCCTCTGGAAGCCAAACAGGGCATGGGGGGTGCATGAGGCCCTCCCGTGCCCCATTTTGGCTGGCTGGGTACTGCAGGAGGCCATCCAGGCCGGAAACGGGGCATGGGGGACCCCCGTGAGGCCCCCCCCTGTGCCCCATTTGGGTTGGAAGGGTGCTGCAGGAGGCCATACAGGCTGAAAACGGGGCATAGGAGGCACGTGAGCCCCACCCCCCATGCCCCATTTTGACCAACAGGGTGCTGCAGCAAGCCGTCCAGGCCGAAAATGGTGTTGTGTGAGTGGGGCTGCGTGAGGGCCCCCTGTGCCCCATTTTGGCTGGCAGGATGCTGCAGGAGGCGTCCATCCTGTCTCCAAACCCACCCACCCCAGGTCGGCCCATGGACGAGAACTACAATGCTGATTCGGCCCTCGAAGAAATCCAATTTGACACCCCTGCTCTAGAGTCTCTTCCAACTTCTGCGATTCCATCTTTGAATCTTCCATCAGGAGTCCCAGATAAGTTCCACCTCCAACAACGAGACTGTTTGACGAGTCCCCTCTTCAACCAAACTTGTATCTAGCTCGACTGATCAACTTGAAAGAGCCAGCGCAGGGGTTTGCCATGTTGCTAAGTGGTGGAAGTAGCAATGCTCCTTGTACATCTCACAAGCTTGGAACCCATCCAGTTTTTAATCAGGCTAAGCTCAAGATAGAATTGCTGGTTGGCGTCCTTCTTTGTTCTGAGCCTTGAGAACTGTGGTTTGGAGCACCTTCCTCCAGGGCAAATGGTTTCAGGTGAGTGCAATTATCCAGGTACAAGGTCATGGATAGATCAGAGTTCCCTGCTTTCATGCTCAACCATGGAGAAAACTAGCTGGCTCTCAGTCAGATTCTTCTTTCTCAGCTTAAGAATGACATCACAAGACAGTAGCAGGGATCAAAATAAGAGCAGGAGAAATTATACGAAACAAGGGCTTTTTGTTACCTTGACAGTGATGAAGACATGAAGAATAGTCATGCGTAGTTAATGATGGGAAGAAACAGTCAAGTGACACAAAGCTCCTTCCCTTCCCTTCTTAATGAAAAGAGACCTGTAATATGATCTTGTTGTGTTTGGTGTCTCTCCATGCCACCCAGGGGTGAAATGCTCCCGGTTCAGGCTGGATAGCCCAATCCGGTAGTGGTTCGGAGAACCGGTAGCAAAAATTCCTGCCTCCCCCCGTGCCCAGCTGAGCCGTGTTATCATCAGAGGCTTTTTTGTTTTTACTTTTAAAAGCCTTTTTTCTAAAACCTCTTTGGTTGTTAAAAAAAGGCTTTTAAAAGTAAAAAAAAAGAGCCTCTGATGATCGTGCGGCTCAGCTGGGATCGTTAGAGCCTTTTTAAAGCATTTTTAAAGCATTTTTTTGGCCGAAGAGGTTGTAGAAAAAATGCTTTTAAAAGTAAAAAAAAAAAAAAGTTGGGCACGCCCACCCAGTCACATTACACCCCCCACCATCAAGCCACGCCCACAGAACCAGTAGTAACAAATTTTACATTTCACCACTGATGCCACCACTTCCCTCCAGGAGTAGGACAAAGCATTGTCAGATAATGCCATTTGGCCCAGATGACAAAATTGGCAGCTTTGATTAAAGAGGTTGATTTTATTTTATTTCTACATGGAAGCCATTTTTGGACTTTTTGCGAGATCCTGAGAGAAATGAAATTTTGATTCTGGGATTTGATGATTAGAATTATATGGGATTAGAAAGGTAAGGGAGACTATGATTAATTTTGGAGTAAGAGTTGGTTGTATTTTTTATCTATAGCCATTAACCGAAGAAAATTGGAAGCCATTCTTTTCCTTTATTTCTTTAGTTTTTCCATTCTTCTTTTCTTTACACTTTTATCTTGCTTTTTGTCTCATTCTTTCTTTTCTACTTTCTTTTCTTGCTAATTTTTTATTCATGTTTTTGAATTTTAATAAAATTATGTTAAGAAATGAGATTTTGCCACTTAGGTTTTAACTTAGCCTGGGTTCATATGGTGCCTGAATATATGACTGGAACAAAATAGCATCTGTTGACTTATTTTTAATTTAAGGTAAAAGGTAAAGGTTAGGGTTTTTTTCAGCCCTAACTAGGCGCTAGCCAAGTGAAGCGATCTCCCCCCCCCCCCACTTTGCCTGCTTTTCTCATTGCTGCTTCCTCTCAGCTGTGCCTTAGAAGCTGTTTTTTATCCCCAAGCAGCGGATAAAAACCAGCAAACTAGTGTGCTGAAGCTGACCAGATGAAGGATGCTAGCCAGATGAATACCTGGTAGGCAGATTTTTTTTTTCTATTTTGTGTCTCTGATGGCTTCATGAGTATCGTATTTTTCAGGGTATAAGACACACCTTTTTCCCCAAAAAAAGAGGGTGAAAATCTGGGTGCGTCTTATACTCCGAATGTAGCCCCGCCCAGCTTCTCAAACGGAGGTTTCAGAGGCTGAAAAAAGCATCAGAAACGAAACTTCTGAAAAAGAAGCCCCCAAACAGAGCTTCCGAGGCTTTTTTTCTGAAGTTCTGTTTTGGAGGCTTTCAGAGGCAGGAAAAGGTTTTTTTTTGAAACGGGAGTTTCAGGAGTTTCAGAGGCAGAAAAAAAAAGCAAGGCACAGAGCTCACAACCAAGGAACCTGTTGCTAAAATTCACCTCTGGGAACAGCTGATTGGGGGTATTCCGGGAGGCCAATCCACCTGCCAATCCGCTTGTTTCTTATTTTCCTCCCCAAAAACTAAGGTGCGTCTTATACTCTGGTGCGTCTTATACTCCGAAAAATATGATAGTTGCATTGGAGGTTTTGTTCTATTTGGAGCTCTCCAAGGTGCTGAAGGCCAGCCTGCCTTTCCTGCCTGATGCAGGCATCCCTTGAACCCCGCAGGTCAAGAAAAATGACCCACAGTGGATCCGAGTTCACACATACACAGACAACAATCCTAGATAACTGCTACTACTGCTTCCTGTAGAGTCATAGAGTTGGAGGGAGGGGTCTTAGAGGTCATCTAGTCCAGTCAGTGCAACAACGGAGCATCTCTGACTGATTACCGGCCAGCCTGTGCTTTAAAGACCGCTAGCAAAAGGGTACTTTGTGTGTACAGGTAGTCCTCAACTTACAATGGCTCCTTTAGTGACCATTCAAAATTACAACAGCACTGAAAGAAAAAGTGACCGATGACCATTTTTCGCACTTATGACCATTGCCCTACCCCCATGGTCACATGATTTACATTCAGATGCTTGACAACTGGTTCATACTTATGACGGTTGCACTGTCCCGGGGTCCTGTCATCCCCTTTTGCGACCTTCTGACAAGCAAAGTTGATGGGGAATCCAGATTCGCTTCACAATGGTGCTACTAATTCAACAGCTGCAGTGGCAAGAAATGTCGTAAAATGGGGCCAAAGCTTACTTAACCAGTGCCTCACTTAGCAACATAAATCCTGCACTCAATTGGGGTCGTAAGTCAAGGACTACCTGCAGTGAGGTACATCTAGGCCAGGCATAAGGCAGAGAGAGGGCAGCTTGTGACATGTTGTAGCAATAGCTAAATCACTCCTCCTGCTGGCTTCTCCTGTATTTTGTCCATTTTTCCTTTCCCTTCAAAATGTTATTGTTGCTCTCGGAAATATTTGTGTGTGTGTGTGGAAGTCAGGTCCAGGCCTAGGCACCACGATAGACCCCTCGTGCAAACTGCAGTAGAGGCAGAAGCAGTAACAGTAAAAGTAACAAGAGCTGGAAGGGACCTTGGAGGTCATCTTGTCCAACCCCCTGCTCATGCAGGAGACCTGTACTAGGGATTCGAACCGCTGAACTGCCGACTTTTCTGATCAACAAGCTCAGTGTCTTATTTATTTATTTATTTATTTATTTATTTATTCATTCATTCATTCATTCATTCATTCATTCATTCATTCATTTATTTATTTATTTATTTGATCAAATTTCTATACCGCCCTACTCCCGAAGGACTCAGGGCGGTGAACAGCCAAGATAAAATACAGATAATACAAATATTAAAAATCCCTTAAAATTATTAAATATTTTGGCCAAAACACAGATTAAAACATCCAATTTATAAAATCACGAATTAAAAAATTTAAAATTTAAAAAAATTTAAAATTTAAAAGAGGGGAGTTAGGCCAGGCCAGCTTGCTGAAATAGAAAAGTTTTGAGAGCACGGCGAAACGTGCGCAGGTCCGGGATCTTCTGTATCTCTGGGGGGAGCTCGTTCCAGATGGTAGGTGCTCCCACAGAGAAGGCTCTCCCCCTGGGGGCCGCCAGTCGACACTGTTTGGCCGACGGCACCCTGAGGAGCCCCTCTCTCTATGGGAGCATACTGGTCAGTGAGAGGCTATTGGTAGCAGAAGGCGGTCTCGTAGATACCCCGGTCCGATGCCATGGAGCGCTCTAAAGGTGGTAACCAAAACCTTGAAGCGCACCCGGAAGACCACCGGGAGCCAGTGCAGCTCGCGCAGGAGGGGGTCACATGGGAGCGCCATGTCGCTCCCATAACCACCCACGCGGCTGCATTCTGGACCAGCTGGAGCCTCCGGGTGCTCCTCAAGGGGAGCCCCATGTAGAGAGCATTGCAGTAGTCCAAGCGGGAAGTAACGAGAGCATGAGTGACCATATTTAACGAGTCCCGATCCAGAAACGGATGCAACTGGCGAATCAAGCGGACCTGATAAAAAGTCCCCCGGGCCACGGCCGTCATGTGCTCTTCTAAAGACAGCCATGAGTCCAGGAGGACACCCAAGTTGCGAACCCTCTCCGTGGGGGCCAATGACTCGCCCCCAATAGTCAGTGATGGCACCAATTGACTATATCGGGATGTCGGAAACCATAGCCACTCGGTCTTGGATGGGTTGAGCCTGAGTCTGTTTCTCCCCATCCAGATCCGTACAGCCTCCAGGCACCGGGACATCACTTCAAGGGCATCATTGGGGTGGTCCGGGGTGGAGATGTACAGCTGAGTATCATCAGCGTACTGATGGTACTTCACCCCGAAACCACGGATGATCTCACCCAGCGGCTTCACATAAATGTTGAACAGAAGGGGCGAGAGGACCGACCCTTGTGGCACCCCACATACAAGGGGCCTCGGGGTCAACCTCTGCCCCCCTGTCAACACAGACTGTGACCAGTCAGAGAGAAAGGAGGAGAACCACTGTAGGATGGTGCCCCTCACCCCTAACTCCTCTAGCCGGTGCAGCATGATACCATGGTCGATGGTATCAAAAGCCGCTGAGAGGTCTAATAGGACCAGGACAGAGGAACAACCCCTGTCCTGAGCCCTCCAGAGATCATCAACCAACGCAACCACTGATCTTAGCCACTGGTCAATCATGATTCCTGGAAGAATCTCCTAGAAAGCTTACAGGCCAGTGGTGGGTTCCTCCCGGTTCGGCCCCGTTCTGCCGAGCTGGTAGCAGTGACTATATGATGTCACCGAACCGGTTCTCTCCCCCCACCCTCACCCCCCGCATTATTCTTACCTTTTTTTTGGCCCCACCCCCAATCTATTGCTGCCTCCTGAGTCCTAGCTGATGACTAGAGGGAAAAAACTGTTTAAACTCTTGCCGCGGGGCTTCAAAGGGCCGCCCTACAGCTGATCAGAGTTAAAAGGAAACAAATGAGTAGACCGGTGCCTGCAAAAATACATGAATAGATCAGTGCCTGCAAAAATAAATGGGCTGATCAGTACAGCTTTGCAAGCAGTTAAAAGCCTGGTAGACCAGTACCTCTGCTAAATCCTAAAGAATTGTCACATGACCATCAAGCCACGGCCACAAAATAAGCCACGGCCACAGAACCAGCAGTAAAAAAATTTAGAACCCACTCCTATTACAGGCAGTCCTCCACTTATGACCATAATTAAGCAGACAATTATGATTGTAAGTTGTCATGGTCGGTAATCCGGTCAACACATGACCAAGACTGATTTTATGACCTTTTTGCAGTGCTCATTAAGTGAATGCTATGGGCAAGCAAACCGGGGGTGGGTTCTACTTACCTTTACTACCGGTTAACAACGGGGCCGCGCATGCACGCGTGTGCTCTTCTGCACAAGCGCAGAAGCTTCGGCACATGTGCAGAATCATTTTGATGACGTTGGGGTTGGTGGGTGGAGCCTCCCACCGGTTTTACTACCGGTTCTATAGAACCGGTGCGAACCGGGGGCAACCCACCACTGAAGCAAACGCTGTGGACATTAAGGGAACCCATTGTTTGCTATGGGGTGTTTTTTGCTGGAAACTGGAAAGTAAGTGCTGGTTTTCCCCCAAAAAATTGTAAATTACAATCATGGGACCATGGGACCCTGAAAACAGATGTAGATATGGGCCGGTGGCTGATTGCCCAAAATGCAGTCATTTTTCTTATTGAAATGTGCTGAATATACACTTATACAAGATACTGACCCGATTGCAGGATTCTATATTTTCCCCAATGGGATCAAATACCTTCCCCCTCTAAGCACCCTGTTCTGGAATGGCATGTAGTTCCCCAAAATCTTGGGCCAGACCCCTGAAATCTCCAAAAATTTATTTACAAAATTGTAGTTTTCATTGGCAGGTATGGGGGGAGGATGATTGAATTCCTGATTGGAGAGTGGATAAGTGAATTGCATTTAATATGAATACTATTGAATGAACAGTTGAATGTGAATACCTATGGAACAGTGGTGAAATCCTACCGGTTCGCACCAGTTCGGGCAAACTGGTAATGATAAAATCTACCGGTTCGGTGAACTGGTAGTAAAAAAAAGCTACCGGTTCGTCCAAAGTGATATTTCCAATGATTAGCTGTGCCGTGCGATTTATATTCACTAGAAAGCAGGAAATCCTGTGTGTGTCTGGCATGCAGTGCGCATGTGCGCGCCCATTGCACGTCTGGTGCACACCATGCAGCGAACTGGTATCGACCCACGGAGGATTTCACTACTGCTATGGAATTAAATCAATTCAGTACTCTGCAATGCAATCCCTGCCTCCTTTCAGAAGCTTGACTTGGAAAAATAATGTCTTTATAATATAACTGGATAATTTTATCCAAGATAAATGCTTGGTTAAATATGAATTTGCAATGCCTTACCTATTCTACCAGCTGTTGCCACAATCATTGAGGGATCTTTCTGCCCCCATGAGGACTAGAAGCTTGCTCCTTCCTTTAATAAAAAAAAAAAACATGATTGAAAACAGTGACTTCTTTCTGTGGCTAGTATCCCGTTTTGGCTTTTCTGCACTTCTCTTCTAATCCTAGCTCTTTGACTAGGATTAAAAAGTTTACAACTCAGTTTTTGTGTACTGGCATGAAAATTGAGTGTTCAGAGATTAGACATTTCATTCATAGCTTTCCAACTGCCGTTCCTCGCTCCAGTCGAGTGAACGGTTCTGGCTGGGTCGACATGCAAAGCACGTGAAGGAAAGTCGTTTCAGGATGAGACAAAAAATCGTGAATCTGCCGCAGTCTGCATGGCGAAACGAAAAAGGTGAAGTGTGTGGTTAATGCTGCCCTCATTTGCTTACTTAGAGAACCTCATAAAAGGAATAGATTGACCCCTTTGTCTTGGGATGGGTCCCGTGGATATTTAGAGGGCATATGTAAGTGGGTGTGTACGTCACACTTTGGCAAAACACAATGAGAGTGTTCAGGCTGTTTCAGCTCAGGAGTTTCAGAAAGAAAAGTGGAAGACACACTGAACTTGAAGAAACAAGCATTTCCAAGACAGGGAGGTGAGTGAAAGACGAGCCTCGGGATTGTTTAGGACAGGGGTCCCCAAACTTGGCAGCTTTAAGACTTGTGGACTTCAGTTCTGGAAGTTGAAGTCCACAAGTCTTAAAGCTGCCAAGTTTAAAGACCTCTGGTTTAGGAAGGTGAGTTTCTTTGTGCCTCGATTAAGGCAAAAATAAAAACCACAATTTCTCTTCCAAGCTATTTTTCCGGGGGGGGGGGATCCAAAGTGATCATGAAATTTCCTTCAATTTCTTTGTCCACTGAGAATCATCAGGTGGGGGGATTAGTGTTATAATTCGAGGGAGCTTGAGTTGTGTAAATATCCTGTATGCCTGAGGGTAGAGAAGCGAGTGAAAGGAACTTGGTGTTGTGAGAATGGAGGATTCTTTTCGATTGTATTTATGTCCAATATGCAGTGCAGGTTCCAGACAGATGAGATGTATTCAAGAATTGGTCTAGCAAATGTTTTGTATGCTCTAGTTAGTAATACAACATTACCAAAGAAGAAGCTACGCAAGATTAGGTTAACAATTCTTAATGCCTTTTTGGCAATGTTGTTACAGTGGGCTCAGGCACTTAGATCTTTAGAAATGAATATTCCAAGGTCCTTGACAGAGTGAGGGTTATCTACAAGGTCATGTCCATCTAATTTGTATTTTATGTTTTGATTTCTTTTGCCAATGTGCAAGACAGAGCATTTGTTGGCTGAGATTTGAAGTTGCCACTTGTTAGACCAATCTGACACATAGTCAAGGTCTTTTTGAAGGGTAGTTGCATTGTTGGTGGTGTTCTTCATCAACGAAGAAAACACAGTTGCTTTTAATATGAGAAGAGGAGGGGAATTCAACTGGCAGAATAAAAGCTACATTTGAGGAAATGCAAAATCTTGGACTTGTAAATCTTCATTGCCCGGCTATCGTACTTACTAGGGAAATGTCATCTGAGTTGAGTTGATCAAAGGAGAGGTTGGACATCTACAGATTAGGACTCCAAACCTGTGTCGACCTCACGAGTATTGGAAGTAGCTCTTGAAAGAGCCATGTCAAATCTTATTTCCAGAAATTGTCCAGAATACAGGAGGAAATTGCTAACTCCCTGGGCTGTAAATTAATTAAACACATTTGAAATTGATGGACATAGAAGTTGTATAAAGTCAATTTCTGGTTTTGTCCCGGGTGTGTGTGTGTATGGCTATGGCTATGGCTATGGCTATGGATATCTATATATCTATATCTATATCTATATCTATATATCTGTACAGTGGCAGAATTCAATTTTTTTTACTATCGCTTCTGTGGGCGTGGCTTGGTGGGCATGGCAGGAAAAGGATATTGCAAAATCTCCATTCCCACCCCACTCCAGGGGAAGGATTCTGCAAAATCTCCATTCCCTCCCCACTCCAGGGGAAGGATACTGCAAAATCTCCATTCCCTCCCCACTCCAGGGGAAGGATACTGCAAAATCTCCATTCCCTCCCCACTCCAGGGGAAGGATACTGCAAAATCCCCATTCTTACCCCACTCTGCCAGACAGAGGTTGTATTTGCTGGTTCTCCAAACTACTCAAAATTTCCGCTACCGGTTCTCCAGAACCTGTCAGAACCTGCTGAATAGCACCCCTGTATATGTATATATATGTATATATGTGTCTTTATATATGTGTATATATGTGTGTGTGTATGTGTGTGTATGTGTGTGTGTGTGTGTGTGTGTATGTATATGTGGTGGCTCAGTGGCTGACCTTGTTGATGGAAAGGTTGGCTGTTTAGCGGTTTGAATCCCTAGTGCTGTGTAATGGGGTGAGCTCCCGTGACTTGTCCCAGCTTCTGCCAACCTAGCAGTTCGAAAGAACATCAAATATGCAAGTAGAAAACTAGGGACCACCTTTGGTGGGAAGGGAACAGCGTTCTGTGCGCCTTTGGTGTTAAGTCATGCCGGCCACATGACCACGGAAACGTCTTCGGACAGCGCTGGCTCTTCGGCTTTGAAACGGAGATGAGCACCGCCCCCTAGTGTCAGGAACGACTAGCACATATGTGTGAGGGGGACCTTTACCTTTTTATATGTATATATGTATTGGCTGAAGTTGTGTGTGGAGGACAATAAAGTAAAATACGTCATCCAGCTGTCCTTTAATGAAGTCCTGCAAGATTAATGGGAATGGATGGAGCTTTAATAACATGCCTGCCTTTTCTTGTGGTCATCCAAGTCCTTTGTATAATAGCCCTTTTTAATTAGGGGAATTTTATGGGCGCTTCAGATCTGGTCATGGCTTATAACTCTTCTCTGTTTCTCCTTCTGCTTCGTCCTCCCTCCATCATTAAGGAGGATAACATCATTAAATTGCTAGCCCTGTTTGGAAGAAGTGCAGGAATTCATTCTCTGAAGAGCAATTTTTGTCAGCACCAATTTACTGGGATTGGCAGAGGGAAGGTAAAATGCAAAAGGCTTTTGGCTTCTTTGCTGGAAAACATAATTCCTCCTTTCTTGGTGGCCAGCAGATGGATATTAAATAGAGAGTCTTAGCTCTTAGCTCTTTTTGAAGAGAAAAGAAGACTTGCCTCTTGCAGAAACAAGATATATTTGATTGTTTTACTTTTAGCCATTAGGACTGAGAGATACGGGCATAGCTGTTTTAAGGTATAACTGGGGAATATTGGAGGTGTCCCTAGAAAACATTCTCTGTTTAGTCTTCCTGGGACAAAATGCTCTGAGATGGTGTATCTCAACCTTGGCAACTTTAACATAGGTGGACTCCAGGTCCCAGAATTCACCAGCCAACTCCCAATTCTGGGTGTTGGAAGTCCACATATACTAATCGGAGGTGGGTTTCAGCAGGTTCTGACCAGTTCTGGAGAACCGGTAATGGAAATTTTGAGTAGTTCGGAGAACCGGTAGCAAAAGTTCTGACTGGCCCCGCCCTCATCTATTCTCTGCCTCCCGAGTCCCAGCAGATCGGGACAAAATGGGGATTTTGCAGTATCCTTCCCCTGCCATGCCCACAAAGCCACGCCTACCATGCCATGCCCACAAAGCCACACCCACAGAACCAATAGTAAAAAATTTTGAAACCCACCACTGATACTAATGTTGCCAAGGTTGAGAAACAGAGCTCTAGGGGTCTATTTGTATGGTTCTTTATGCCAGTACAGACTCGGGACAAATCCTACCAAAAACTGAGGTTTGTTTTTTGGTATGGTTTTTCTTTCTTTTTTTTCCTTTTTCTTTTTTTGGCTCTGCAACCAGTTGATTTCGAGGAGGTGCAGTGGTTCAGTTGCTTCAGTTGATCATCTCAGTCCCGGAGATGATCTCAGCTCTGGAGGTTCGAGTTCTAGCACTGCATGACAGTGTAAGCTCCTGTCAGCTTCACCTCAGCTTCTGTCTATCTACAGTTCTATGCAAGTAGATAGATAGGTACCACTTTGGTGAGGAGACAAGCTGGTGCTCTGTGCAGGCAGTCAAATTTCTGATGGATCCGAACCTTCTCAGTTGCAGTGCCTGTTTGTGAGGCAGCTTCAAGAAGGGAGGGGGCCTTGGATGATGTGGCAGGAAGAGAACTTTCTCTCTGGTGTGAAGCCAGCTCGCCCTCATGTGACACACTTTGGAAGTGTGCAACCAGGTCCTATAACAGGGCTGGTACCTTGGCAAGCCAAACTACTACTCTGCAATAGCATTGTGGTCTCCTGGATGCTGTTAACAACACCATATGCTAATACAGATAGTCCTCAACTTACAACCACAATTGAGCCCAACATTTCTGTTAAGGATATTCTTGGCTCATAACCGATGTTGTGGGTTATTGAGCAGAGTAAACGCATGAAAAGCAACTGGGAGTGATTGTGAACAATCACAGTCAACATACAAACACACTGAGTTGTTGTAGTCTTTTACTTTTAGAAAAAGTAAAGCAAAGTCCAAAAACAATCCAAGTCATACACAGATAAGACGAGAGTTAAAAGATCAAACCAGGGATATTTCAAGTACAAAATCTTCTTACCAGTTGTAGTCATACTCAATAAAACAGTTCTTCTTGAGTTTCAAAACAGGAACAAGTTCAATATCAAAACATTCAATAAATAGTAGAAAGCAACATGTAGCTATGATCAAACAGTGATCATGCAGAGAGATCAGGTAAAGAGCAAATAAGCAGGTAAAATGGTGTAGTATCCACACAAGCCATGATCCTGACTTCCCTTAAGTACATTGGCTACAGAGCCTAGCCAATCAGAATACAGGATGATGCAATACAGTCTTAAAGCAATATAATACCTTTCTGGCTGCAAACATACATTGTTAGTTTATATATTGCCTGACCAACTAGTTAGACAAATAACCATTTCCTAACAGTTTCTGTTGTTGAGACATTTGTTAGGTTTTGCTCATTTTATGACTTTTTTTTAAAAAAATTATTTTTTAAATTTGATTTATATGCCGCCCTTCTCCAGAGACTCAGGGCGGCTTACAATGTGCTCAGCAATAGCCTTCATCCTTATACAAATATTTATACAAAGTCAGCTTATTGCCCCCACAACTGGGTCCTCACTTTACCTACCTTAGAAAGGATGGAAGGCTGAGTCAACCTTGAGCCTTGGCGAGATTCGAACCTGCAGTAATTGCAGGCAACTGGTCTTAATAACCAGCTTAATAACAGGGTGCCTTAGACCACTGTACTACCAAGGCTCTTTTTTGCCACAGTTGTTAAGTGAATCACTGCAGTTGATGAGTTAGTAACTTGGTTGTTAAGTGAATCTGGCTTCCTCGTTGACTTTGCTTGTCAGAAGGTTGCAAAAGGCAATCATATGACTTTGGGAGACAGCAACGGTCATAAGTATGAAATAGTTGTCAAGCATCTGGGAATTTTTATCACGTGATTATGGGGATGGTGCAAAGGTCTTAATTGTGAATTTGGTCATGAGTCACTTTTTTCAGTGGTCTTCACAAAAGTTCACAAATGAACTGTTGTAAATTGAGGACTACCTGTAATAATAATAGTTGATCTCAAAGCTCTGCAGTTTAGCAGAGCTGGTTCCTGAACGCTTTCTCATCAGTAGGAAGTGGTGCAGGGTTGGGTTCCACTTACCTTTACTACCTGTTCACAACGGGATCATGCACAGATCACCAGTGATGACATCGGGGTGGGTGAGCAGAGCCTCCTGCTGCCATTACTATCAGTTCGCAAGAACCGGATTGAACCGGGAGCAACCCACCACTGAAATGGTGTCTTCTTTCCTAGCTCTGAATTTCAGCATCTGTTCCTGGTGCCTTGTCCACTGCCGTCCAAGCTGCTAAAGCAGCCGGCCATGTGATTAGAGATAGTGGGTAAAACATTTGTTAGCAAAATGGCCAATGTGCCTTGCAAGAGGATTTTCAATGCCAAAGGAAAGGCAGCATTGCAGGGGACCCTTTCCCCATAGACCCTGCTCGGATTTGTTTTGTCGATAGAAAATGCAACATACCCAACATTGCTGAAATTCAATTTTTTTTTTACTACTGGTTCTGTGGGCGTGGCTTGGTGGGCATGGCAGGGGAAGGATACTGCAAAATCTCCATTCCCTCCCCACTCCAGGGGGAAGGATACTGCAAAATCCCCATTCCCTCCCTACTCCTGGGGGAAGGATATTGCAAAATCTCCATTCCCACCCCCACTCCTGGGGCCAGCCAGAGGTGACATTTGCCGGTTCTCCAAACTATTCAAAATTTCCGCTACCGGTTCTCCAGAACCTGTCGGAACCTGCTGGATTTCACCCCTGATACCCAACCCAAACAAAACATGGGAATGAGCAGGGGCCAATAAGTTTGTTTTCTTTCTTTTTCTGTGAAGAGCAATGGGGAGATTTTTTTGTTGTTGCTACCGGATCTGCAGTAGTTCAGGAAATGGGACACTAATTGGATGTTTGTTTGTTTGTTTATTGCATTCCTATCAATGGTCCACGGGGGTTTCTGCATTTCTCAGCATTTCAAAGTTGGCAGAAGTAAAGATGATCTGTGGTCCTTTCAGAGAGTTTTGGGGACGAACAGGGGAACTGGGAAATATGCAGAGGTGGTATGCAGCAGGTTCTGACTAGTTTTGGAGAACCGGTAGCGGAAATTTTGAGTAGTTCAGAGAACCGGTAAATACCACCTCTGACTGGCCCCGCCCCCATCTATTCTCTGCCTCCCGAGTCCCAGCTGATCGGGAGGAAATGGGGATTTTGCAGTAACCTTCCTCTGGAGTGGGGCGGGAATGGAGATTTTACAGTATTCTTCCCCTGGCATGCCCACCAAGCCAAGCCAAGCCACACCCACAGAACCGGTAGTAAAACATTTTTGAATCCCACCACTGGAACAATGGTGATGTGAAAATTACCTAAGACATGCAAATACAGAAATTTTACACGTGAATCAAAATTTGGACATGTATGAATGCAACAGCTGTATGTTGAGCTGCCCTGGTTAAGCCTGCTGTGAAATACAGCCGATTAGTACCTTTGTCTTATTTATTATCCCTTCCATTGGGGTGAGAATTGCTTTGTGTATTTTCTCTGAAGGTCTGATTTGGGGCAGCTTTGAGAGTTTGTAAGAACAAGAGAATCTGCGGTTATAAGGTAGTAAATTGGCTGCAATCTTTTAGCCTCTTAAATCTTCATTGTTTCAAGGAAAGGTTGCCAAGAGATTTGACCCTTGGTCAAGTTTCTTCACTCTTTAATTTGCCACATCTCCCCTTGTGTCCCAGCTTTGTGTTTCAGCAGAATAGTTTTATTGTTATTGTATGGCTGGGGAGGCCCCGCATTTCTGTATTAAATTTTATTTTATGCTTACTTTTTGAAGGGGAGAGAAGGAGAGCCATGATTTAATTACATTTAATGACTGAAGACAAACCACTTTAGAGCCAGCACAGAGCCAACAGTATCCCCCAAGGTCATGTAAATTTCAGTTGCAACTAGTAAAATAGGCTTGTTTGGTGTTTGTCTTGTTATATGAGCCTATGTGGGGTTTGTTTTATCTTGCTCATCTTAAAAAAAAGTAAACACAATATTGTTGATTGGAGGATAATAAAGGAATCATAGATAGATAAAGGTAAAGGCTCCCCTCACACATATGGGCTAGTTGTTCCCAACACTAGGGGGGCGGTGCTCATCTCCGTTTCAAAGCCGAAGAGCCAGCGCTGTCCGAAGATGTCTCCGTGGTCATATGGCCGGCATGACTCAATGCCAAAGGCGCACGGAATGCTGTTACCTTCCCACCAAAGGTGGTGCCTATTTTTCTACTTGCATTTTTTACGGGCTTTCGAACTGCTAGGTTGGCAGAAGCTGGGACAAGTCACGGGAGCTCACCCCGTTAAACGGCACTAGGGATTCAAACCGCTGACCTGCCAACCTTTCGATCGACAAGCTCAGCGTCTTAGCCACTGAGCCACTGCGTCCCTCTTTTAGGTATAATGGATTACAATTCCCGTCATTAGCTGTCTTTCAATTTTGCTTCCTTCCCTTTTGTTTCTCTCTTTCATATTTCCTTCCCCCTTTCCTTCCTTTCCTTCCCTCCTTCCTTCCTTTCCTTTTCCTTTCCTTCTTTCCTTTCCTTTCCTTTCCTTTCCTTTCCTTTCCTTTCCTTTTCCTTTCCTTTCCTTTCCTTTCCTTTCCTTTCCTTTCCTTTCCTTTCCTTTCCTTTCCTTTCCTTTCCTTTCCTTTCCTTTCCTTTCCTTTCCTTCTTTCCTTTCCTTTCCTTTCCTTTCCTTTCCTTTCCTTTCCTTTCCTTTCCTTTCCTTTCCTTTCCTTTCCTTTCCTTTCCTTTCTTCCTTTTCTTTCAATTAGCCTTTTATTCTATAAAAATAATTTTAAAAAATAATAAAAAATTCCACAGTCTTTGTGTTGCATCCCCTTCGGGCACCCCTGTGTTGAAGACTATACCCTTGGAGCTGATTGAACCAAATCAAAAGAAATGAGGCCGTGGGATCTGGGTCTACCATGATGCTTAATGAAGTCCGAGTTCTTATTCTTTTACTCTTTCTACTTTATCCTTGGTTATCTATCTCCATGCCCAAAATAGAGTTTGTTTTGCTGTTGGCAGCTGCAGTTGCCCTCTTTTGCTTTCCTAAATTGGGGTAGGTTGACACCACACACATGGACGCGTAGAAGAGAGAAAATAGATGGTTTAAAGCCCTTCTTTCTAGTCCAAGCTACTCAGGAAGTTAGCCTATGAAAGTCAAGGCTTATTTATTTGGAGTCGATTGAAGAAGATTTAT
The DNA here is from genome assembly GCA_022577455.1 of Arizona elegans. NCBI lineage: Eukaryota > Metazoa > Chordata > Lepidosauria > Squamata > Colubridae > Arizona > Arizona elegans. Next base: position 12,212,199 of record JAKOOJ010000011.1, on the reverse strand, counting down.
TGGGATCCGGGATACGTCAGAAGGCTGCCAGGGTTCAAGACGGACCTCGTCTTTCCATCTCATCCTTTTATGAACTTCCACAGAGCTACGGCTTGGCGTCTCAGAGACCGAGTCGGTTGCCAGATTCCCATCTGACCGTTTGCCAGGTTGCCTTGGCGTTGATGTATTTGGCTGGCTCTGAGTCCCCCATTTCCACAGATGGGAAAGCGCTGCTGCTCCCACAGAAGGAAGTAGCCCAGCGGGCAAAGCCCAGAACTGTAGCCCCAGAAAGGGATCCAGAAAAACCCTGCGGCTGCCATGCCGATTTCCATGATCATTTCAGCATGTTTGGGTTTGGCAGGCAAACTAAACAGCATCCTGGCTGGGGAATTCTGGGAGTTGACGTTCCATAAATCTTAAAGTTGCCAAGCTTGGAGACCCCCTCCTGCCCAACAAAATAACACTTCTGTTGTTATACCCGATGAGAGAACATTGATGTTGTTATATCCTATAAATAAGACTTCTATTATTCTCGTCCTGCCCAGAAAGCCAACTGGGTGACTTTGGGCCAGTCATACTTTTTCAGCCCAACCTGCCTCACACGGTTGTGATTGTGGGAAAAATGGATGGATGAAAGTATATTAACCTATTATTTAGTATGGAACAAATGGTACGATTGGTTGGGGAGTAGAAACAGTAAATAAGAACGATTGGGAAAACGTCCTAAAGTGGACAATGTTAGTAAAATAATATATAGTTACAATAATATTATGTGTGAAGGATTGCATATATGAATAAGGAATAAGAGGACCATAAAGACTAATATATGTAAAGAAGAGTTAGGGGAAAATATAAATGATAGAAGAACACCGACTTGAAACTGTTGTAAAAAGGAAATATATTGTTTTTATGTTTGTGTTTTTGTTTTTTAAAAAGAGAAATAACAATAAACAATTATTATTTAAGAAGGTATATTATTCATGTTCACGAGTTGCTTATAAAGTAATAAAGGTGGAGTAAAAATCTAACCAATAAATTATATCCTACGATACAGTGGTGGGTTTCAAAATTTTTTACTACCAGTTCTGTAGGTGTGGTTTGGTGGGTGTGACATGGCTTGGTGGGCGTCTTTGGTGGACGTGGCAGGGGAAGGATACTGTAAAATCTCCATTCCCTCCCCAATCCAGAGGAAGGTTACTACAAAATCCCCATTTCCTCCCGATCAGCTGGGACTTGGGAGGCAGAGAAGAGATGTGGGTGGGGCCAGTCAGAATTTTTACTACCGGTTCTCCGAACTACTCAAAATTTCTGCTACCGGTTCTCCGGAACTGGTCAGAACCTGCTGAAACCCACCTCTGCTACAATAATAGATAAGCAAGCCTGTAATTCTTGCTGTGCCTTGTTTCCTGATCTGGCCTGTCTCAAAACTCTGCCCCTTCCAAGTGAAAATCCTGCCATAGCAATTCAGGGAATTAAAAAAAAATCATTTCTTGGATCGAGCAAAAAAAAAAAGAAAAGAAAAGAAAAAAGAAAAATAGCCCATCTAACCTAGCATCCTGGTTCCATGGTGGCCGATAGTGAGAGTGGTTTCCCAGAATAACAAAATACCAGAGTTGGAAGGAGCTTGGAAGCCTTCTGTTCCAACCCCTTGCTCAAGTAGGAGACCTTACACCATTTCATACAAATGGCTGTCCAATCGCTTCTTAAAAACCTGCAGTGTTGGAGCATTCACCACTTCTGAAGGAAAGCTATTCAACTGATGAATTGCTCTCACTGTTAGGAAATTTCTTAATTCTACGTTGTATCTCTCCTTCATTACTTTCCATCCATTATATTTTGCAGGGGTGGGCTTCAAAAATTTTAGCAAGGGGTTCTCTGCCTGGTTGCTGGGTGGGCGTGGCCATGGTGGGGGTGGCCTAATCGGCCTCCTGCACCACAGTGGGAGGGGCATTTTTGCCCTCCCCAGGCTCTCGAGGTTTTTCTTGAGCCTCTGGGAGGGAGAAAATGGCCTCCCCAGGCTCCGGAGGCTCTTCCAGTCTTCCCAAACTCCCGGTAGGCCCGTTTTTGCCCTTCCCAAGCCTCCACGCGTCTCCTGCACTAACCTGCATCCAAAAGGAGGCCGTGTGGGGACTCCCGGGAGGAGTGTGGGTGGGGCCAGACAGGAGTGAGATTTAGGGGTTCTCCAAATTGTACAGAATATTAGAGGTTCTCCCAAACCCTTGCGAACCCCCAACAGCCCACCTGTTGATTTTTGTCTTGTCTTCTGGTGCTTTGGAAAATAAGGTGAACCCCCCCCCACTCTTCTTTGTGGCAGCGCCTCAGATATTGGAACCCTGCTATCATGTCACCCCTAGTCCTTCTTTTCGCTATACTAGACAAACCCAATTCAATACAAATCTCATGCAAACTCTTCTGTGCAAGAAGGAAGAGGAACCGCATCTCTACTGGAATTGGCCAGATTGGAAAGCCAGGCTGGATTGTTTTTGAAAAGCTGTCCAGTTCTTGTACGAGCTATATTTTGTGGAGCAGCAAACCGGATTCAGTGCAATTCCCTCCTTGGGGAGGCCCTGCTCAGTTTGATCTCTATTGGAGTTGGGAAAGGAATTCTTGTTTTTAGAAAAGATTGTTTAAATGGGGCCAAGAAGTGGATATTAAGAGATCTCAGCTGTAGAAATAGACTGTTTTTGCTACATATATATTCAAGAGGTACAGAGGGTGGTCAGATCAATTTTGGGAATAACTGGAATCGGCAGTTTTAATTCCTTTCACCTGGCTTGACCTGAAGAACTCATGATGGTGGGCTGACAGCTCATTTGATAGGTTGCTCTCTTTCCCATCGCTTAGGAATGGATGGAGGAATAGATCAGGGGTGAAATCCAGGAAGTCTTTGACTTATAACTGCAGTTGGGATTGAAATTTCCAATACTAAATGAGACATTTGAGTCAAGCCTTGTTTTACAGCCTTTTTTTGTTGTTGTTGTTGTAATGCTCATTAAGTGAATATTAAAAAAACCTCCCTTTTTATGACCCTGTAATCCCTTAATTTGGGGTAGTATCAGGGCAACTGGATGAAGCAAAGAGTCCCGATCCTTTCTGGATCGAGACTCGTTACGTACGGTCACTCATGCCCTCGTCATTCCCGCCTGGACTACTGTAATGCTCTCTACATGGGGCTCCCCTTGAGGAGCACCCGCAGGCTCCAGCTGGTCCAGAATGCGGCCGCGCGGGTGGTTACGGGAGCAACGTGGCGCTCCCATGTGACTCCCCTCCTGCGCAAGCTGCACTGGCTCCCTGTGGTCTTCCGGGTGCGCTTCAAGGTTTTGGTTACCACCTTTAGAGCACTCCATGGCTTAGGACTGGGGTACCTACGAGACCGCCTTCTGCCACCGGTAGCCTCTCATCGACCAGTACGCTCCCATAGAGAGGGTCTTCTCAGGGTGCCGTCGGTCAAACAATGTCGACTGGCAGCCCCCAGGGGGAGACCCTTCTCTGTGGGGGCACCTGCCATCTGGAATGAGCTCCCCCTGGAGATACGGAGGATCCCGAATTTGCGCACTTTCCGCCATGCCCTCAAAACATTCTTATTCCAGCAGGCTGGTCTGGCCTAACTTCCCTTTTAATTGCTTTTAAATTTGTTTTATAAATTGGGGTGTTTTAAATTTGTTTTGGGCCAAAGTATTTAATGTGTTTTTAAATGATTTTTTTTATGTTTGTACTATGTGTATTTTATCTTTTGGCTGTTCACTGCGCTGAGTCCTTTGGGAGTAGGATGTTATATAAATGAAATAGATAGATAGATAGATAGATAGATAGATAGATAGATAGACAGACAGACAGACAGACAGACTGACTGACTGACTGACCGACCGACCAGATGTCCTTCCTGACACCACGTGGAGCTCACAGCAGATATTTTTTCTTTGCGCCCTGAGAGAGAAACATCTGCCACTACCTAGGATTGGACACTCAGTCTTCTGAATGGGAGGCGAGCATCTTCATCACTAGGCCGCCATGCTGCTCAATGGTTGTTTGGTGAATCAATGTGGTTAAATGAATCACATAGTTGTAAAGCACATCTGGCTTCCCACATTGACTTTGCTTGTTGGAAGCTGACTGGAAAAGTCAAAAATTGTGATCACGTGACCCCAGGACACCGCAACTACCATAAATACATGCCAGCTGCCAAGCGTCCAAATTTTAATCATGTTATCATGGGGGTGCTGCAATGCTCATAAGTATAAGTCACTTTTTTCAGTGCCATTGTAACTTCAAATGATCACTAAAAAATAATCATAAGTCAAACTACCTGTAGGTTTAATGCTGTCCTGGGTGATTTGAGTCATAAGTACTGAAAATCCAGAGAAGGGAAGAAGTCTTGTTCTCAGATTAAACCAGTGGTGAAATCCAAATTTTTTTGCTACCGGTTCTGTGGGCATGGCTTGGTGGGCATGGCAGGGGGAGGTTACTACAAAATCTCCATTCCCACGAGTGGTGGGTTGCCCCCGGTTTGGACTGGTTCACAAGAACCGGTAGTAAAACCGGTGGGAGGCTCTGCCCATCGACCCGATGTTATCAAGAGGCTTCTGCATATGCGCAGAAGCGTGCACGCATGCGTGGTCCTGTTGCAAACCAGTAGTAAAGGTAAGTAGAACCCACCTGATTCCCATCCCACTCCAGGGGAAGGATACTGCAAAATCCCCATTCCCTCCCCACTCTGGGACTGGCCAGAGGTATTTGTCGGTTCTCCGAACTGCTCAAAATTTCCGCTACCGGTTCTCCGGAACCTGTCAGAACCTGCTGGATTTCACCCCTGATTTTAGCCTTAGATAAAAGAAATGACACTATTACACCCATTTAAGGACCTGCCAAACCCAGGCAGTGTTCAAATCCCTTTCTTGTAGAACAGGGGTGTCAAACTAACGTTATCATGGTGTCGCCATGTGATGTAGCACAACTTCCCCCCCCCTTTGCTAAACCGGGCGTGGCCTGCGCGTGACGCATCCGGCCCACGGGCTGCGAGTTTGACACCCCTGTTGTAGAGTATTTGTCCACTGCAGCCCCCGCCCCCAACTCAAATTGGTCTTTCCTTTTGTGGTCTTGAACTTCTCTCCTGTCCCCTTCCTCTCTCTCATAATCTCTCTCCACCTCGCTGCTATTTCAAGGAAAGCAGCTCAGGAAATTCCAACCCAGTTCCTGGAGAACTTGCTCTCCCTTCCCGCCTTCTCTCCCAAAGCAGGAAAGGGCCAAAGTCTTTAATTTTTATTAATGGCGATTGCGGTTCAATTAGTCCACAGCACTTTTTGGTGTTCTGTGTCATTAAACCTGTCAGAAAATAATCTCTCCTTTGCTTCACACAGACCCTTGTTTGAAAATGCTTCGGAAAATGTTGTTTGAGGGGAAACCGGTGTATATGAAAAGGCTTTTAATTTTACACAAGTGGGCTCTTTAGCTCGTCTTATGAAGCATCATAAACCATCAAGATTCCTCATAAGCACTTGACCAAACAAACTTCCATTGACATTTCAAGAAGCCCCACATGGAAGAGTTACTGCCTCTGGCAGGACTCCAAGCCAGAGAATTCTGCCTCTGACATCTCCATTTTTTAAAGCCGCCAAACGCAATGGGGGATTTTCTTCACACCCTTCCTTTGAGCCAAAGGCTTTCAAAGGCAGCAGAGTGAGCTCTGAGTTTTGGAAGGGGAGAAGTTTTCAAGGGCCAGATCTCAAAGAAATCTTCCGAAGCAGAGAAAAACAGGGTCACGGAGACGATGGCATCCTTTGTTTAGCATCTCTTACCTTTCCTTGACTACTTTCATTCTCCGATCAAGGCGGACGCCTGCATTAAGGATGCATTTTGGAGACGAGCAGTGGTGAAATCCAAATATTTTTACTACCGGTTCTGTGGGCGTGGCTTGGTGGGCATGGCAGGGGAAGGATACTGCAAAAGCTCCATTCCCACCCCACTCTGAGGCCAGACAGAGGTGGTATTTGCCGGTTCTCCAAACTACTCAAAATTTCCGCTACCGGTTCTCCAGAACCTGCTGGATTTCACCCCTGGAGACAAGGCTATCAAGGTATCTGTGCTACCGCCTTGTTTAAAAGTAATGGCCTGATTCAAAGTTACGAATAAAAAAGAATCCCCAGCGAAGGGACCAGTTGCTCCTGGTTCTGTCCGGTTCTTACGAACCAGAAGTAAAAGCAGCGGGAGGCTCTGCCCAACTGCCCGGATGTCATAATGGATGATCTGCGCATGCTGCCATTGCGAACCGGTAGTAAAGGTAAATAGAACCGACCCCTGGAAGGGAACGCAGGGCAGAAAACATCCTGAAGCCAAGAAGGCTCCACACCCATTTGCACTACTCAGGTGACCCTGAGGACACAGATAAGCCTCCAAGTGGCCTCAAGGACTCTCAGAAAGGATGCAAATGACCCAGCTGTCTGCAAGGAGTGTAAGTCCTCCCTTTCCCCATCATCCAGTCAGAGCTGAAGAAGCTTCTTGGATGAGAAAAACAAGAAAGTCCAGTTGCCCCTTGAAAAAAGCACCTTTGGGAGAACCACAACCTGGATGACTGAGAATCTCCATAGATGATAAGGAGAATATTTGTAGCTTGAAATGAAGGCTCCTGGATGCTGGATCACTGATGATATTGTTACCTGGTTTGAGTAATGAAAGGTTTTCAAGAAAACAACCCAGCTCAGAGAGCATCAAGGACCCCTTGAATCAAAGTTGCTTTTACAAGCTTCCTTTCTTGCCACATCTTCCAGAGTTTCGCTGTCTTCGCACTCAAGAAGTATCCCAACTGCTCGCGGCTTTGCCCAAACAGGTGCTTCCCAGATGTTCTTGGCTCCCGTTCCTATAATCATCCGACTGGGTGTGCCAGGGATATGTTGATTGAGATATAATGGGAGTTATGGTCCATTGCAACTGGAGGGGAGGGAGGGAGAGAAATGTGCTGAAACGATGAGCTTCTATTCATCCTTTAAGTGCCTTTCTGCAAAGAAAGGCGAGAGATGGGTGGGTCCTCGAATCTTCAGAAGATGCATAAAAAGAGACGTTTGGTGGGCAGGAGAGGGCAGATGCCCCTGTTTGGATTCTACTCCCTTGTTTGCCCTCTTGATGGGTGTGATCTGGCGATTGGTATGAAACAGGGGTGGGTTCTACTTACCTTTACTACTGGTTTGCAACAAGATTGCATGCGCAGATCGCTGATGATGATATCCATGGCAGTAGGCGGGGCCTCCCTCCGGTTTTACTACCAGTTCGTGCGAACCGGTCTGAACCGGGGGCAACCCACCACTATATGAAATGAGCAAAGCAACACAGGAGTTCCCAGAAGTCTCAGAAGTTCTTCTAAGGCTTATTGATCTTTATATTTTGGATCAGAGAAGCTCTCTTCCATATTGAAATTTCAAGAAGAAAAAGAATCGGGAAGTTGGGTATTTCCATGTGCTTTCAGCATTTCCACAAGTGCTTATGAGCTCCATAAGGGCTCATGGTCACTCACGCCTTAATCACCCCTTGCTTGGACTACTGCAATGGGATTTCCATGGAGCTGCCACTGAAGAGCATCTGGAAGCTGCAGCTGGTTCAAAACACAGCAGGATTTTGGTACTGCGTGAGACTTCCCAGTAGTGTTCCAAGTGCAATTGAAAGTGCTGGTTGTGATCTTTAATATGTTGCATGGAATGGAATTGGGTTATTTGTGGGATTTCCTACCCTCAATGGCTTCTGCCTATCCTATCAGATCTAGCAGAGGAGGCATGCTTGGAGGTCTATCTTCTCTGTCATGGTGCTAGCATTATGGAACAGCTTCCCCGGCCCTGATCCTAATGGCCTTCAGGAAAACAGTGAAAATCTGGCTTTTCCCCCCGGGCACTGAGGCCAGGAGGTTGATGGATCTGGCATGGGATAGTTGTTGGATAAGCAGAAGTTTTATAGGGGTCTCAGCCTTGTTTACTGTTTAAATGGTCTTATTGCTGTGTGTGTTTTTATTTTGTAGGTGGGATGGATGGATGGACCCCATAAAAGTTTTTAGAAAATCATAACATCATAGGGGTAGAAGCGGGGGTGAAATCCAGCAGGCTCTGACAGGTTCTGGAAAACTGGTAGTAGAAATTTTGAGCAGTTTGGAGAACCGGCAAATACCACCTCTGGCTGGCCCCAGAGTGGGGTGGGAATGGAGATTTTGCAATATCCTTCCCCCAGGAGTGGGGTGGGAATGGAGATTTTACAGTATCCTTTCCCTGGAGTGGGGTGGGAATGGGGATTTTGCAGTATCCTTCCCCTGCCATGCCCACCAAGCCACGCCCACAGAACCGGGAGTAAAAAAATTTGGATTTCACCACTGGGTAGAAGAGACCTTTGTGGTTCTCATCCAAACCCCTGCTTAGGCTCTTCCACTAGTTCTTCTACTGTTTAATAGCTCATGTAATCAAGAAATGTCGTCTTATAAATTTGGATCTCCTTCTGTAAAGCTTCCGCTCATTGATAGCAAGATAATTTACTGTAGCCCAGCCCTGATTTTGAAAGTGTGTCCAGAAAGCAAGGAGAAAGTTGAGATAGTAGAAGATCATTGACGTTGTTGGAGATTGGGTGGTTCATCGCATTTGTGGCATGCTCTCAAAAAACCCCCAAATTCTTGTGACACCACAAACAATTACCTGCCTGGAGGATTAATCTGGTAAATTGAAAGTTGTGACCTCTGATTGGACAGGAAAAGAACTAGGTTCACAATGCTTAAACAGCTGAGGAGAGACCAAGATGGGCTACCAAAGCCAAGCTTTGCTCTCGAAAGAGCTGCCCTCTCCCCACTTTTATTCTGGCTCATCTGCCTTCAAGAGTAGCTTGGAGGTTCCCTCAGGCTAAGACGCTGAGCTTCTCGATCGAAAGGTCAGCAGTTCAGCGATTCGAGTCCCTAGTGCCGCGTAACGGGGTGAGCTCCCTTTACTTTGTCCCAGCTTCTGCCAACCTAGCAGTTCGAAAGCACGTAAAAAATGCAAGTAGAAAAATAGGCACCACCTTTGATGGGAAGGGAACAGCGTTCCATGCTCCTTTGGTGTTTAGTCATGGCGGCCACATGATCACGGAGACGTCTTCGGACAGCGCTGGCTTTTCAGCTTAGAAACGGAGATGAGCACTGCCTCCTAGAGTCGGGAACGACTAGCACATATATGCGAGGGGAACCTTTACCTTTACTTCCCTCAAATAATTAAATAAATGATTTAATCTGTTCTAATAGTTTTTTAACTTTTATATGTCTTTGTATTTATTTATGGCTGTTCACCGCCCTGAGTCCCTCGGGAGTAGGGCGGTATACAAATATGAAAAATAAATAAATAAATAAATAAATAAATAAATAAATAAATAAATAAATAAATAAATAACATTGCCCCCCCCTTTCTTTTTTGGTTACAGGGAAACTCTCAGCAAGGCACCATGTTCCGTGAGGTGACTCTGTGGTTGCTGGTGGGCATCCGAATCTCTGCAATAGCCGGAGGAGGCCCCGGAGGAGGTTATGGGCAGATGAAATACATGCAGCCGGTGGTGAAAGGGCCCCTTGGCCCTCCGTTCCGAGAAGGTAAAGGCCAGTACGTAGGTAAGTGGTACCCAGCGGTGTGCAGGGAGGCCAAATTTGAGAGAGGACAAAAAAAAGTTTGCTTTGGAAAGAAATTCAGCCTATCATCTTAACCTTGTTTAGATTGGCTTTGTGGTTTGAGATATCTTTTATGGCTTTTGCGTTTCTCGTTTGAGTGTGTCTTACAGTAAACTGCTCTGAAAAGCTTGCCAGATGTTGATGAAATGCCTTAGATATATTAATTACCTTTAAATATGTCTGTCTGGTTTTCCCCAGCAAGATAAAGGGGAGATAAAATGATATCTTTATCTGGCCTCTGCTGTCTGATTCCCACAATCCCTTCCATTTTACAATGGGAACCAAAGTTAACCAAGAGACAGTTTGGGGCCCAACTGTGAATTACCAAAGGAAAGGAGGAAATTAGACTGGTCAGATTCATGCAGCACATTTACTGGATGAACTCTCTTCTTGGATTGCTCACTTAACAGAGTAACAGGGTTGGAAGGGATCTTGGAGGCCTTCTAGTCCAACCCCCTGCTCAAACCAGAGACCCTATGCCTGTGATGGCAAACCTATGGCATGCGTGCAACAGGTGGCATATCTGTGGGCACACAAGCGTTGCCCTAGCTCAGCTCCAGCGCACCAGCCAGCTGATTTTCGGGTCTTCCGGAAGTCGGGAAACAGGCTGTTTCCGGCCTCTGGAGGACCTCTGGGGGGTGGGGAAGACTGTTTTCACCCTCCCCAGGCTCCTAGAAAGGCTCTGGAGCCTGGGGAGACCGAAAAACGGGCCTTCCGGTCCCATCGGAAGTCAGGAAATGGGGTATTTCCGGCCTCCGGAGGGCCTCGGGGGGCGGGTGAAGGCTGTTCTAGCCTTCCCCTAGAAAGGCTCTGGAGCCTGGGGAGGGCGAAAAAACGGACCTACTGGGCCCACTGTGCCATTGTGTGCCAAAAGCAGGGGGAGGACAGGGGGGTCGTGCGCGCATGCGCGGTGGCGCAGGGCACATTGAATTATGGGTGTGGGCACCTGCGTGGCCCCCCCGTGCTCTCCCTGCTTTGGGCACGTGACGGCAAAAAGGTTCGCCATCACTGCCCTGTGCCATTTCAGACTTCACCGAACGAGAATTGAAAAACGTGCCTAATTGTTGCATAAAGATACTGTGCCACGAAAAGGATAGACAAGTTTCTGCCTAACTAAGCTTTGCAAATTGCATAAACGCAGGTGCTAGGTTTTAAGTGACCTGGTTAAGGATCTCTCCCTGTGCGGGTGATTGTATCCACATACCAGGGGTGAAATGTTACCGGTTTGGGCCGGTTCAGCTGAACCGGTAGTAAATTAAAAAAAAAAAAAAGTTCTGAAGATCAGCTGAGCAACACGCGATCGTCGGAAGTTTTTTTAAAAAAACTTTATTACTTTTTACTACCGGTTCCAGAGAACCGGTAGTAAAAAATGCTTTAAAAGGTAAAAAAAAAAAAAAAGAAAGGTTCTGACGGTCACAGCGGTGGTGCGCAAGCTTGAGAACCTTTTAAAAACATTTTAAAAGCATTTTTTACTACCAATTCCCGAGAACCGGTAGTAAAAAATGCTTTTAAAAAGTTTTTAAAAAGGTTCCCAAGCTCACGTGCCACAGCTGATTCCTCCCTCCCCTGCTGTTCTACTTACCTTTCCAAGCCTCTTTTTGGTGTGTATTGCGCATGCCATCAAACCAGTGGCAAATCGGTTCCACTGCCACATTTCACCACTGCCACATACTCTATTTATCCAGGTCAGGTAAAGATCTAAACATCCACAGAATACACTAAACATGGTTTAAGGTTTTGGTTCTCATCTTTAAAGCGCTCCATGGCTTAGGGCCAGGATATTTGCGCCTGCTGCTACCGATAACCTCCCACCGGCCAATACGCTCTCACAGAGAGGGCCTCCTCGGGGTGCCGTCGGTCAGGCAATGTCGGCTGGCAGCCCCCAGGGGGCGAGCCTTCTCTGTGGGGGCGCCCGCCCTGTGGAACGAGCTGCCTCCTGGAATACGGCTGATCCTGGACCTCCGGACCTTCTGTAAGGCCCTGAAGACTTATTTATTTCACCAAGCCGGCCTAGCCTAAATGGTTTTTAATTGGGATTTTAAATTTTATAGACTTGGGGGTTTTAAATTGGGAAGCCAATGATTTAATTCTTTTTAATTATCTTAACTTTTGTACTGGATGTATTTTTAATTTTGGCTGTTCACCGCCCTGAGTCCCTTCTGGGAGAATGGCAGTATACAAATTAATTAATTAATTAATTAATTAATTAATTAATTAATTAATTAAATGCTTAGTGTTAGCCCACATTTGGCCTTTGGTTAGGTGTGGTGCAAATCCAGGAAATGGGCCATTTGCAGTAATTGGTTAAAATCTATTTTGCGAATATAGAGATCACAAGCGTGTATTTCTCGCTAGCAGGAATGACAAGTGTCTGGTGTGAAGTTTCCAAGAGTGATTACGTTGTTCTCCCTTGACAGTTGCCAGGCGGGAAAAAAAGTCTGGGGCATAAATGGAAGTTAGAGAGATGAAGGCCTTTTTCATGGTTATAATAAGCCAGAGGGGGGGAAAAAAACCCCTCTAAACAAGTAGCGTGCAATGAGAGAACATTGTTAATTGCGTAGAATGTGGCTGCATGTTTTAAAAGAACAGGGAGAGTTTAGAAGGCATTGTGATGCTCTGAAGGATCCCCCACCCAGTTTGGATAATTCCCAGACTTTAGTCACTTTTAAATCAGAAGAAAATAAGTCAAATTGAAAATATAGTTTACCCTCTAATCTGCAAGTGGAGAACTGGTTACCTCACAAAGGAGCTGCATTTGAGTATTAAAATACTCAGCTCTGGAGCCCAGGGACAAGTCTCGACAGTTCTGCATTTGAATAGGATTTTACAGGTTAAACATAATAAGACCGTACCAGCCAAACACTATGCTTTTTCTCATGCAATCACGGCCTACAGACGTGATTAGCTGCCTTAGACAGTAAACTCTTATGGTGGCTATTCACTGCTTGCACAGGAAAATTTTGACTGGCCCAACTACCATGTTTTCTGGAATTTAGCCGTTTCCCCCCTCCGCCCCCCCCCCTCTTGACAATGAACTTTAGAACTTTTCATCTAAAACGATACGGTCAAGGTTGGCCATCGGATCTAACATCTGGTGGCCTTTCAAGATGGAAGGACCAAAGTTTGTCTTCACCCCGTGCTGGTCTTTTTCACTCTTTCTGCTACTTCAAAGATCTTGCAGAAAGGCACTTGGTTAATTTATTGAGGAAGGAGGCATAAAGGAAAAGAACAGTTTCGTGCAAAGATGGTGATTTAAGAAGACACTTGAAAAGGTTATTGAATGCAAGCAGGGCTGATGAGGAGAGATACCTGGTTAGCAAGGTAAATCACTAGGTAAAGGTTTCCCTGTCCAGTTGTGTCCAACTCTAGGTCATGTTGCTTGTCTCTGTTTCTTAGCCAAGGGAGCCAGTGTTGTTGAAAGACAATTTCTGTGATCATGAAGCCATGACTATGCCAAAGGAGCATGGAACTCTGTAACTTTCCCACCGAAGTGGTGCCTATTCATCTACTCGCATTTGAATAGAATAGTATAACAAAGTTGGAAGGGAACTTGGAGGTCTTCTAGTCCAACCCCCTGCTTAGGCAGGAAACACTACGCCACTTCAGACAAATGGGTATCCAACATCTTAAGAACTTCCAGTGTTGGAGCATTCACAACTTCTGGAGGCAAGTTGTTCCACTGATGAATTGTTCTAACTGTCAGGAAATTTCTCCTTAGTTCTAGGTTGCTTCTCTGCTTGATTAGTTTCCACCCATTGCTTCTTGTCTTGCCCTCAGGTGCTCTGGGGAATAGTTTGACTCCCTCTTCTTTGGGGCAGCCCCTGAGATATTGAAAGACTGCTCTCATGTCTCCCCTAGTCCTTCTTTTCATTAAACTAGACATACCCAGTTCCTGCAACCATTCTTCACATGTTCACATATTTGCTTGCTTTTGAATTGCTAGGTGGGCAGGAGCTGAGGCAAGAACAGGAACTCACCCTGTTGCATAGAGCTTGGGTCTCGAACTTGGGCTGTCAGCTCTCCAAGTTCCACTTCTTTAACCGCTGAGCCCCCTTTGATGAGGAGAGAGACTGGTTAGCAAGGTGAATCATTAGGCCTGGCTTAATCTCCCAGGAACAATTTTGGCAAGAGACAATGTGCAGGTAATTGTATTGAAATGCTGGATGGGGCATTCTCATCATCTCTTTAAGATGGAAGCTGATTCGTGTCATTAATTCCTCTACCTTGCGACAAAGCTATTGATTTTTTTTAAAAAAGTAGTTTAAGTTGCTGAGCTTGAAAATAAATCCACTGTATAAGGCTTAAGTGGCATAACTTGGCACCAGAGATATGTGTACTTAAGAAATAGGGTTCCTCATCCTGCAGTGAGAAAGACCTAGTCCTGGAGCCTGGGGAAGGCTCGGATGAGGGCTCTGAGTCAGAGAGGGGGCCAAGGCCATCTGGTAGTTCTTTGCTGCCTCCAGAGCAGGGGTTAAATGCTCCTGGTTCGGAGCGGATCGCCCGATCCAGTAGTGATGGCAGCGGGTGGTTCGGAGAACCAGTAGCAAAAATCCCTGCCCCCCCATGCCCAGCTGAGCCATGCAATCATCAGAGGCTCTTTTTTTTCTTTTAAAAGCATTTTTTTCTACAACCTCTTCAGCTGAAAAAATGCTTTTAAAAGTAAAAAAAAAAGCCTCTGATGATCCCGCGGCTCAGCTGGGATCGTCAGAGGCTTTTCAAAGCATTTTTCCTGCAACCTCTTTGGCCAAAGAGGTTGTAGAAAAAATACTTCGAAAAGTTTTTTTTAAAAAAATAGTTGGCCACGCCCACCCAGTCACATTACCTCCCACCAAGCCACACCCACAAAACCCGTAGTAACAAATTTTACATTTCACCCCTGCGCCGGAGTCTCCAGAGTCTGACATCAGCGAGGCAGAACAGCGGGAGCCTGTTCCTAGTATGCGCGTGCGCAGAGCTGCCAGAAGACAGGAACAATTAAGTAAACAGGGTCGACTTGGTAGTAAGGCTTGGAGATGATTGGCATAAAAGAGAAGTGAATGGGACATGAGCTTTTGCAGGAAGCAATTAGTTCATCTGGTCGGTAAAAGTTCTGGAAAAATTCTGTTTGACTCTGTGCTAAGTTTGGCCTTGCCCTGCATGTGGCAATTAATTCTCTGGTAGCATTCCAAGGGAGATAAGGTGGGTGTTTGTAAACACTCCCCTGATAGACTGTTTGAGAAGACTTTTGGACTGGGAATGACAATAATTCACAGCCGTTTGAATTAAAGAGGTTTGCTAGGACTAAGTTTGTGCTGTATACTTTCTAAGGAAGCCTAGGTCAGAATATCAGGAGCGATTTCAGAATGGGGACTATGTATTTCTCAGGCACTGGGATTCACAGACAAGAGCTAATCTCTAGTAGTAGCTATATAATTACACTTTGGAAAGGGCAACCCCACCACTAACATTGCTGGAGTATTCATTCATAATTTGGATAGATGGACATGAGAACCCAGAGCCCAGGAGTTTACACGGGTTTATTTATTTTGTTTACTTGTATCCCACCTTTATTACTTTGACAAATAACTCCAGGCGGCAAACATATCTAACATTTCCTCCCCCCCTCCTTCTTTTTTCCCCACAACAACCCTGTTAGGTGGGTTGGACTGAGAGAGAGGGACTGTCCCGGGGTGAAATCCAGCAGGTTCTGGAGAACCAGTAGCGGAAATTTTGAGTAGTTCGGAAAACCGGCAAATACCACCTCTGGCTGGTCCCAGAGTGGGGAGGGAATGGAGATTTTGCAATATCCTTCCCCCAGGAGTGGGGAGGGAATGGAGATTTTGCAGTATCCTTCCCCCAGGAGTGGGGAGGGAATGGAGATTTTGCCACACTCCCAGAACTGGTAGTAAAAAAAATGGAATTTCACCACTGGACTGCCCCAAAATCACCCAGCTGGCTTTCATAGCTAAAATGGGACAAACTCAGCCTTCCTCTTTCTAGCTTGCTGCCATAACCACCAGATTGTAGAGGAGGTTTAGTGCTTCTTGAACGCTGTTATAGCCAGTGAAAAGAAATCCTTTCCACTCAATTTGGACAATTCCAGGACTAGAAACAGCACCAAGAGGGAGTGTTTTATTGCACATCAAATCATTAACCATTCATGCACCAAGGAAGAACCAGGTCACTTGCCAAAAAAGTAGCTCAGTCGGCAAGACATTCAATCCTGCAAACCCATCCCTTTAATTAGGATTAAACATAGACTAAGCCTACATAATGCGATCAATACCAGCTTTTGTTTACAACAGTGGTGAAATGTACAATTTGTTACTACCGGTTCTTTGGGCATGGTTTGATAATGTGACTGGGTGGGTGTGGCTAACTTTTTCTTTTTTTTTTACTTTTAAGTAAAAGTAAGAGGTTTTTTCTACAACCTCTTTGGCCGAAGAGGTTGTTTTAAAAAATGCTTTTAAAAGCCACTGACGATCAGGCAACTCAGCTGGGATCGTTAGAAGCTTTTAAAGCATTTTGCTACAACCTCTTCAGTGGAAGAGGTTGCAGAAAAAAATGCTTTTTAAAGCCTCTGATGATCCCAACTGAGCCGCGCGATCATCAGAGGCTTTTTCTTTTTTTTACTTTTAAAAGCATTTTTTCAGCTGAAGAGGTTGTAGAAAAAAATGCTTTTAAAAATAAAAAAAAAGCCTCTGATGATTGCACAGCTCAGCTGTGCATGGGGGAGGGGGGAGGGGCAGGGATTTTTGCTACCGGTTCTCCGAACCACCTGCCGCCATCACTACCAGATCAGGTGATCCGGTCTGAACTGGGAGCATTTCACCGCTGGTTTACAAAGTTTATTTGCAAGACATGATTATCTGTTATCTGTGATCACATGGGAAATCTTTGAAGAGCCCACATCGACTTACAAATAGTTATTGAATTACAATGGTAATTGAGCCCACAATTTTAATTGTAAGTTCTGACAGTCATTAGGTGGGTCACCATGACTGATTTTATTATGATTTTTGTAGCGGTTATTAAGCGAACCCATTGTTTGCTATAAGGCGTGGGGTTTGGGGTTTTTTTTGCTAGTTTCCAGCAAAACACACTGTAAATTGCGGCCATGTGACTGCAAGGCACTGCAAACAGCCATACGTGTTGGCCAGTTGCCAAGGTCCAAAAATGCAGACTTTGTGACATTAGAACTTTGAATTCTGGGTTGTAAGGAACTTTGGGGGGGGGAGCTGTTGTAGCTTCAGGTAGTTGCTAAGTGACTGTAATAGAAGGACTACCTGTAATTGGAAATTAACAAATTTCTTCCTCCAACTGGAGTTGACTGCCAGATGACGTGTTAATCCTAAACGACCCCATTAAGATTTATTATTATTATTTATTTGTCATATTTCTATGCCGCCCACTCTCCAAGGACTCTGGGCGGCTTACACCAAAGACAGTATACTAAATAGCATATTGCCCCCAACAATCTGGGTCCTCATTTTACCCACCTCCAAAGGATGGAAGGCTGAGTCAACCTTGAGCCGGTGAGATTTGATCCGCTGATCTGCTGAACTAGTAGTCAGCTGAAGTAGCTGCAGTACTGTACTCTAACCACTGCGCCACCTTGGCTCATTCACTGCCTGATTTATTTAAAAAAAAAGTATAAATAAAATTTAAAAAAAGAAAAAAGATCACCGCCTGATAGCATCTTCCCAAAAGTTTCCTTCGCGCAACCCAATGATGTGCACAGCTATTATTTATACTACTTTCCATTCTCAAGTTCTCCATCTGGTTGCCTGTGGTTGAGTTGTAGGACAAGAGGATTTCCACGTGGCACCAGACTGTGGAAATCTCTATCCAAAGCAGCTCCTTTATTGTCTTTTGAACGGCCAGTTCCTTACATGGCCTTTTGCTGAATCATCAAATATGCGGTATTTATTCTCAAATGTATTTATTTTGTTTTGCCAAAGTGCCAACCTGGTCCAAGTTTTCATTCCCTTCTCTAAAGTGTTTGGATGACATTAACTTTAGACTTCTCTTTTTTTTCCTCTCCCTTTAAGGATTGCAGTAGTTATTTTGGGTTAAATTGATTTAAGCTATTTGGGACAGCGGTCACCAACTGGTGGTCCATGAGAAAATTTTGGTGGTCCACAGAAAAATTATTTGCATTTTTTATATTACACTAAATCAAGGGTTCTCAAACTACGGCCCCTGAAATGAACGCTTGTATTGCTGCAGAAAGTCTCCCCTTTTGAGGTCTTTTTGTGTAGGTCGGAGGGGGGCAGAAATTCCGACTCAGGGTCTGGTTCAGCCTCCTGGTGTGGGGCTTTGGGCGAAGGCTGGAGGGAAGCACTGCTGGTGGCGAAGAGCTGGAGGGCCTCGTTCCAGTGGGACTGCATCGTGGCCTGGAACTGGCTGACCATCTCAGCCCGCTGAGTCTCCAGGCGCCGGTACCTGGCCTTGCACTCCTGCAGGTCTTCCCTCTGCTTGGAAAGCCTATGCTCCTAGTCCTCAGTGAGGTGCTTCTGCTGAGCCTCCTTCTCGGTCAGATCCAACTTGAACCGAGCCAGCTGTTTTTCCAACTCTTTCTCATGGTGGCTGCTTAGCTCCAACAACTGCTTCCTGTTGGGGCCCTAAGGAGCTCGGGCAAGCAGGCGAGAAGTGGCTAGGAGGGGAAGGTGAGTAGAGGCCGGAAAGGCGCCCCTCAACGTGAGTGACATCGAGTTAGCCACACCCACCCAGTCACATGACCACCTAGCCATGCCCGCCCAGCCAGTCATTAGGCAGATCATATTAGTGGTCCGCGGGATTTAAAATTATGAATTTAGTGGTCCCTGAGGTCCAAAAGGTTGGGGACCCCTGATTTGGGAGGCCTAGTTAGACTACAGAATTAAACACAAGAAATTGATTGAACCTCAAAGATGACTTATCTCTCACCCATCACACAGAAGATGTTCTGTCTGTTTTTGCATTCTATTTCTCCAGACTTTAATGAGCTCCTCCTCCTCCTTTAATTCTGCCTCCTAAATTTCCTATCCAGGTAGTTCTTGACTTACGACCACAATTATTGAGCCCAAAATTTCTGCTGAAAGCAAAAACATTCATTAAGTGAATTTTGTCCCATTTTACGACCGCTCTTGCCACACTTGTTAAGTGACTCACTGCAGTTGTTAAGTTAGCAACATGGTTGTTAAGTGAATCTGGCTTCCCCTTTGTCAGAAGATCGCAAAATGGGATCACATGATCCTGGGACACTACAGCCGTCGTAAATACATGTGTTTCCAAGAGGGGAGATTTTGATCACATGGGGATAGCAATAGCGATAGCACTTAGACTTATATACCGCTTCATAGTGCTTTACAGCCCTCTCTAAGCTTTGACTCTGTAAAACTGCTTAGTCAGCATATTACCCCCAACAATCTGGGTCTTCATTTTACCCACCTCAGCAAGATGGAAGGCTGAGTCAATCTTGAGCCCTGGTGAGATTCAATCTGCTGGCAGCCGGTGATCAGCAGAAGTAGCCTGCAGTATTGCATTCTTACTATTGTGCCACTGCGGCTCATTATGTTGCAAATGTACCGTATTTTTCGGAGTATAAGGCACACCTTTTCCCCACCCCCCAAAAGGGGGTGAAAATTTAGGTGCGTCTTATACACCGAATGTAGCCCCACCCACCCACTGGCCCCCACCCTTTGGTCTCTGCCTCCCAGCAATTTACCTCCTTGCAGCAAGCAGCAAGAAGAAACAGCTCCTTTCAGCTTCAGCACAGCCTAATTAGTACACGTTGATTGGCTCGGCCTCCCAACTCTCAGCTGTTTTGCGTGGGTCTCTGCTGCTTGCTACAAGGAGGTAAATTGCTGGAACAGATTTTTTTTTTTTCCCTTGTGCTAATCAAGCTATGCTGAAAACGAAAATGAAAGTAAAGCAGGCTGTTTGCTGCAACCAGGCAAAATTGCTCAGAGGCAAAGGGAGATTTCTTTTTCTTGTTTTCCACACCAAAAAAAGATAGGTGCGCCTTATATTCTGAAAAATATGGTAAGTGTGAAAAATGGTCATACTTTTTTTCAGTGCCGTTGTAACTTCGAATGGTCGCTAAATGAACTGCTGTAAGTCGAGGACTACCTGTATATGGAATACTAGGTTTGCCTATGGAAGGAGACATATGGGAAGCCTTCTTCCTGACAACCAAGTCTTTAGTTCAAGGGATTGGTCATGTACATTACTCCCTCTATTTGTCTATGGAGATTCTCTGTCATCCAGGTCATAGTTGTCCCAAAGATGCATTTTCAGAGCTGAAGAAACTTCTTGGATGAGAAGCGAAATGTCTTCAAAGAAAAAAAAACAGAAAGTCCAGTTGCCTCTTGAAAAAGCACCTTTGGTATCCCCTCTATTCTGACACACAGGGACACAGTGGCTCAGTGGCTAAGACACTGAGCTTGTCGATCGAAAGGTTGGCAGTTTAGCGGTTCGAATCCCTAGTGCCGCGTAACGGGGTGAGTTCCCGTTCCTTGTCCCAACTTCTGCCAACCTAGCAGTTCGAAAGCAGGTAAAAAATGCAAGTAGAAAAATAGGGACCACCTTTGGTGGGAAGGTAACAGCATTCCGTGCGCCTTTGGCATTGAGTCATGCCGGCCATATGACCACGGAGACGTCTTTGGACAGCGTTGGCTCTTCGGCTTTGAAATGGAGATGAGCATTGCCCCCTAGAGTCGGGAACGACTAGCACGTATGTGCGAATCCAGTTCAGATTAACTTTCTAGCGGGGGGAAATTGGATCATGGTGCAATGTATCAACTAAAAGGGGACCCATAGGCAAGCAAAGCTCCTTTTAAACCATTGTTTCTCAACCTTGACAACTTTCGGATGTGTGGACTTAAAATCCCAGAATTCCCCCATCAGAAATACATGATGGTTCCCAGCTGGGAAATTCTGAGATTTGAAGTCCACATATCTCCAAAAGTTGCCAATGTTGAAAAGCACTTTTTTAAATACAATTTCCTCCCAAAATTCTACTCCAGACAAGGTTGGTCATTGCGCTGTATACCTGTTGCACAAACCACCATCTAACAACCTGACACACACCTTGTGTAGACTCTGCATTGGCAGAGATGAAGATTAAATTCGGATGCTCGAAATCACAAGGGTCTTGCGGCAACTTCTCCAAAGGATAAATGTGATTAAAAGGTGAGGACTTAACGCCTTTTAATAAAATAAGTTAGTTGGATAGGATGCTACCGGGCTCCTTCTGATTTATGGGACTTTGGAGGCACTCCCTGTTTTAGCAACTCGATAATCTGAGAAATTCTATGTTTGGCAAGGAGTTCCTGAGAACTGTTTATAGAGCTGTAACGGGATAGAAAAATAATCTCTTCCCTTATCGCGTAATCTAATAAGAGAAGACTCCATTGTGCAGGAATGATATATAGTGCTAAACTACCAAATGGCTTAGCTGGCATTTAAAACCTGCATCTGGAATCAAAGCATGTTTAAACACAAAAATGGATTGTGTGTATTTCCTTCCCACACCACGTTTTCCAGTGTTAGCAAAGTTCTTTTTTCCTTTTCTTGAAAATAATTTTATTAAAAGGTTGGAAAAAAACAATTAAAAGAATAGCAGAAGCTAAAAAAAAAGAAAAGAAAAAGAGTAAGGTAGCCTTCTACATACAAGAGTTTATTTTAGTGGCTGTTCGAAGTTACAATGGCACTGAAAAAAGTTTTTCACGCTTATGACCTTGATTAACAAATGTGAAAACTCGTCATCTCATCATCCATCTTTTAACAATAAGCAAATCAAATAAGGAGTGTCATTTCCAACCCAATGATCAGCAAAACGTCCCAACAGAACTCTAAAATATTAACTTTACTTCTTCCTAGTTAGCTAGTTTACTTTATTGATTAGTGCATGGGCCATATCAAAGAGTTCCAAACACAAATTATTACTAAAATCGGATAAAAACAATTTAAAATGGAATTGGAATAAAATACAATTAAAATAAAATTGGAATAAAATACAATTTAAAACAAAATTGGAATAAATATACAATTTAAAATAAGACTGGAACAAAATACAATACTGTAATTTAATATATGGATAGTAAAATATGACAAAATTATATTTCAGTACTTTTTCCCAGTGTTATTCCTGCACTATGGCAGGGTCCACTTAAATTTTAAAATATTAACATTACTTAACGAACATAAAACTCAACATTCTGCCTCTCAACTCTTAGCTATTAACAAAATCCCATTTAAAAGGCCTGAGAGGGTCCCAATAGGCCAACGTAAACAAAAGGAAAGAAAATAAAAGTTTAAACATAACGAAAGGAGACCATTTCTCCTTTACAGAAGTCAAGCTCCGATGGACCAGTTTTGGCACAGTTCTTATCTGATCCTTGTCCAAGGAGACCAAAAGGCAGCACAAACTTACAGTGCTGCAGGATTGAGAAGAAGAAAAAAATTGGCTGATGCTAGTCTGGCATTTGAGGATCTGTGCATGCCAGGGTGTTTATTTTTTCCACTAGGTTTTTCTCACTGAACAGCAGCACACACCTGGCAGAACAGTCTGGGCGCTGATCCTGCCAGTGGCAACAGAGGGAAAATTCTGAGTCTCTCTGAGTATTAGACTTTTTTTAAAAAATTTTGTCAAGCATGTACAAGTGTAAACATAATTATAAATACATGAAAAGGATACGAATAAAAGAAAACATTAGGACAGGGACGGTAGGCACGCTGGTGGTCTTATGCATGCCCCTTACAGACCTCTTAGGAATAGGGTGAGGTCAACAGTAGACAGTTTTAGGTTAAAGTTTTGGGAGTTTGGGGAAGAAACCACAGAGTCAGGTAGTGCATTCCAGGCGTTGATCGCTCTGTTACCAAAGTCGTATTTTCTGCAATCGAGTTTGGAACGGTTTACCTTGAGTTTGTATCTATTGTGTGCTTGTGTAGTTTTGGTTGACGCTGAAGTATTCATTGGCTGGTAGGACATTGTAGCAGATGATTTTATGTACTACGCTTAGGTCAGACCGAAGATGGCAAAGTTCTAAATTGTCTAAACCCAAAATTTCAAGTCTGGTGGCATAAGGTATTTTGTTGCGAGCAGAGGAGTGGAGGACTCTTCTCGTGAAATATCCATGGACTCATTCGATTGTATTAATGTCCGATATGCAGTGCGGGTTCCAGACAGATGAACTGTATGCAAGAAGTGGTCTGGCAAAAGTTTTGTATGCCCTAGTTTGCAGTTCAATATTACTGGAGAAGAAGCTTTGTTACTTTCTGCTGAAAGTAGAGGCACAATGAATGGCTCAGTGGTTAAAGATGCTGAGCTTGTCAGCTGGAAAGCTGATAGTCTGGTTTGAGACCCAAACACCATGCTCCTACCCACCTAGTAGTTTGAAACCATGTAAATGTGAGTAAAAAAATAGGTACCACTTCGGCAGGAAGATAATAGCGGTCCATGTACCTCGGTGTAGAATAGAAATAACAATAGAATAATAGAGTAGAGTAGAATGGAATTGGAATTGGAATTGGAATGGAATGGAATGGAATAAATTGAAATAGAATAGAATAGAATAGAATAGAATAGAATAGAATAGAATAGAATAGAATAGAATAGAATAGAATAGAATAGAATAGAATCTATATTTGGAGTGGAGAGTGGAGTGGAGTGGAGTGGAGTGGAGAGTGGAGTGGAGTGGAGTAGAGTAGAGTAGAGTAGAGTAGAGTAGAGTAGAGTAGAGTAGAGTAGAGTAGAGTAGAGTAGAATAGAATAGAATAGAATAGAATAGAATAGAATAGAATAGAATAGAATAGAATAGAATAGAATAGAATAGAATAGAATAGAATAGAATAGAATCTGGAAGGGACCTTGGAGGTCTTCTAATCCAAACAGGAGAACCTATAGCTGTGATGGCGAATCTATGGCACATGTGCCACAGGTGGCACGCAGAGCTCTATCTGTGGGCACGCGTGCTGTCACCCAGCTCAGCCAGCTGGTCGTTGGGTTTCCAAGGTGCGCATGTGTGCCAGCCAGCTGGTTGTCAGGTTTTGTCGTGCACGCCTTCCGGTTTGGGCACTCTGTGCCTAAAAGGTTCGCCATCACTGACTTATACCATATGAGTTAAGTGACTGTCTAGAGTCTAGACTCTTCTTAAAAAATCTCCAGTGATGAAGCCCCCACAATTTCTGGAAGCCAAGTTGTTCCACTGGTTAATTGTCCTCACTGTTAGGAAGTTTCTTCTCAATACCAGGTTGCTTCTCTCTTTGATTCGTTTCCAACGATTGTTTCTTGTCCTGCCCTCTGGTGCTTTGGAGAATAAATTGACCCATTCTTCTTTGTGGCAGCCTCTCAAATACTGGAATACTGCTATCATGTCACCCCTAATTCTTTTTTTCTCTAGACTAGCCAAACCCAAATCCTGCAGTCGTTCTTTAGTCTCCAGGTCTTTGATCATCTTAGATCATCTTAGAGCCTTGGTAGTACAGTGGATTAAAGCACACTATTATTAACATCTGCTGCTTGCAATTACTGCAAGTTCAAATCTCACCAGGCTCAAGGTTGACTCAGCCTTCCATCCTTTCAAAGGTAGGTAAAATGAGGACCCAGATTATGGGGGCAATAAGATGACTTTGTATAAATATACAAAAGTATGAAGGCTATTGCTTAACGCATTGTAAGCCGTCCTGAGTTTCTGGAGAAGGGCGGCATATAAATTAAAGCAAAAAAAAAAAAATCATACTGGCCACATGATCACGGAAAGGGTCTTTGGACAATGCTGGCTCCCTTAGCTAAAAAACAGAGATGAGCACTGTCCCCTAGAGTCAGACACAACTGAACAGGGGAAAACTTTACCTTTTACTTTCTGCTGAATCCTACTCATTGCTACTTTTCTTTATGGTTTTGGGATTTCTCTGCCTCCAGAGTGTACCCGTCTGGTGGAATTTAAAAGCTAGGAAGTAAGAGAGTCCCTGCGGAGTTTTACTCAACTAGTCGTTACTGATTCTAAGGGGCAGTGCTCATCTCTGTTTCAAGGCCATTGAGCCAGCATTATCCAAAGACATTTCCATAGCCAGCGTGCCACCAAGGAGGGCTGTTAACGTCCTACTAAAGTGGTACCTATTTATCTACTCACATTTGCATGCTTTCGAACTGCTAGGTTAGCAGAAACTGGGGCAAGGATCGGAAAAGCTAGGAAGGTGGCAGACAAGTCACATTTTTCCTGCAAGGCAAAAAAGAGACTATTGGGGAGTCCCCAACTTATCATCTTAAACGAGCCTGCCCATCAGAGTCGTTAAGTGGTGCTGGTCATAAAATGCATCACCCATTCAATTTTACGATCTTTGTTACAGCGGCAGTCATTAAGTGAACGTGGCAATTATGAGAACAAATGGTCTTCTATAGGGCTGGTTTTACTGAAAACTAGAAGAAAATATCTATTTGTTTGGTAAAATCATGTTTTCATGTTTATGTGATTGTGGGACACTAGAAACAGCCGTAAATGCAAGCCAATCAAGCATCCAATATGTGGTCACATGACCAGGAGCCATCCATCAGAACTTTGAACCAGGTCATAAGTCCCTGTGGGGAGATTTATTGTAACTGTTGTGACCTAGGCTTCCTGAGTCATTAAAAC
This sequence comes from Arizona elegans, assembly GCA_022577455.1. Lineage (NCBI taxonomy): Eukaryota > Metazoa > Chordata > Lepidosauria > Squamata > Colubridae > Arizona > Arizona elegans. Next base: position 12,186,969 of record JAKOOJ010000011.1, on the reverse strand, counting down.
ACACGAGTAGTCCCAAAAACCTCTTTTATTGCAAAGCTGTGAATTACGTTCATTCACAGCTGAGTCCCAATTAGTTGCAAAAAGTCCTTTGGGAGAAGTCCTTCAGGATAATCATCAATCTTTAATTCCCTTGACACGCTGCCAAAGACCTATTTGGCAAAGCCACATGGAGTCCAGAATCAAACAGAGATGCCGACTGGCAACAGAATTAACAACATTGCTTTCCTGCAAAGGGCCCACGTGCCTTTGCTCCTCTTTTAAGCCTTATGGGAGGGGCCAATCATCTCCAGGCATTACTCCTGAGTCGTCCCTTTTAACTGTTCATGCCTTCTGGCAGCTCTGGACATGCACGCACTAGGAACAGGCTCCTCCTGTTCCTCTGCCTCTCTGCTATCCGACTCTGGAGGCTCTGGAGTCCATGCATCACTCCCAGATGGTCCTGGCCCCATCGCTTACCTCCGATGCAGAGCCCTCGTCCGGGCCTTCCCCAGACTCCAGGACTGGCCCATGTTCCTCCCCAGCCTCCTTCTGCTGCCAGCTCTGCAGGCTGCTGGTGGACCACAACAGTAACTTCAAATGGCTGCTAAGCAATTGGTCATTAGTTGAGGACCTGTATGTTCCTTAATGCCCAAGGATTTAATTCTCATTCATTTTGCAATTTATGGACCTCAGCTCCTGCTATTTATTCTTAGTTCCAAGCTTAATAGTGATTCATAATCATTAAAAATTATGAAACATATTGTGTTATTCATAACCTCATTTGTATTTTGCTTCTCTTTTATTCCTGTTGCTTTATTTCTTTTCTTAAAATGTTTAATTAAAAAAAAATCTCTAGTATGTCATATGCAAGTGATGTCCAGTTTGGCCAGGAGAAGCATGGACAGTGACTTCTCATACAATAAAATAAAAGATGTTTTTTGGGATGGAGGGTGGAAAATCCTTTTTGCTGTACTTGGGCATCTTTTCTCAATTCAGAGATTTTGAAGAAGGCAACACAGTCTTTGTCTTGGAGTAACATTGCCATCTGGTGGATGCTATGGAAATAGACTAGCTTTCTTTTCTTTTTTTAATTAATGTTAAAAAGGAAACAAAAGCTAACAAGAATTCATATAAATAAAGAAAATAAAAAGAAAACAAAGAAAAAGCCTAAAGTGCAAAAAAAGGGAAAAGAAATAAAAAAGAAAAAGCTAGAATTTCTAGTAGTAGATTTTCTTTACAGCAAATATAAGTACAAATACAAAATTACCTCTTATTCTATGGTTTTTAAAAGTCTTTTTGTAGTAACTTTTACTAATCCGACTAATTAATTTCATTTTTTTTTCTGTTTCATGACAAAAATCTACAAGGGGGTTCCAGTCAGCTATAAATAAGAATATTTTCTCTAATTAAGCAAGTTAATTTAGCCATCTCTGCCAGTTCCATCATCTTCCTGTATTGTGGGTAGTACCAGACCTTTCCATTTTTTGAACATATAATAAATAATCTTGCCTCCTTCCTAAGCAAAGAGAATGGCCCAAACTCCCTCAGCCAGGCTTCATGCCTAAAGCAAGATTAGAACTCCCAGTCTCCTGGTGATTGGCCCAAAGTTACCCAACCAGCTTTCATGCCTATAGCAGAACTAGAATTCATGGTTCCTTGTCTGTAGCCTGATGCCTTAACCACTACACCAAAGTAACTCTCATATTCAGAGGCTTCGTGCTTCTGCGCACAAGCACGAAGCCAAAGACACCAGCCTGAAGATGACGAGTGGGACCTCATCAAAACGTTGCCAAGATACTCTCAATTTTACATGGAAAAAGACCCGAATACACCAAAACATACATACATACATACATACATACATACATACATACATATTTTCTAGGCTTTTTTTTCTGGCAGTCCTCTCTGAGGACTCTGGGCGGCTTACACCAAAGACAGTATACTAAATAGCATATTGCCCCCAACAATCTGGGTCCTCATTTTACCCACCTCAGAAGGATGGAAGGCTGAGTCAACCTTGAGCCGGTGAGATTTGATCGGCTGATCTGCTGAACTAGCAGTCAGCTGAAGTAGCTGCAGTACTGCACTCGAATCACTGTGCCACCTCAGCTCTTATTTTCCCAATGCCTTTGAATCAGTGTTGATTCTTGGCTACTGCCTGGTCAGGTCCCGGTGGTTTTGTGGGCAGAATTGTAGAAGTGGCTTGACAATGGACAACTTCCAGTCTCAAGCGGCTATAAAGCCTTTTAATTCTTGGGTTGGATCCCAGCAAATAGAATCCATTGGCTGACAAAGCATTAACAACCTCTCCCCAACTCACTATGGCACCAAAGCATTCGGGGTTGCCGGATTTGAAAAGGCTGTTTAGGAAAAAGAGCAAAGAAAATATTTTAAAGCAGTTTTGGTCTCTTTCATTGTTGCCAAATGCCAGGCCTTTAAAAGAAAAGCCCTACGACCTTGCAAAGGGTTGTTTGAAATCAACGGGGAGTCGTTGAATCTAGAGCAGTGTTTCTTAAACGTGACAACTTGAAGATGCGTGGACTTTCGACTCCCAGAATTCCCCAGCCAGAATTCTGGGAGTCGAATTTCACGCTTCTTCCAAAGTGCCAAGGTTGAGAAATGCTGCTTTAGAATAATTCCCCCTCAGATACTGTGGTAATAAAAACAAGGAAGATGGGTTATTTTCAGGGGTGAAATCCAGCAGGTTCTGGAGAACCGGTAGCGGAAATTTTGAGTAGTTCGGAGAACCGGCAAATACCACCACTGGCTGGCCCCTGAGTGGAGTGGGAATGGGGATTTTGCAATATCCTTCTCCCAGGAGTGGGGTGGGAATGGAGATTTTGCAGTATCCTTCCCCTGCCACACCCACAGAACCGGTAGTAAAAAAAATTGGATTTCACCATTGGTTCTTTTCTAAGGAACGCCATGTGATGGAGGTAATCTTAACCCTCATTAAGGTTTAAAAAGGCTGGATCCCTGCCTAAACACAGAATAAAATCTCCGCAGTGTACAGGTAGTCCTTGATTTACAACAGTTCATTTAGTGACTGTTCAAAGTTACGATGGCACTGAAAAAAGTGATTTATGACAATTTTTCACACTTACAGCCATTGCGGCATCCAACTGACTTAGCAAATGACTCATATTTCTGACGGTTGCAGTGTCCCAGATCACATGATCTCTTTTTGCGACCTTCTGCCAAGCAAAATCAATGGAGAAAACCAGATTCACTTACTGTAACAACCGGGCTATTAACTTAACAACTACAGTGATTGACTTAAGAAGTGTGGCAAGAAAGGTCGTAAAATGGGGCAAAATTCATTTAATTCATTGTCTTGCTTGGTAACGGAAATATTGGGCTCAATTGTGGTCGTAAATTGAAGATTACCTGTAAAGCAACCGGGTTTTTAATTTGAAGCATTGATACTCTTCTGTTTGACATCAACGGCTCCCCAAAGATGAGAATGATACATAGGAAACTAGCTTAATATCAGGGCTGGGCTGCTTGGGTTCGGGAGAACCTCTAGCTAAGAGTCTGTGCAGTTCGGAGAACCCCCAAATCCCACTCCTGGCTGGCCCCGCCCACCCCACCCTGCCCCTCCCAGGAGTCCCCACGTGGCCCATTTTGGATGCAGGTAAGTGCAGGGCATGCGTGGAGGCTCGGGGAGGGCAAAAAACAGGCCTACCGGAAGTTCGGGAAGGCCAGAAATGGGCCTGTTTCAGACCTCCAGAGGGCCTCCAGAACCTGGGGAGGCCATTTTCGCCATTCTGGAGGCTCGAGGAAAGCTCCGGAGCCTAGGTGGGCAAAAACACACCCCGCCCCCACCGTGGTGCAGCAGGCTGACTAGGCCACGCCCATGCCCATCCAGCAATAAGAGCCTTATTGGCGCAACAGGCTAAAGTGCTGTTAAGTAGCACCAGCTGCCTGCAATTACTGCAAGTTCAAATCTCACCAGGCTCAAGGTTGACTCAGCCTTCCATCCTTTCGAGGTAGGTAAAATGAGGAGCCGGTTTGTGGGGGGCAATAAGCTGACTTTGTATAAAAAAGAACACCGCTTTGGGGGGGTGGGGGAGGAAGCCCTCCTAAGCAGGTATATACAAAAGTATGAAGGCTATTGCTTAATGCATTGTAGGCCACCCTGAGTCTCCAGAGAAGTGGCATATAAATCGAACCAATAAATAAATAAATAAATAAACCGGGCAGAGAACCCCTTGCTAAATTTTTTGAAGCCCACCCCTGCTTAATATTGCCTACTCACTCTTTCCTCAAACCAAGGTTGTTTGGATGAGGGCTAGAGAATCTCAGAACCTGACACGTTTGAAGGATACCAAGTCTGAGTCATCCAACTGCATCTGTACCTTTAGAAGATTCTAAATTCAGATTTTGCTCCTTTTTCCCCCTCTTTCTTTGGCTAGAATTGGCCAATAGCTCTGGTGGCTGAGTCCACCATTCTTTTTCAGAAGACAGGGGTGCCCCCAGAAGGTGATTATTTAATTAATTAATTAATTAATTAATTAATTAATTAATTAATTATATTTCTATACCGCCCTTCTCCCAAAGGACTCAGGACGGTGTACAGCCTGATTAAAAGCACAAAGACAAACGAAATTTAAAAATAATTTAAATTATTAAATAATTGGCTCAATTATAAAATGATGCGTTTTTCTCCTTCATCTCACATCACCCTGCCAATGCTGCCTTGTTTGGATGATCTCGAAAGCTCACTCTTTTCTAAAGTATCAAAAAGCATAAGAACATATTGAAATCATTTTCTTTGGAAAGGCCTTTTTCCAAACTCAAAATGAAAGAGTGAAAAAAAATCTTGCTTAAGCATACATGTTTTGGCTGCGTTATTATAGTGCAAGAACTTAAACGGACAAAGATTTTTGCGGGGATATTTATGTGATCCTCGCTAGAGCCGTAAATGGGGCAAACGTTTGATGTACAGTTCAACTCAAAATTTCCACTAACAACAAAAATCATTCAAGAGACCATTTGGGGTTTTTTTTCCTATATAAAAATATTTTTAAAAGTCTTCTTAGCTCTTCCATGCCAACTTGGAGTTAATTCCACCAATGACATTGGCCTCTTTCTGCTGGCATTTGATTTGCTTAAGTGGTTTTATATTAGTTGAAGGGGAAAAAAATTAGCATGGGCCAAACCTTTGAAAACATTATGAAGTGATGCTGGATCTTAGACCTGGATTAAGATAAGAATGAACAGAGATGAAGGAAAGGGAAAAACAGAATTATTATTGTTAATAGAGTAGAGTAGAGTAGAGTAGAGTAGAGTAGAGTAGAGTAGAGTAGTAGAGTAGAGTAGAGTAGAGTAGAATAGAAGAATAGAGTAGAGTAGAGTAGAGTAGAGTAGAATAGAATAGAATAGAATAGAATAGAATAGAATAGAATAGAATAGAATAGAATAGAATAGAATAGAATAGAATAGAATTTTTTATTGGCCAAGTGTGATTGAACACACAAGGAATTTGTCTTGGTGCATATGCTCTCAGTCTAAAAGAAAAGATACGTTCATCAAGAATCATAAGGTACAACACTTAATGATAGTCATAGGGTACAAATAAGCAATTGAATCATACTAGGAAACAATCAATATAAATCGTAAGGATACCAGCAACAAAGTTACAGTCATACAGTCATAAGTGGGAGGAGATGGGTGATAAGAATGATGAGAAGACTAATAGTAATGTAGACAGTGAATAATTTGACAGTGTTGAGGGAATTATTTGTTTAGCAGAGTGATGGCGTTCGGGGAAAAACTGTTCTTGTGTCCAGTTGTTCTGGTGTGCAGTGCTCTATAGTGTCATTTTGAGGGTAGGAGTTGAAACAGTTTATGTCCAGGATGCGAAGGATCTGTAAATATTTTCACAGCCCTCTTTTTGACTCGTGCAGTATACAGGTCCTCAGTGGAAGGCAGGTTGGTAGCCATTGTTTTTTCTGCAGTTCTAATGATCCTCTGAAGTCCGTGTCTGTCTTGTTGGGTTGCAGAGCCAAACCAGACAGTTATAGAGGTGCAGATGACAGACTCAATCATTCCTCTGTAGAACAATATCAGCAGTTCCTTGTTGCTATTATTATTGTGGTACCTAGCCCGCCTTTCTCCCCAGAGAGAATGAAACTTCTACAGATTCTTCCGTGATTTTTTTTTCTTTAAAAAGTTGCTTAGACAGAAGCCATTATAGGAAATGAGTTTCAATTTTGCATATTGAACAGAAATACAAAGTATTCCCCTCCGAGTGGCATGCTAATTGTTATTGCTTTTAAGGGACTTTGATTTCTACAGTGAATTTGTGACACTCCTGAATGTTGTCATTTACAGACGGAGAAACCAACGATGATGAAATTTGGGAGTCGAGTCTGAGTTGTCATGTCACCATATAGAAATCTTGCCCAGACCCCCAATTGTCTCAGAGAGATGCAAGTCTATAGACATGTCAAGTTCAGTGTTATGTATGTGAAACATCTCAAAACTTGAAAGCAGTGGTGAAATCCAATTTATTTTACTACTGGTTCTGTGGGCGTGGCTTGGTGGGCATGGCAGGGGAAGGATACTGAAAAATCCCCATTCCTGCCCCACTCCAGAGGAAGGATACTGCAAAATCTCCATTCCCCCCCCACTCCAGGGGACGGATACTGCAAAATCTCCATTCCCTCCCCACTCCAGGGGACGGATACTGCAAAATCACCATTCCCCCCCACTCCAGAGGAAGGATACTGCAAAATCTCCATTCCCCCCCCCCACTCCAGGGGACGGATACTGCAAAATCTCCATTCCCTCCCCACTCCAGGGGACGGATACTGCAAAATCACCATTCCCCCCCACTCCAGAGGAAGGATACTGCAAAATCTCCATTCCCTCCCCACTCCAGGGGACGGATACTGCAAAATCACCATTTCCCCCCCCCCCCACTCTGGGGCCAGCCAGAGGTGATATTTGCTGGTTCTCCGAACTGCTCAAAATTTCCACTACCAGTTCTCCAGAACCTGTCAGAACCTGCTGGATTTCACCTCTGCTTGAAAGATTATTCTCAGCTTAAAGGTGAGCCGTTTTGAGATCAGAACAGTGTCAGAAAGTTTCCAATATGTTGAGTTTTTGATGATCTCAGAGCTTGGTTGTTTTCTCACCATTGTCAGGTTAGGTCAAAACGAACGACTGAGTTCAGAGACAATCAAGAATTCAATTGATCAACCTTGAGCTACATATCTTCTCTCCAGGTTGGCCCTTCCGATAAGCTCCAAGTGACCCATTTCATGCATAAAAGCCACTGTTTGGAGCTCAAAATGGTTCCAAATATTTTTCCACAACCCGGAAGTCCTTTTTGAAGTCTTCTTGCTTTGGAGTAGTGATGGTTAACCTTTTTGGTGCCGAGTGCCTAAAGCATGCGTGTGTGCAATTGCACGTGCGCGTGGCCAAACCCCCAAAATGCAATGCAAGTGCCCCCCGCGCATGCACCCTGCCCCTCCGCATCCCATTTTGGCTTCCAGGTTGATGCAGGCTTTCCCTGTTTTGGCTTCCAGATAGGTGCAGGCTTTCGAGGCTCAAAACGGGGCACCGGGGGCCCCATGCACCATTTTGGCTTACAGGTTGGTGCAGGCGGCCTTCCAGGCCCAAAACAGGACGCAGGGGGTGTGTGCAGGCGCATGAACCCCCAAAATGCAATGAGAGCACCACACACACATGTGCATTACCCCCATGCATGCACTCCGCTCCCGCACATGTGCACATGCGTGTCCTGCATGCGCCCCACCCCCCCACACATGCGCGGCAGAGACCTGAAGACCAGCTGGCTGGCAAGAGGCATGCACACATGCGTGCTCGAGCTGGGCTGCCATAGGTTTCGCCATCACGGCTTCAGAGCAGGGGTGAAATGCTCCCGGTTCGGACCGGATCGCCCGATCCAGTAGCAATGGCGGTGGGTGGTTCAGAAAGCAAAAATCCCTGCACCCCCCATGCCCAGCTAAGCCGTGCGATCATCAGGTTGTTTTTTTTTTTTTACTTTTAAAAGCATTTTTCTTCTGCTGAAAAAAATGCTTTTAAAAGAAAACAAAAGCCTCTGACGATCAGCTGGGATCGTTAGAGTCTTTTAAAGGCATTTTTTTTACAAAGCATTAGAAAAAATGCTTTTAACAGTAAAAAAGCTGGCCACGCCCACTCACATTACCCACCACTCCACCAAGCCACGCCCACAGAACCGGTAGTAACAAATTTTACATTTCACCACTGCTTCAGGACTTGCAGCAAAGGGCCCTGCTGTGTTAGGGAAAGAGCTGAGGACTGCCTCTCTCTGCAAGTCAAAGCTTGCCTTCTTTGGCCTCTGCCAAGATGCTCAGCCTACCTTGAGTGATGTGTCCTTCATGTCTTCACAGATATGCTTCCACTGCTGCCGATGGACCTCAAGGGGGAACCTGGACCACCGGGAAAGCCGGGCCCGAGAGGACCACCTGGGCCACCAGGCTATCCTGGGAAACCGGGCACCGGGAAACCAGGACTTCATGGGCAACCTGGACCTGCTGGGCCTCCTGGCTTTTCCGGCATCGGCAAACCTGGTCTTCCAGGACTTCCGGGAAAGGCTGGCATGAAGGGGATGCCAGGGCCGGCAGGGGAGATCGGCCCACGAGGAGACCAAGGACTGCGGGGCTGGCCAGGGCCACCGGGATTGCCTGGGCCTGCTGGACTCTCTGTGAATGGAAAACCAGGCCCAAACGGGGGCCCGGGGCTCCCTGGATTCCGGGGAGAACCTGGGCCCAAAGGAGAACCCGGCCCACGAGGCGAGCGTGGAGCAAAGGGCGAGAATGGCGTGGGAAAGCCCGGACTGATGGGCCCCCGAGGTAATGGGGGACTGCCTGGCCCTGCAGGACCTCCCGGACCTTCCGGCCTTGGGAAACCTGGCCTGGATGGGTTGCCCGGGGCTCCGGGGAGCAAAGGGGACTTGGGGCTTCCGGGTGAGCCAGGGCTCAGTGGACAACCTGGGCCTATGGGCCCTCGTGGTCCTCCAGGTCTGGATGGCACTGGACTGCCTGGCATAGCTGGCATGCCGGGTCTGCCAGGCCATTTGGGGCCTAAAGGCGAACCTGGCCTGCGTGGCCTTCCAGGGCTGCCTGGCGCTATAGGGTATGGGAAACCAGGGCTCCCTGGCTTAAAGGGGGACCGTGGGCAACCAGGAGTGCCAGGAATAATTGGTGACAAAGGGGAGCCTGGGATGGATGGAGAGCCAGGGGAGATGGGGCCCCATGGCCTGGCTGGGGTCCCTGGCCCTCAGGGCGTCATGGGTTTGCCCGGCAAGCATGGGCTCCCCGGCCCAAAAGGTGAAGTAGGGCCAAGTGGGCCTATAGGACCCCCAGGTCTGCGGGGAGACCAGGGGCCCAATGGTTTTGTGGGCAAGCCGGGGATTCCTGGGGAGAGAGGGCTCCCTGGTGCCACAGGGATGCCTGGCCCAATGGGTCCCAAGGGGGAAGGTGGCTTCATGGGGCTTCCCGGGGCCCCAGGCTCTTCTGGACCCCATGGGACCAAGGGAGACGCTGGGATCCCAGGCCAACCAGGCCTCAGAGGCCCTTCAGGAATACCAGGTTTACAGGGCCCCTCGGGTCCCATGGGCCCCCAAGGTTTGACAGGCTTGAAAGGTGAACCTGGGCCCCCGGGGGCCCCTGGAATCAGCAGAGTTGGAGAGCCAGGCATGATAGGTCCTGCTGGCCCTCCAGGGGTTCCTGGCAATCCTGGAATCATTGGGCTCCCAGGACCCCCAGGACCGCCTGGGGCCCCAGGAATATCGCCTGTCAAAGATTTTCAGGGCCACCATTTGCCCGACGGAAATGTTGACGGAGCAGTGTTGGGGAACGGCAAGTCCGGGAAACCCCAGTTCGGCCGAGGGGAACTCTCTGCCCAAATGTTGCCAGCTTTCACCGCCATCCTGAGCTCGCCCTTCCCAGCCTCAGGAATGCCCGTAAAATTCGACAGGACTTTGTACAATGGGCAGAATGGCTACAACCCAGGAACAGGCATCTTCACTTGTCCCATTTCTGGCATCTATTACTTCGCCTATCACGTCCATGTGAAAGGAACCAACGTCTGGGTGGCCCTTTACAAAAACAACGTGCCAGCCACCTACACTTATGATGAGTACAAGAAAGGCTATTTAGACCAAGCGTCGGGCAGCGCCGTGCTTGAACTCAAGGAAAACGACCAAGTCTGGATCCAGATGCCGTCAGACCAAGCCAACGGTCTGTACTCCACCGAATACATCCATTCTTCTTTTTCCGGATTCCTTCTCTGCCCCACATAACGGCTGTTGGGAGTTGCTCTTTTCTCCCCTTGAGTCATAAACTTGTCTTTTTTTGAAAAACAAAAACAAAAAAATATAGGAAAGTCACTGGGAAGGATGGTGCGAGCCACGATCGCTTTGACCCAGCCAAGGAGAGCATCCGGGAAAGAGAACCGTTGTTGCTGGACCGCCTGGGGATTCGGAATTTGATTTATCCTTATGGCGGCATGGCCTGGCAAGCCCACAGATGCTGCCCGTCATGTCTTTGGGGCCCTTGAAAGTCCGAAAGGGTTGGGGAAACCGTGCCAACAAAAGTCACTTTTAACATAGTTTTTTTTTTCTTTTTAAATCAGCTTAAGACACCACCTTCCTTTGTTTAGGTCTTTTAAAATGTGATTTTGGTCGACGCCTGAGGCACAACGAAGACCCAGAAGGGTGAATTATGAAATTGTGAAATGCTTTGCTTTAAGCATCTTTTACGCAAGGCTCTGTGTATTTTTAAAGCATCCAGTTTGGTGTTTATGGGAAAAGGGATGACAAAGGAACTCTTTTATTTCAAAGCCATACAGAGATTTCTAAAAGCAACTGGAAAAAGCCAGACACAGTAAATTATGCGTTTAATAGCCCAGGGTTATATAAACCGGTCAAATGCCCATCAGGTGCAAGGCAGTAGTTTAAATAAGTAAATATACTTCTATGAATATCTGAGTATTAAAGCACTGCAGATATTGCTAATTTTATATATATATATATATATGTATATGTATATGTATATGTATGTATGTATATGTATATATATAAAAGATTGAATTGTGTTAAGTTCAAACACCTTGTTACCGTGTTTCCTCAGGATCTGCAGACTGTTGACGAAGGTGGCAGTACCAAACTCCATACAATATTTGATATCTTTTCTTTAAATAAAATTCTTGATTTCCCTTCAGTGTAATTTCCACAATGGTGCTAAGTAATATTTTCCTAATATTAGCTCCTGTAAAAGACATTTTGAGTAGTGCAATATCCTTTTTGAAAAAAAGAAAAAATTTGCAAAAATTTTTTGGGGTTTTGCAGCGTTGTTTTTTTTAAAAGTAGCCATCTGTACCCCTTAAATGCATCCGAAGAATGTATTTAAATACATCCGAAGAATGTATTTTTGTCATCCGAAGAAATAATAGCACATGAAAATACGCTAAGGATTCCTTTCTGCATAAATGGTGGAGAACATAGATGGATTTAATTAACTATTATTTTTATAGATCCTGAAATGGCCAGAGCAGCTTAGTGTGTTTTTCAACACACTAAACATACATACACATACATACATACATACATACATACATACATACATACATATATATATGCATACATACATGCATACATACATACATTTAAACAACTTGACTGGAACAACAATTGCAATCAATGCTGAGTTTGTTGACGAACATTCTAGATTGGCACGAGTGAAAAAACACCACACCTTGCACTGTAAAAAGAGCAGCAAAAGAAAGCTGCTGGGGGATGAAATATTTGGGTCATCTGCTATTACAAATATTCTACCAACTGCCTTTTTTCCCCTTCCCATCCCTTAAAAAAAAAAGTGACTTGAATTGTCTGATTTAGGTACAACAAAAGAACAGGCTAATGATTCTAATTCCATCTGGTTGTTTTCTAAATTCCTGACGATGACAATAATCCTAATGGCACACACTACTTGCAAAAGAACTTCTTTATTTTCACCTTGGTTTCCCTCAGGCTAAAAAAATTAAAGGAGCCATGATGGGTGGGCCCATCTTCTGTGTGCCTAATACTCAAAAGGCCAGTTTTAGAGGCTTATGTTCTTGTTTCAAGCGTATTTTCCTGTGGAGAAGAGCCTTTCGGTCCTCCTCATGACACCCTTCGTTCAGAAAAAATATGTTACCGTTTAGCAAAATCTGAAGTGGGAGAAAAACAATGAAGTATTCTAAGAGCAGAAGAGAATAACATAAATCCAGGTTTTTGCTCTAGGTGCCCAGAGCATCATTTATTTGTAGCATGCTCTACTGCACACAAAGTCTTTTCTTCTTCTTTTCTATGTACACAGGTAGTCCTCAATTTACGACTATAATTGAGCCCAAAATTTTCTAATGGTAAGACAGTTGTTAAGTGTCCCTTTTACAAACGGTCATAAGTCACTTTTTTCACTGCTGTTGTAACTTCGAACAGTCACTAAATGAATGGTTGTAAGTCGAGGACTCCCTGCATGGGTCATTTGTGTGCTGACAAGGCACAAAACAAAGTCAGTAGACAACATTTACTCCAATGTCAAAAAACGGGGGAAAGATTTCCGAAGTTTTACAACCTGATTATTTTTTTCTCATACAAAGCATGACCCTTCTGTATGTTAACGCATTATAAACGTCACAAAAAAAGCAGCGGTCACATACAGGACGATGAAGCGTGGGCTGAAGAGGCTAACCAGCAAACCATCCTTAGCTTATCTTTGTGGACATATACAGCATCTAATCTTTTGTCAGAAAAGATTGGGGGTTTTGGCGTTTGGGAGGATTTGTACGAAGTTGAGTTGCAGTCAGCCGAAAACAGAGGCCTGGAACGTCCTCATATACCATGGGGATATCAGATATCCTTAAAAAAAAATTGTGCTAGTATCTTTGTTTCTACTATATAGAGGATTTTTTCCCCCGTTTTGTAAATACTTATGTTACATGCACTGTTCATAGTAAATTTTGTTTTGAAATGCACTCTTGTTTTGTTATCAGAAACTGGCCTTCACTTCTGAGCTGAAATTACAGTACTTGATTGTATTTGATCCAACTTCAATAAATCTTATTTTACAGAGATTTATTTTATTTCCAGTAATCACCTACAAATACAGATATATATACTGTATATATGTATAGCTACCCATCTTCAGGTCAGTACATTGTGAAAGAAAAAAGAAAAGAAAAGCAGATGGTTTGTAAGCCAACATGCATGCAATTACCTCTTGTTTAAGGACCAGATGGCCTGAACTCTTGGGGCAGTCCTTGGGATTCTTTTGGTTAATCAAAAGGAGTGAAAACAGAGAAGTCATCTTTTTGTCAATTACCGTATTTTTCAGAGTATAAGATGCACTTTTTTCCCTCCTAAAAGAGGCTGAAAATTTGGGTGTGTCTTATACTCCGAATGTAGCTTTTTCAAAGCTTTTTTTTAGCTCTTAGGAGGCACTAGCAAGTGAAGCGATCTCCATGGTTTGCCTGCTTTTCTCATTGCTTCTCTCTCCAAAGATCAGTTGTGCTTTAGAAGCTGTTTTTTATCCCCAAGCAGGGGATAAAAACCAGCAAACTAGTGTGCTGAAGCTGACCAGATGTAGGATGCTAGCCAAATGAATACCTGGTAGGCAGATTTTTTTTTTTTCTATTTTCCTCCCCCAAAACTAAACTGCGTCTTATACTCCAGTGCATCTTATACTCTGAAAAATACAGTAGTTTGTTCAGGCCAGGAGAAAGCCAAATCTACACACCTGGCCTGGCTTTTCCCCCCAAAAAATCTCTCTAGGATTATGATCTCTTGACCAGCTTTTTATTTATTTATTTTGCCCCGCAGTGAGACTTACATGGGCTAATAATACTTTTGTCTGAAATCTTCTATAAAAGAAGTTCTTTGTTAAAAAGAAAAACATTGCTTTGAATCTCTTATCACTTTGATTTTGGGGTGTCCCTGGTGCTCTCTGAGCTTGTTTTCTTCCAGACATTTATTTACCAAGCCAGTTAACATCATCAGTGTAAACAGGGAACGGGGTTGGTTGGTTTTCCTTTCTATCTTCAGTCCAGAAGTTCTTATTTTCCGTTTTTAAAGTGCTTGTGTATTAATGGCCCAATTTAGCATGCATCTATGCCAAGTTGTGCACATGTCTATCTGTAGCGATATGATTTGTTTCCTTTGTGACAATTGGGAGTTTTTATCCTTTTTCCCCCTTCTTCAATAACTGAAGACAGGGTAAAATAAATCACTTCTCGATTCCTTCCCTTGAATCCTTCACTTTTCCCTAATGGAAATGACTCTACTAAACTCCTCATAGACTATTAACTGTTAATTTGATTGCCTTGTGTGCCATTAGCCTCAATTACTTTTGTTAAAACTCCCCATAGTTTGTTAACTGCTTATTAATTTGATTGTCCTGCGTAGTATTAACCTTAAGTAGAACTGATTACTAATTAGACTTTCACTTTTCATCTTCCAAAATGCTTAACCTTGATTAACAGGGGCTATATCCTAACAAAACTGGAACTGCAGGAGGCCACAAATCCACCTGTGTAGTGAACAGTGTGTAACTGATCAACCCAATGTGCCTTTCCTGGTTTCTGTTATCCAATGCATTTTGAGCTACACTGCAGTAAATTCCTTAGTACCTCAATTTATTTATTTATTTATTAAATGTATATGCCACCCATTTCATTATTGAAGTGACTCTGGGAGTTTGCAGAAATGGGATTAATACCTCTATTAACACCACCATCCCATATACCTGGTACTACCAGAGGTGGACTGATTGGGCAGGAAGTAGTTTTATAATATATTCTGGCCCAACTTGTTGCGTAGAGTAACTACCGTATTTTTCGGAGTATAACACACACCGGAGTATAAGAAGCACCTTAGTTTTTGGGGAGGAAAATAAGAAAAAAGCTGATTGGCAGGTAGATCGGCCTCCTGGAAAACCCCCAATCAGCTGTTCCCAGAGGTGAATTTTAGCAACAGGTTCCTTGGTTGTGAGCTCTGAGCCTTGCTTTTTTTTTTTGGTTTTTTTTCTGCCTCTGAAAGCCTCCGAAACAGAGCTTCAGAAAAAACCCTCTGAAGCTCTGTTTGGGGGCTTCTTTTCTGAAGCTTCGTTTCTGATGCTTTTTTCAACCTCTGAAACCTCCGTTTGAGAAGGTGGACGGGGCTACAATCGGAGTATAAGACGCACCCAGATTTTCACCCTCTTTTTTGGGAGAAAAAGGTGTGTCTTATACTCTGAAAAATATGGTACTCATGAAGCCATCGGAGACACATCGATCCATCTTAGCTTTTAAAACGGTAAAATTTATTAATGCCAGCATTACGTTTAATACATTTCTGGTATTAAAGACACAGGTTCCAATTGCCCATAGAAGCAGCTCGGCCTGATGACTCTCAATCTAATAGTGGGTTGAACTGCAAACTTACATACTTGTCCTTTGACTTTGTCCAAACTTAAGTCTTCTGGGGTGAGGAAACTGTCATGAAGCCAATCTGCTGCAGAGAGAACCCGCCGGTACAATGAACTAAAGAGAATTTAAGATTGTAACCAAGATGTTATTAAGATGTTATTACAAACATTTCAAAATTAGGAAACAAAACAGCAAGAGGAGAAAAGAATGGGTGAACAGTGACTATGCGGCTGAAAAGAATTGGCACTTCTGAACATGCAGCTACAGCAGAACCTTTGGCAGGGAGCCATTCACTTATGGCAGAGGTCTTCAAACTTGGCAGCTTTAAGACTTGTGGACTTCAACTCCCAGAACTCCCAGCATAACTGGCTGGAGAATTCTGGGAGTTGAAGTCCACAAGTCTTAAAGCTGCCAAGTTTGAAGACCTCTGCACTATGGCCTGGGCATTCTTTGGAGGAATAGAGACTCTCCTATCGTGGACATGATTCACTTCCTTTGGAACATGATGCAAAACTACAGACCTGGTTACTGGATGTCAAATCCTCATTCCTGGCTCAAGCTGGCTGGTGGTAGAGTTCGTACAAGCCATCGGCCAGCTTCTCTGTCTCCTCGTAGGCTTCACAGCTCTCTCTCCAACTTTGGGGCACCTGCTCTTCCCCATAAAATGCCCCTGCAATGGCTCCTGCCATGGTTGCAATCGTATCCGTGTCCCCGCCCAGTAAGATGCAGTACATAATGGTCCGTTGCAGAGAGTTGTACCTATCGGGAACATCTGGGTGAGATTCCATGCAACGCAGGAATGAGTAGATTGCAGTGGGGACAGAATTCAGGGCTTCGATGCCGTTGCCTGCATTGAATCAAAAGGTTCCATTACTTTTAGAGAACAGAGCCATGGTGGCGCAGTGGTTAGAATGCAGCCCTGCAGGCTACTTCTGCTGACTGCCAGCTGCCTGCAATTTGGCAGTTCGAATCTCACCAGGCTCAAGGTTGATTCAGCCTTCTATCCTTCCACGTTTGGTAAAATGAGGAGCCAGATTGTTAGGGGCAAAATGTTGACTCTATAAATCACTTAGAGAAGGCTGTAAAGTGTTGTGAAGCAGTATATAAGTCTAAATGCTACCGTGTTTCCCCAAAAATATGACCTAGTCTTATATTTTTTTGAACCCTGAAATAAGCAGTTGGCCTTATTTCCATGCGTTCAAAAGCCCGATTGGGCTTATTATCAGGGGATGTCTTATTTTGGGGGAAACAGGGTATTGCTATCTAGTTTTCTGCCACAAGTAAATGCAAAGTGAACCAGAAGACATATAAAAAGAAATATTATATATGCACCAACGTCCACTGAGTCTTGTTTACCTATCCAGGGATGACCTGGAAATAAGTCGTCCAAGACTACTGAAAGAATGGAAGTACAGGTAGTCCAAGGGTGAAATCCAGCAGGTTCTGGAGAACCGGTGGCGGAAATTTTGAGTAGTTCGGAGAACCGGCAAATACCAATCCTGGCTGGTCTCAGAGTGGGGTGGGAGTAGAGATTTTGCAATATCCTTCCCCCAGGAGTGGGGAGGGAATGGAGATTTTCCAGTATCCTTCCCCTGCCATGCCCACCAAGCCACACCCACAGAACCAGTAGTAAAAAAATTGGGTTTCACCACTGAGGTAGTCCTCAACTTCCGACCACAACTGAGCCCAACATTTCTGTTGCTAAGTGAAACATTTGTTAAAATGAGTTTTGCCCCATTTTATGATCTTCCTTGTCCGAGTTAAGTGAATCACTGCAGTTAAGTTAGTAACACGGTTGGTAAGTGAATCTGGCTTCCCAATATGACTTTGCTTGTCAGAAGAGTTGCAAAAGGGGATCACATGACCCCGGGACATTGCAACCATCATAAATAGGAACCAGTTGTCAAGCATCTGAATTTTGATCATGTGACCATGGGAATGCCGCAATGGTCGTCAAGTGTAAAAAAACAGTCATAAATTCCTTTTTTCAGTGCCATTGTTAATTTCAAATTGTCACTGAACAAACTATTGTAAGTCGTTTCTGTTCTGTACAACAGAAACAACGTCTAAGGCTTGGCCCTCTATGCTCTGCCCTCAGCAGCAGCAATTTTAATGCCAGGCAAGAGCTCAACAACTGTTTGTACTGGGGTAAAAAGTACCAGTCTCCACCTTCACAGGAATCGTAAAGAAGAAGCCAAACCGTAGGAATGGGGCCCATTAAAAAATATCTACAAGGTCACATCAACATAACCAAAGTTTTGGAGAAGTCCAAAAGTACATTTATGCCATTATTTTTCTTCCATTCAATCATGTCCAATTCTCAGAGACTGCCTGGACAAGTCCCTGCAGTTTTTCTTAACAAGAGTCGGCATAAGTGGTTTGTCATTGCCTCGTTCCTGGGGCTGAAAGAGGGGGACTGGCCCAAAGTCACCCAGCTGGCCAAAAATGGAACTAGAACTCACAGACTCCCAGTTTCTAGCCTGATACCTTAAACCACTAGACCAAACTGGATATCTATGCCAACGTTACACAGATATTATTACGGGTTCCAAACATCTAATAACTGGAGATAAACCTCCTCTAAATGCAGAACTTACGCTGCCCAGAGTCACTTTACTGAGGAGATGGGTAGCATATAAATTTAATACATAAATGAGAAATTTATTTTAATCTTAAAACACTTTTTCCCTACTACTATTGCAACATCCTGTTACTGTGATCTTTAGGTGGCCAAATAAGCACACTATATCATTGTTAAGTATCTTCTATCTCCTCTTTCTCACAGGCATATAAATGTTGCAGCATTCATGGTATAATGAGCAGGAATTAAGGTTTTGTTCATTAGTCCACCATGCTGCTGACTGAAGGTATCACATCTAAGTTATTTTCTATTGAAGATGCTACCGTCTTTCTTCTTCTATTGAAGATGCTACCGTCAAACTGTGAAGGGCGAGTTATTTCTTATAATAATTTCATAATTCCCTGCTAATTAGGAATGTACTTACCTAATTCTAGTAGCACGTCTGACCTGGACACGGTACCCTGTTCCAAAAACTCTCTGATCTTCTTTAAACGCTTTGAAAAGGGTCGGTCCTCGTAGCCCAGCCTGAAGAAAAGAGGACACAGAGGTGAAATATTTCTGGGTGCTGCCCCCTCATGCGATAAGGTTAAGATGACTGTTCTTACATTCGTGCATCAGCCACGGACTTGTCATCAGCCTCCACGTCTTCCATTTGGCCTATCAGCTGATCCAAAAACTTGTCCCGGTTTGACTCCCCGCAGAGAGCATAATGGACTGCCAAAGCTTGCAAGATGGCTCCGTTGTAACCCAAGGAGTTTGCGTGGGTCAGCTCAGCACTCAGTTTAGCAAACTGGAAAGAGAGAGAGAAAACAACAGTTTTAGAAAAACAAGGAAAACTTAAAAATGAGTCCTCAACTTACAACCATTCGTTTAGTGACTATGTGAAGTTTCAACAGCGCTGGAAAAAAATGACTTCTGACTGGTCCTTGCACTTATGATTGTCACAGCTTGTCACAATCTTTTGTGACACAAAGATTGTCACAAATGGTCACATGATCACCATTTATGGCCTTCCAACAAGCAAAGTCAATAGGGGAAATCAGATTCGTTTAACAACTGTACGGTTCACTTAAAAACTGAGGCAAAAAAAAAAGATCATAAAATCGGCCGCAGCTGGGATTGCTTTGCTTAGCAACAGAAGCTCTGTTCCCAATTGTAGTCATAAGCTGAGGATGGCCTGTATTTGTTTTGGCTACTACTGGCAGCACAGAGGAAGCGCTATAGCACAACCACATAAAATTCAGATACGTCAAGCATGGTTTTTAAGAGTGAGTTATTTCATATAAAGATAATCATTAGAGGCAATTTTAAATTTTATCAATAATTTGATGCAATCAACAGTCAGGGACAATGGGAGTCTAGAATTTAAGATTTTTTTGTTTTGTTTTTTTAGTCTTTTTAAAATGTTTTGTTTTTCATGAGGTCATGTACATTTCTTTGAGATCAGGGTCTCCAACCTTGGCAAATTTAAGCCTGGCGGACTTCAACTCCCAGAATTGAGTTGGGAGTTGAAGTCCTCCAGGCTTAAAGTTGTCAACGTTGGAGACCTCCGTTTTAGATCGTGACAAAGAAGGCTGATATCCATACAACTACAAATAGTCCTCGACTTACAACAGTTTGTTTATTGACTGAAGTTACAACAGCACTGAAAACAGTGACTTATGACCATTTTTTACCCTTACTACCTTTGTAGCATCCCCATGATCATGTGATCAAAATTCAGATTATTGGCAACTGATTCATGATCGTTGCTGTGTCCTGAGGTCATGTCCCTTTGGTTGGTATCGTATCTTGTGGCAACTTTCTAAATTTCTTTTTCAGCTTCATTGGTTCTAACATAATTTTTATGATTTTTCCACATACATCAAATATATCAAGCTAACTACTCAAGGCAGTAAAGTCTTAATCAAAGCTTAGTGAATAGGCCTCATTAAGGAGATTTGTTTATACTTGTTTGCCTGACCTTGCAGGGAAAATGAATTACAAATCAATAAACAGATTTTCATTCGAGAACTTCTGTCTTAGTCATCCTAATGTGAAAGGCTGTGATCTCTGATTTCAACCAAAAACAAAGGATGAAACCCATTCATGGGAGGCAGAGAGAGAGGAATTGATAAAAATAGCTGTGTTTTCTTATCTGAACAAAAGAGCTCTGAACAGACTACGGATACTTAAGGAGAAGATCTGAAGAATTTCTACATGATTGGCATGTACATCTGTTACGCATGTTTAACTTGCTGGTTCTTAGATGGACACCTAAAAACAAGATATGCCAGATATGCAGAATGTGTGTTTAAGGAAAAGTGCACTGTGCATTTAAGCTAGAATAAGTCCAAAATATGACTTAATTTGTTGAACATCTTGGATGAACACCTTCTCCATAAACGTGTCTAAATCTCCTTCGTAACTCAACGCACTATTGATTTTCACAGCATTCCTTAACGGCTAATTTGATGGCTCTTCTGGAAAAGAAAATCCATATGCTGTTCTAATACTGCTCCCTAATGTTTACATCTGATGCCATTGCTAGACTTCTTGGCATTAGAAATCAACTGTTTCAATGTTATTCCTTCTCTGAGAGTATTTGCTAGGAAAAGGATCGTTGACATACCCTTCACAAGACTGCATTCCTTGAGAATTTTCACCTCAAGCAAGCCTAATGGTAGCTACAAAGCAGGGGTGAAATTCTACTGGTTCAGGCAAAACACTAGGGATTATGCGCATCAGTTTGTCGAACCAGTAGTAATTACCCCTCCTTGGCCCCACCCACACCCGGCCAGTCGCCGCTCACCTCTTCCGGACGCTCGATATTCCACAGAATTCAATGTTAAATGCAGCAGAAAGAATGCTAACTTTTCTCCCTCGGTTCAGAACGGAGCTGCTGCAGGCTGTCCCTTTAAGGTAGTCCCCAGGAGGGAGATATATGGGGGTGGGGTGGGGGGGAGCAACTAGAATGGACCCATTTTCGTGAAAGGCAGGAAAATGGGGAAGGGGATTTTCCTGCCTGTCATTCATTCCTCAATCTCAGCACAAACTGAGGGAAGGATGGTAGGCAGGAATATTCCCCTCCCCATTTTCCTGCCATTCGCGACAAGGAGTGGCTGGGAGGGGAGGGGCTGATGAGAAGCGCCTCGATGTGAATGATGTCAAGTTGGCCACGCCTACTCAGTCACATGACCTCCCAACAAGCCACGCCTACATAACCGGTAGGGGAAATTTTTTAATTTCACCCCACTACAAAGGCATTCAATTTCCCAGAAATATTGGCAGACCATCCATGATGGTAGTAGTAGACCGATAAAGGAGAATATTTGTAGCTCAGGGTTAAATGAACAGTCCTTGGTACTCTGAGCTTCGTTGTTTTCTTACTGATGTTATCAAGTTCGGGTAACGAAACATCTGCAAGAAAACAAGCAAGCTCAGGTAGAAGGAGAAAGAGAAAATGACAAACAAAAAAGAACAAAATTCCCGGACAGCCCCTTATATGTGGTTCCAAACTACAGGTAGTCCTCAACTTACAACATTCATTTAGTGACCATTCAAAGTTACAACGGCATTGAAAAAAGTGCCTTGAGACCATTTTTCACACTTATGACTGTTGCAGCATCCCCACAGTCATAGGATCAAAATTCGGATGCTTGGCAACTGACTCATATTTATGACGGTCGCAGTGTCCCGGGGTCATGTGATCCCCTTTTGTGACTTCTGACAAGCAAAGTCAATGGAGAAGGCAGAGTCACTTAACAGCCCTGCAACTAATTTAACAAATGTGACGATTCATTTAACAGCAAGGAAGGTCGTAAAATGGGGCAAAACTCACTTAACTCATTTACCAACAGAAATTTTGGGCTCAATTGAGATTGTAAATCGAGGACTACCTGTAGCTAATTTGGGGATATAAATTGAGAGACACCACCACCACCAAGGCATATCTTAGCTTGCTACATCCAACAGGATTGCTGTGTGTAAATGCTTTCAAGTGCTGTTCAAATAGTTGGCGTGGCATCTAAAACAATTAACTCACCTTCTTTACATCTTGAACATCGGAGTAAGCTAATGAAATGCCTGCTACTCTCATGGCACCACCATTCCCATAGGAACCTTTCCCGTTAAACTGCTGCCTTGCTGGCTCAAACACATCTCTGCATTTAGGACTAAGCAGTTTCTTGAATACAGTCACCACACCGCCTCCATAGGATCGGTCAGGATCCTTGTCATATTCTTCAGCAAACCTGATGGGAGAAGACTGGTTACAAAATAATCCATTTGCATTCCATCTGCTTGGAAAGATGCTAACAACAGTAGAAGAGGGCTTTATTAAAGATCAAGCCCTAAGGGTGTTATTTGGAGGATTTGTTTAATCCAGGTAGGGGGATATTAACTGATTTTAATGGTTTTAAAATTTTGTAAATTTTATGTGTTTTAATATGGCTGTACACCACCCTGAGTCCTTCGGGAGAAGGGCGGTATAGAAGTCTAATAAAAGTAAAGTCAAGTCCACGGCTCTGTAATTAATTCTAGGATTTCGATGATTTAGCCCAATCGCCTGGATTTGCATAACACACAAGACAGGGCGGCATAAAAAATTAATAACATTAAAAAGCAGTTGTTCATGTAGATGACCAGGCTAAGCCTGAGGGAGGGGTCAAATGCGTCATCAGTCATGAGTCGCTTCACGCCCACAAGAGATCTTGAATTCCTTGGGCTCTTATCTACCACCAATTTGCTCTGACCGTTAGTAGCTCAGATTCTTGTAGAGAGCACAAGCTTGCAATAAATCTTTATACTCATTTGAATTGCCTAGAACAGGGATGTCAAACCCAAGGCCTCGGGGCCAGATTTGGCCCACAGGTTGCTTTGATCTGCCCCTGGGGCTGCCCTGGAAACAGCGAAGGACTAGCCCGCAGTGCCTTCCGAGCTCTGTTTTCCCTGGCAGAGGGTTGCAGGAGGCCGTCGCAGCCGAAAACGGAGCTCAAGAGCCCTTTTTTGTTGGCATTGCGCTTGGGCGCCCCAACAAGAGTGATGCTGAGCTGGCCAGGCCCACCCTGGCTTCCCTAGATCAAACACAACCCTGATGCGGCCCTCAATGAAATCAAGTTTGACACCCCTGGCCTAGAATGATCTTCTGATTTCCCTGGCACTTGGCAGTACATGTTTAAGTGTGTTGTGCAAGGATAAATCCACATCAGCCTATTCCTGATGAGTGTTTTACAGCTGTTCCGACATTACTTTACACCTGGATTCATAAAATACAGGCAGAGCAATAAATGGGACTTGTGCTGAAGAGAATTCAAGATATCAAAGAGTATCTGGGATATTCTGAGTTTTCTGCCAATACAAAAGAGGTCTGGAAATGCGATACTGCTTATTCCTTGAGATTAGAGAGACCGGTTTCATTTTCTCCACCATACCAAGCAAACCTCTTTAAGGCAAATCTCATTTATATTCAAAGTTGAATAAGGCCAGATTGCACAAACTTAAATTTTCATGCCATCAAATTCATACTTCTACCTAATCCAATAGTATTTCTACTGTCTGAAAACAGCCACATGCCTTACCTCTTTGCCATATCCACTTCATCAAAACCTCGCTTGGCCAACAGTGACCTAACTAGCGAGTGGGCCATGGCTGTGTCATCGCTGTAATAGAGGATTTCTAGGGAGCAAACAATAAAGCAATATATATTATTCACGGAGAGTATATATGCAAACTCACATATTTTGTTTCTATTTTCAAAGAATGCCGCAAATGGTCATAAATGCAACCCAGTTGCCTACCACCTGAAATGCAGTCACTGTGTGAAGGGATGTCATTGGAATTTCCAATCCCAGGAAGGCCTGCCATAAGTTTGAATAGTTGCAAAGCAATTGGGGATAAGGACTACCGTGTTTTTCCGAAAACACAATCCACCCCAATAATAAGTCCAACCCTAATTTTCAGGGGGTGGACCTAGTATTACTCTTATCCTGAAAATAAGCCCGGGGGGGGGATGGGTGTAGCCAGCACGAGTGGCGGTACAGGCGTGCAAGGGGGCAACTGTTTGGTTGCAGCTGCAGCCTGCTGGCCCCTTGGGGCAGCGCAAATATCACTTTTGCCCTTCTCTTTGTGGGCGCAGCGCTTCTGCTTGTTGGGCTGCTTCCTTGAAGCCGGCAGCTCTGTGGCCAGCTGCTTTGCTTTTTCCCTTTTTGGGAGGCTCAAGGGAGGTTTTTTGATGAACGGGAGGAAAATGGGGAGGGGGATTTTGCTGCCTGTCATCCATTCCTCAATTCATTCCGCTGTTCTGCCCCAGCTCTGGCTTTCCAAGGATTGTGACACACACCAACGGCCCTTATCAAATTTATAATGTACCAAGAATAAACAAAGTCCGGCAAAGGTTGGCAACCAGCCCAGAAAACAAGATACGATAAGACACTCACTCTCCAAATGCTCTGTAATAATTACACATTGTTTCCAGCAAGAAATTATGATTTAAATAGGCTAAGGGAGTGGCCAATTATCCTCAAACCTTACTCTCGAGGAGACCTCCTCCTCCTGAGTAGCCACTCCTGCCTTTTGGCAGCCCTACGTGCTCGAGCATTGAGGAGAGACTCCTCCACTTCACTCTCTCCACTTGAAGGAGCCTCTGGAGGTTCTGAAGGCCCTGGCTGACTCTCTGCCTCTGGCACCACATCCTCTTCAGCCTCCTCGCTATCCGATGCGAGTGCTGGCTGTGCAGGCTGCTGGCGCGACACCACACCAGCCTCCTCTTCATCGGGATCAGCCACGATCCATGCAGGCCGCTGGCAGGCCACAACATCTGCACAAACTGAGGGAAGGATGACAGGCAGCAAAATCTCCTTCATCATTTTCCTCCCAGTCACCAAAAAGCCTCCATTCCGAACACTGAAAGTTCGGAATGGAGGCAACAGTGTGTCCATGGCGCATAAAGCTCAATGGGTCTGGCCTGCTGCACCTCAAAAAAAGTAAGACCGCCTCGGAAATAAGCCCAAGTGCTTATTTTCAAGTCTAAAAGAAAATAAGACTCGGTCTTATTTTCTGAGAAACACGGTACCTATACAGAGGCATGAGTAAATATGAAACTCCATTGCTAAGCCTCTGAAAGGCTGGAGACTAAAAAAAAAATCTTTCTGAATTTAATATGAAGATTCAAAGGGAACCTTACAGGCTTTGGATCAAACATACAATGTTTACCCAAAACGGAGACTCTTGAAAAGCAGTCCATAAACTGAGTGTTTACTCCTTACCTCACCTTAAAAGTAAACAGGAATGTTGCCTTAATTTTTCTTTTCAGCTCAACAGCTAAAAGTGAATCACAGAAAGAAAAGCTGGACAAAGTGAAAGAGGACAAATTATTTCTAGCATTGTGGCCACAAAGTGACTAATCCATCTCTTCTTAGGCTACAATTTTATCATGTTAAACACTGGAAGGTTAATAAAATATAATCAATTTTAATTTTAACAATAGCACTTAAGATTTATATATCACTTCACAGTGGTTGCAAGTCAAAGACTACCTGTATTCAAGTAGTTGAAACTGCATTGTACAGATGAGAAATTCTAGAATCTTCTCTCTTAGGGGAAAGGTCTTTTTTTTAAAAAAAAAAAAAAGCAACAGCACTTACACTTATATACCGCTTCACAGTGCTTTACAGCCCTCTCTAAGTGGTTTACAGAGTCAGTTTATTGCCCCCAACAATCTGGACCTCGGAAGGATGGAAGGCCCAAGTCAACCTTGAGCCTATGAGAATCGAACTGCTGGCAACCGGCAGTCAGCAGAATTAGCCTGCAGTACTGCATTTTAACCATTTGTGCCACCAAACTCCTAATTATGTTATGTTTTAATTGTATTTTAAAAGTACAGAATTTTAATATTTGAATTATCATAGCATAAAATTGTTTTAATTATAAGTTTTGAAAATTCAATAATTTAAATAAAATCCAATAATACTTTCAGAAGTTTGGCTGATGTTTAAGAAACATTTTTTATTAAATGCAATCTGGCAATACTGCATTAATATTAATTAATTAATTAAGGAGCCTTGGTGGTGCAGCGGACTAAAGTGCTGTTAAGTAGCACTTAGCTGCCAGCTGCCTGCAATTACTGCAAGTTCAAATCTCACCAGGCTCAAGGTTGACTCAGCCTTCCATCCTTCCGAGGTAGGTAAAATGAGGACCTGGATTGTGGGGGCAATAAGCTGACTTTGTATAAAAAAGAACACCGCTTATAGGGGGCCGAAAGCCCTACTAAGCAGGTATATACAAAAGTATGAAGGCTATTGCTTAATGCATTGTAAGCCGCCCTGAGTCTCCGGAGAAGGGCGGCATATAAATCGAACCAATAAATAAATAATAAATAAATTGCAACCTAATTTTCAAACAGAACATGATAATTATGGTAAATAATGTAATGGTAGTGTCACTAATAATGGTGGCATAATTTCTCCTTGCCAATAAAGGGGTAGTTGTCTCATTGATAAGTCTACTAATTTGTTTAATGAATATAAATTTGGCAAACTGACATGAATATTCTAACTGTAGTCACAATAACTTAACATGCAAGTATTGCATTACTGATTTAAGCAAGCTTTCATGAACCACTTATTTGGCAAGATAGAAACCACAGCAATAAATTGTTCCTCTTTGCAAATCCAGGCAGTGATTCCTGCCCTCTTGGTGATGCAATGTTGCCACACATTTAACCACACGACTTTTATCCTTCTTAGTTAGCTGTAATTACAAGAACAGTGGAGAAGCCAGCAAAAGCAGCCTGAACCTTTTATCTGGAAGGGTCCCATCCCCCTCCCACCTTGCCCGTCCCACCCTATGAAAGGAACAAGAATTAAAACAGCAGAGTTTTAGGCCTAACCACAATAATAAAGAAATAGCACTTAGATTTAGATACCGCTTCACAGTGCTTTAGAGCCCACTCTAAGCGGTTTACAGAGTCATTGTCAACTCTGAAGCGAACCTGACTGGGGTCATTTTGGAGGCTTCAGGGTGGCCAGTCAACATATTGCCCCCCACCACCCCACCCCGGCAACAATCCGGGTCCTCATTTTACCCGCCTCGGAAGGACGGAAGGCTAAGTCAACCTTGAGCCTGGTGCAATTTGAACTGCCAAACTGATAGCAGCCAGCAGATATATTATATTAATTATTATTATATTTTATAATATTATAATTATATTGATATTATATATTATATTATATATTAATTTTATGTGTGTGTGTGTATATGTATATATTTATAAGTATTATAATAGTTATTCATTAAAATATTAAAAACAAAATAAGGAAATGAAATATATAATAAGGAAATTATATTATATTATATTATATTAATTCTATTCTATTCTATTCTATTATATATTATTATATATTATATTGTTTTATATATGTGTGTGTGTGTATGTATATATTTATAATATAAGCATTATAACAAAGTTATTTATTAAAATATTAAAAACGAAACGGAAAAGGAAATGAAATGACCGAATGAAAAAGACAAGGGAAAAGGTAAAAGGTAAAATAAAGAAATGACAAAGCCAATAAAACAAAATCTGTGTGGGGGAGGGGAAGGGGGAGGGGCCGCAGGGAGGAATCCAAGCACAGCCTCCTAACTGCTCTCCTCAAGAGATCCAGGCCAGGCCCCGAAGGCAGCGACCCACTGGATCCCCGCAGGCCTCCCCGCCCTGCTCACTCGGGACACGGCTGCCCTCAGACTTGCCGCCGCTCTCCTCGCCGGGCTCCGCAGCCGGGCCTTGCCGAGGCGGCGATGGCAGCGGCCGCAGGGCAAGCACGAAGCGGAGCAGCTCCGGCGCGCTGACCGACTCCCGCGCCTCGAAGTCGCCGCCCAGGCAGTCGCCCAGAAGAGCCCCGAGAAGGCAGCCCCGGCAGCGGCTCCGCGTCAGCTGAAGCACCTTCGCCGCCATCTTGCGCGAAGGAGGGGCGGGGCTTCTTCCCGGCTCCGCCTCCTTTTTTTCCTTCTCTTCCGCCCCCAGGTGAGCCGCGCTGTTCCACGAAGCCCCGCCCCTCTCACTGAAGCCCCGCCCCTTCTCAGAACTCTCGTTCGCCGGCCAGCCTCCAGTCCAGATGTGCCTCCCCGGTAGCCAGATGGGAACCGGGGAAAGTTAGAAGTCCACTTTTTGGTCCTCCGTTAACGGAAATTCTTATTACAATTCTTATTACTACTATTAAAAATTATTACAGGTGGTCCTCGATTTACAACCGTTCATTTACAACAGAGGTCCCCAAACTTGGCAGCTTTAAGACTGGTGGACTTCAACTCCCAGAATTCTCCAGCCAGCTGGCTGGAGAATTCTGGGAGTTGAAGTCCACCAGTCTTAAAGCTGCCAAGTTTGGGGACCCCTGATTTACAATCATTCATTTAGTGACCGTTCGAAGTTATGCTGTCCCTGGAAAAAAAAGCGACTTAGGACCACTTTTCACACTTAACGGCCATGACGGCATCCTCGAAGTCACGGGACCAAAGTTGGGATGCTTGGCAGTTGGTTCACATCGGTGAGGGTTGCAGTGTCTCCAGATCACTTGTGGATCGCACCTTTTGCGACCCTCAGACCAGCAAAGTCAAGGGGGGGAGCCAGATTCACTTAACAGCCCGGTTATTAACAACGGCAATGATTCGCTTAACAACAGTGGCAAGAAAAGTCGTGAAACAGGACAAAACTCAACTTGGCAAGATAAATTTTAGTTTCAGTTTTGGTTGTTAAGTTGAGGACTACCAGTATTTTCCAGCGTTTACCTGATCTTTCTAGACCAGAGGTGGGCAACTATGGCCCTTTTATGACTTGTGGATTTCAATTCCCAGAATTCCTGAGCTAACATGGCTGGCTCAGGAATTCTGGGAGTTGAAGTCCACAAGTCATAAAAGGGCCATAGTTGCCCAACCCTGTTCTAGACTGTTGCGCAACAAGATCCAATCTGATTTAGCCTTCTGTTTGTGTAACTCTCATCAGTCAAGCTCCCGTATATTCTTACTTCGTGAATTGTTTCCTTCCTCCTTACTTTCCCTTGGCAGATTCATAAGAATGAATTTATTTCCTGATTCCAACCAACCACTTCGACCCAGGTCCCTGTGATCATTGGCGCTTTCTTGCAAAACCCATCTTGAAATTTGGAAGACTGAAGTACTTCAGGATCCTGCTTAAGTAGACAAAATTAACCTCATCTTTAGAAAGGAGAGAAAACTCTTAAATGGGATGGAAATTCAGGAGTTCCCCTCCTACAGATTTTTCTCCAGCACCTGGCACTAATGAAATGTCTAGCTGTGCACAAGTTGAAGCAAGCTTGTCAGAAATCTCAACTAGCATCAAAAACCACTCCTGAATCTTAATGGCAGCCTTTTTAATTAGTTATCCAACTTTTTTTCATGCAATATACCAAAGCTGTGAGAATCAAATAAAGGGCAAATACACAACTCTGAGAAGGGGCAAAGAGAAGATGACTTGAATTATTCTAACCCAACGCAGACCGTAGCCTGGCTTGGTTGGAGATCAATCCTGCAAAGGTCTACGAAATTCTCAGATATCCTAGGCCAGCTCCAGTTGCCGGCTTTTGAGGGGCGAAAGAGTACGGTTGGTTGTGCGGTTGAAAGTGTCCACCTCTGGCACAAATTTCTCAGCTGGAACCGTCAGCTTTCGCCTGCCATCCATGCATTTGTTATCCAGCACCAGAGAGTTCATCTTGTAGGAAATATCTGTCTGGATGCGGTACAGGTGTTTATAGAGGGCATCCAAAGCATCCCTGCAAAAAAGAAGAGGAGATGGTCGCAGCTTCATTCCAGGTGAACTAAAAATTGCAAATCTTCCCACTTCAATCTTATTCTAACATTTACTGGGACAAAAACAGGAAACATCTGAAACTAGTAAAAGGAAGTGATCAACACGATTTCCCAACTGATACTGCAAGATCATCCCTTCCCACCACCACCAAAAAGCAATTCCCCTTAAAGAGAAAAGTATGATGGACCAGAAGTTCCCCCCACCCATAGGCAGATTTCTTGGCTGATGACTATTTTACTAATACAGCTCCATGAAGACAACATGTCCGTGAACACACTGCTAGCAACTATTGTTTATCATGGACCTAGGGATAGTAGGACAAGCTTTTATATATCTCTCAAAATAGGTTAGACCAAATGAAATTCTTTCTTTCTTTCTCTTTCTTTCTTTCTTTCTTTCTTTCTTTCTTTCTTTCTTTCTTTCTTTCTTTCTTTCTCTCTCTCTCTCTCTCTCTCTCTCTCTCTTTCTTTCTTTCTTTTTTGAGGCATCGTGGCTTTATAACACCAGAGATGGTTTCTGCTCTGGCGGTTCAAGTCCTAGGACTGTGTGGCAGGGTGAGCTCCCATAACTCTCCTCGGCTTCTGTCCACCTAACAGTTTGAAAGCATGTTCTATGCAAGTAGATAAATAGGTACCACTTCAGTGGTAAGGAAACGAGCTGGTGCTCTGTGCAGGCAGGCAGTTTCCTAACAGCTCTGAACCTTCCTGCTTACAGTGCCCATTTCTGAGGCAGCTCCAGGAAGGGAGGGGGCCTTGGTTGACTCCACAGGAAGAACTGCTCATCTTTCTCTTTGGTGCGAAGCCAACTTGCCTAAGATAAATAGACTTCAACTCATCCTGGCTGGGGGATTCTGGGAGTTGAAGTACACACATATTAAAGTAGTCAAGCTTGATAAATACCGTATTAGATGTGGGACACCTTGGAAGCATGCAAGTGTGTACTATAACAAGGCTGGTACCTTGGCAAGCAAAACTGCTACTCTGCAATAGTGCTGTGCTCTTCTGGCTATTGTAATAATTCCATATGCTAATAAATATTTGTTTGTTTGTTTGTTTATCTTTTATGTCACCCATTTTACCTAGAGGAACCTCTAGGTGGCGTACAATCATAAAAACAAGATATGTATTGATTTGATTTGCAATCAGATTTAATTATTTCACAGGTAATTATTGCACAGGTGGGCAACTGCAACCGCAGGGTCACAGACAGCCCACACATCATCTTTTTGCAGCCTTAGGCGTCCCCTCTGCCCATTGCCGAAAACTGAACTCACAACTTCCTGCCATGCTCGGAAGAAAATGCACAAAAACTGCACGAAAATCCTTAACTATATCGCAGTTGAAAAAAATAAAGTGGAAATAAAATCCAAATCCTGCAATCTCACTGATTTATTTTATATAATCTAGTTTGCTTTGAGGCCCTCACTCAGCCTCCTCCCTTCCCCCTCCCTCCCTTGTTGAGTTTTGGCCATGTTGTGGCTAAAACCTGAATCTTCTAAAAGCCACCAAATCACTTTGCAGACACAACACACATTTATTAAGCACGCAAATAATTACACTTTAGATAAAGTTCCCAGAAAAGCATTGGCAGCTTGCTGAGCAGCCCTGAGCAAAAACAGAACCACAGCTTACATACCTTTTATCCTACTGCATTACAAAAACAAGACAAAGTCAGATGTGGTGTAAATTGTAGCATGACATAAGCCAAATCCCAAAATCACAGCCCCCCTCTATTTGGAAGCTAAAGGCAAATTAACATATAATTGGCTTTGAATTAATACCATTATAGATCTGTCATGACTTCAGTTCAGCTGATGTTTTAACATCGTGTTTAACACGATGGAGGCGGGTGGTTCGGAGAATCGGTAGCAAAAATCCCTGAGCCGCACAATCATCAGAGGCTTTTTTTTTTTACTTTTAAAAGCATTTTTTCTAAAACCTTTTCAGCCAAAAAAAAAGCTTTTAAAAGTAAAAGAAAAAGCCTCTGATGATCACGCGGCTCAGCTGGAATCATCAAAGGCTTTTAAAAGAAAAAAAAACCCCTCTTTTTCTTTTAAATGCCTCTGACGATCCAAGCTGAGTTGCCTGATCGGCAGAGACTTTTTTTTCTTTTAAATGCCTCTGACGATCAGGCAACTCAGCTTGGATTGTCAGAGGCATTTAAAAGAAAAAAAGTCTCTGCCAATCAGGCAACTCATCTGGGATCATCAGAGGCATTTAAAAGCATTTTTTACAACCTCTTCGCCAAAGAGGTGGTAGAAAAAATGGTTTTAAAAGTTTTTTTTAAAAATGGCCACGCCCACCCAGTCACATTAAACCCTCCCCCAAGCCACGCCCACAGAACAAATTTTAGATTTCACCACTGCCTTACACAATCTTCTTAATATGGCCTAAAATTCCTATATGTTTGCAGCTACATAAACAGGAGAGGTTCTCCATGTTTTTAAAGCATGCTGCGTGCAAAGGTGTTAAAATTCATCAAGTATATCATACTTACCATTCGTACTTGTGGATAAGTCAACGCATGGATAACCTGAGCCTTGTATTTAAACCAAAATAGCACCACCCACAGATAATACGATCCTCATGAAATTTTCATGTTTTAATTTTCACCATTGGCTTATCTGCAGGTGGTGCATTTTTCACAGTATTTTGGTTAAAAATTCGAAGGTTGCTTTATGCACGAATGGCTGTATACACAGATATACACTGGATTTATATTGTATTCCTTTGAGTCAGTTTTTTTATTCCTCATGACTGCCTAGACAAGTCCTTGCAATTATTTTGGCAAGATTTCAGAAATGACTTGCCATTAACTTCTTCCTTGGGACGAGAATGAGTGACTGGCTCAAGGTCACCGAGCTGACTTTGTGCCTAAGCTGCAACTAGAATTAAAATATACACTACAACTTACTGTGACTGTGCCATTTTTTGCTTTAATGCAGCTATTGTGCCTTCTAGTTGATGAACTTCATCTGTTAATCCATGCTGAGCCTAGAGTTAAGGACACAGAAAGCAAGCAATTCAGGGTTCAGAAATAGCAAAGGCCAGACTGACTAGAGAAGTATAACTCTTTCCATATTACCACCTCCTGCTATAAAGAATTGGGTTCCGCTGTTGTGGTCCGCCAGCAGCCTGCGGAACTGGCAACGGAGTCAAGACAGTGAGGAGGCTGGGGAGGAAGATGGGCCAATCTTGGAGTCTGGGGAAGGCCCCGACGAGGGCTCTGCATTGGAGGCAGAGATGGGGCCAGGGCCATCTGGGAGCGATGCACGGACTCCGGAGCCTCCAGAGGCAGATAGCAGAGAGGCAGAGGAACAGGAGGAGCCTGTTCCTAGTGTACGCATCGCAGAGCTGCCAGAAGGCAAGAGCAGCTAAAGCAAAAAGGACGACTCAGGAGTAAGGCCAGGAGATGATTGGCCCCTCCCAGAAGGTTAAAAGAGCAGCAACAGCTCTTGGGATCTTTGTAGGAAAGCAACATTGCTACATTTGTTTCTTGTCGAAGTCTCTTGCTTCTGAACTTTGTGGGGTTTTGCCAAGTAAAGCCATTGGCAGGGTGCCAAAGAAGACAAAGGTTGGGAATTAATTTGGACTAAGCTGAGAATGAAGTAATTCTCAGCTATTCTAATAAAATATGTTTGTTTAGGACTGATTGTGTCTGGTAGTAACTACTTGGGCCTAAGTCACAACATCTGAAGAGCCTTGGTGGTGCAGTGGACTAAAGTGCTGTTAAATAGCACTTAGCTGCCAGCTGCCTGCAATTACTGCGAGTTCAAATCTCACCAGGCTCAAGGTAGACTCAGCCTTCCATCCTTCCGAGGTAGGTAAAATGAGGACCCGGATTATGGGGGCAATAAACTGACTTTGTATAAAAAAGAACACCGCTTAGAGGGGGTCAAAAGCCTTACTAAGCAGGTATATACAAAAGTATGAAGGCTATTGCTTAACGCATTGTAAGCTGCACTGAGTCTCCGGAGAAGGGCAGCATATAAATCGAATCAATAAAATAAATAAACATCCGCAAGTAGTCTTCAACTTAAACTGCGGTCATAAGTCAGGGTGGCCCCATGACTGGAAGTAATTTTACAGGCTTTTTCCTGGCAGTCATTTATTTATTTATTTTTTTATTTATTGGTTCAATTTATATGCCGCCCTTTTCTGGAGACTCAGGGCGGCTTACAATGGGTTAAGCAATAGCCTTCATACTTTTGTATATACCTGCTTAGTAGGGCTTTCGGGCCTACCCTAAGAGGTGTTCTTTTTTTATACAAAGTCAGTTTATTGCCCCCACAATCCGGGGCATTCATTAAGTGAACACAGCAGTTATTAAGCAAACCCATTTATCTGTGGGTGTTTTTTCCTCCACTAAATGGCAAAAATGCCAGAAAGCGGCAGAAAACATCACAAAACATGGTCATGTGAACACAGAACACCATGAACAGTCTGACCCACCTGACATGTAGTCACATAACCAGGGGGGAGGGACTTAACAATGGCCAGGGGTGTTTCATGGGCCATAAAGTATCAACAGCAATAGCACTTAGTCTTACATACTACTTCCTAGTGCTTTACAGCCCTCTAAGCGGTTTACAGAGTCAGCCTATTACCCCCAACAATCTGGGTCATTTTTACTGCCTTGAAAGGATGGAAGGATGAGGCAACCTTGAGCCTGGTGAGATTCGAACTGCCAAATTGCAGGCAGCTGGCAATCAGCAAAAGTAGCCTGCAGTACTGCACTCTAACGATTGTGCCATTACAGTTCATCTTCCATGGCTGTTGTAACTTCAAACAGTTGTTAAACAATCGATTATTAAGTGACGATTACCTGTACAGAGAACAGCCACCGCAATCTTCTTGCATCTAAATTAAGTGGACCCTAGGATTCATCCTAACTAGAATCCTCCACAAAAGCACTTGTGAAGTCCTTGGTGCTCTCTGAGCTGGGTTGTTTTATTGCAGACATTTCATTACCAAACTGGGTAACTGTTGTGGTCCGCCAGCAGCCTGTGTAGCTGGCAGTTGAGTCGGAAAGTGAGGAGGCTTGGGAGGAACATGGGCCAGTCCTGGAGTCTGGGGAAGGCTCAGATGAGGGCTCTGCTTCGGAGGCAGAGAAAGGGCCTTCTGGGAGGTACGTGCTGCCTCCGGAGCCTCAGCGAGGCTCCGGAACAGGGGGAGCCTGTTCCCAGTGCGCTCATGCGCAGAGCTGCCAGAAGGCAAGAACAGCTAAAACAAATGGGACGACTCGGGAGTAGGGATTGGAGATGATTGGCCCCTCCTTAAAAGAGGAGCAAAGGCACGTGGGCACTTTGCAGGAAGCAACGTTGTTAATTCTGTGCAGTTTAAAGCCTGAAGCTCTGTTTGATTCTGAACTCCGTGTGGATTTGCTAATTAGGTCTTTGGCAGCGTGTCAAGGGTGATAAAGGTGGGTGACTATCAGCCTTATCCCGAAGGACTCTTTACAACTATTTGGGACTCATCTGTGAATGAACAGAATTGAGCTACAAGCAGTCTCTTCTATCGGTATCTACATCTCTTTCATGGAAATGCTATGCTTTCTCTCCACCTTCGTGCATAATCACAAGGCCCAGTGTAATTGTTATTTCTGATCCCCACTGTTGCCTTTCTAGCCTTAAAAGCATTCTCTACCTGGTCGCGGCAAAGCTCCATGTTGGGACGGTAAGTCCGAGTCTCCAGGCGAGTGTGAGCCAATTTCAGATTGGCCATTTTCCTTCGGAGATCTTCCTCCAGACGTCGAATGTCCTCCTCCATGTCAGCAATTTCTTCCAATGTCTGGAAGAGACACAATCATGGTTTGCTTTCAGAAACACCATACAAATAGAGCGTTGAAAGCATGGGTGACCAATTCCCTAGAATTTTTCCTGGCAATTCAAAAATGCCGCCAACTCCATGTAAAAGGCAGGCGTAGGAATGGGGTTACAGCTCACATTAGGATACATATTACATGCAGGAGGTCCTATGGTAGGACCAAGAAAGATTTGGGCCAGACTTCAGGAGAAACTAATGCTACGTACATATTTTAAGATGTATGGAGCAGAGGTGGTATTCAGCAGGTTCTGACCAGTTCTGGAGAACTGGTAGTGGAAATTTTGAGTAGTTCAGAGAACCGGTAAATACCACCTCTGACTGGCCTCGCCCCCATTTATTCTCTGCCTCCTGAGTCCCAGCTGATCGGGAGGAAATGGGGATTTTGCAGTAACCTTCCCCTGGATTGGAGAGGAATGAAGATTTTACAGTATCCTTCCCCTGCCACTGCCACCAAGTCATGACACACCCACCAAGCCACGCCCACAGAACTGGTGGTAAAAAAAATTTGAATCAGACCACTGGTATGGAGCTCTGCCTATGGCAATCTTCTGGGACACTTCAAGTCCCAGAATTCTCAGCAATGGCTATGGTGGCTGGGGAATTCTGGGAGTTGATATTCACACCTCTGCAGGCCTATGGAGATTCTCAGTCATCCAGGTCATGGTTGTCCCAAAAGTGCTTTTTCAAGAAGCAATTGGACTTTCTTGTTTTTCTTTGAAGATGTTTCACTTCTCACATCCTGGACATAAATTGTTTCAACTCCTACCCTCAAAACGATGCTATAGGGCACTGCACACCAGAACAACTAGACACAAGAACAGTTTTTTCCCAAACGCCATCACTCTGCCAAACAACTAATTCCCACCACTGTCAAATTAACTACTAAGACTGTATTACCTACAGTATCTCTTCCCACTTATGGCTATATCCATGTTGCTCTATAACTTATATTATTTTTATTGTTTTCTAGTATGATTTGATTGCTTATTAGTATCCTATGACTATCACTAAGTGTTGTACCTTATGATTCTTGATGAATATATTTTATTTTTTGTTTATGTACACTGAGAACATATGTACCACAGACAAATTCCTTGTGTGTCCAATCACACTTGGCCAATAAAGAATTCTATTCTATTCTATTCTATTCTATTCTATTCTATTCTATTCTATTCTATTCTATTCTATTCTATTTCAATTCTATTCTATTCTATTCTATTTCAATTCTATTCTATTCTATTCTATTCTATTTCAATTCTCTTCTCTTCTCTTCTATTTCTCTTCTCTTCTCTTCTCTTCTCTTCTCTTCTCTTCTCTTCTCTTCTATCCCTATCCCTATCCCTATCCCTATCCCTATCCCACTTCAGCTCTCAGAATTCCTCAGCCAGCCATGTTGGGAGTTGAAGTCCACAAGTCTTAAAGTTGCTAAGTTTGGAGACTCCTGGAGTACAGGAATATCCAGAGCTGCCTTCCCACAGAAGCATAATGCCATCTTCCTTATCCAGTAATTCAACAGTGGGCTAACCCTCTCTAGGACACAATCTGGTTAAGATTCCTGAAATGTTGATAGTCTTACAGGTCCAGCTTTATGCAGGCCTGGCATTACTGTATATTTGGATCCAGTCTGACACAGTGGCAGAAACTCCAAGTGGATGCACCCCGATTTTCTATCCCCTTAGGATGGCAATTAAATCATCCACAGAACAGGTGCATCAGCTCAGCTTTTTAGATCTGGCAGGGAAGATGTCCTGCATATCAGCTAAGGGCTTATGTCTAGGGGCTCCCAGGAAAAGCATCTTCTCTGCTGTAGTACCTGCCACCCCCACCCCCCAAATTAAATCAGCTCCATCTTTCTTGGTATTCCAGAAGACCCTCAACACCTTCATCCAAGAAGCTTCAGTTGCCTCTTGAAAAAGCACTTTGGGGACACTTTTGCAGGAAACCCCTTTTTAAAAGGAAGTGTGGAATTTCTTCTGATGTTCTCTCATTAACAGTATAAACTCCACTACTCAGAGTTACTTTGTGAAGGAACTGGGAAAGTTCTTTCTATCATTTTTTTTTTAAAAAATAGCTGGAGATGAGAGATAGGGAGGGAAAGACATGAAAGTTATGATGATGTTGGCAGGAGAGCAACTGAGCAAGGCACAAAAAGTGCACAAGAATTAACCTAGTTTTTCTCAGCTACTTTCGAGTTCTTGTTTAAAATATAATTTATGACTGTATGACTGTAGCCATACTTTGTTTAATCCCCTGGACATCTCTCTGAAGTTAATCCATGTTACCAGCCTGGGAGAACCTCAGCTTGACCCAAATTCATTCTATACGTGCAAACTCTAAAGGATTTCTTTACAAATTTAATCAGCCTCCTGCCCGAGTAGAAGACTAACATTCTTTTCTTGCCATCTCAGCTCGTCAAGAGCTTTTTCCAGTTCATGGATCCTCTTCCGGAAAGCAAATTCAGTAGCCACACGTTGAGCTTCTAACTCATTGTCGGTCTAGAAAGGAAAAACTCAGGTCAAAAGAGTAGAGAGAGAAACTGTAATGAAAGAAGTGTGAGATATTTTCCTCCTTATAGGGCTAACAGCTGTTTTGCTTGTCCGCAGCTGGCGGTCTCCCTCTGGTGTGGTCAGAAATTCAAGACGGAAATCGCAACGATGCAATTGAAACTCCGCCTATTTTTATGTAAATACACATTAGAAATGGGTGGAGCTTGCTTTGCACCATTACAGTTGCCATGGTGAGGTTTTTTTTCTACCATATCCACATCGGGGTGAAATGCTCCGAAGCCTGCTACTGGTTCGCTTCGCTACCGGTTCACTTCGTGTGTGCATGTGCAGTCCGTGATAAATGCGCACTTCGTGCGCAGGCGCACTGCAGGTGTTGCCGCGCAGTGCTGAAAAAGGAGGATTAAGAAGCCTTTTCTAAGGTAAGTAGAACAGTGAGAGGGGTGGAACAGCTGTGCCGCGCGATTTAGATTCACTAGAAAGCAGGATTTCCTGCTTTCTAGCAAAGCTACACCTCGCAGCACAGCTGATAGTTGTCCGAACCGGTAACATTTTTTTAAAAAAATAATTTTTATTCAACATTTACATCTTTAACATCCTTGTTACATTTTTACAGCTTTCCGATACCGGAATCTTTGATAATATTTATTTTATCTTTTAACCAATTATATACACATACATTTTATATATTACTTACTACTTTCTATATTCACTACAATTTATACCTATTACACAATACCTATTTCGCTCCTCTCTAATATCTTCTCTTACGTTTATACATTTATATATTAATTTTGGATTCTTTCTCCAACCAGCTATACCATCTATTCCATGTCTCGTAATAAATAGTTTCCTCTCAGTCTTTGAGTTCCATTGTTAATTTATCTGCTTCTGCACATTCTAACACCTTTTTTATGATCGTCGTATTTGATGGAGCCGAATTGGTACTTTTATTACTACCGGCTCGGATAAACCGGTCCAAACCGGTAGCATTTCACCCCTGATCCATATTTAATTTCAAGTGTTTCAAGGACATACCAGTTCTGTGAAATGAATTTGGCTGAGAATGAGAACTGGCTGAACTCATTCAATGTATTGAAATTTCAACCTGGGCTTCAGCATAATATATGTCCTGAATGCACATATCACTTTACCTACCATTGTTCTTTTTAAAGCATTGACTGCTGGAATGATGCTATATCCATTTAAACATTGGAGAGAATTCCGAAAGAAAAATACACACACACACACACATACACACATGTACACAATGTAATTTGTTTTGTTTTTTTTCCTGGATTCTTTCTCAAGCCATAGATAGAACCAGTACACAAACTATAATATTTATATATATTATTTATTTGATTTAGATCCTACATTTTCCTCCACAACAATAACCCTGTGAGGTAGGTTGGGCTGAAAAAAAGTGACTGGCCCAAAGTCTTTCAGTTTCAATTATTATTCAGTTATTATAAAAATCACACATCAACAACAGGTCAAAAACACAATCCTTCTTATTCCCAAATAGTATACTATAAGGTAATGCAACCCTGTAACATTTTTTTCTGAAATTTTCAGAAAGGTTTCTGTAATGCCCCTCTAAAACTCTCTTATTCTGTTTCTTCTAAAGGTGAATTCCAAATATATAATTTAATGCTGTCCAATCCCATGTCTCAGCGTATCATTCTACTATCATAGGTTGGTGTTTTAATATTTTATCTTTAACTGAGAAGGTTTATGAAATGAAATGAAGGAAAAGGGTCTCTGTACAACCTAAACTTTAGACACTGCCCCTATTACAGACAGGGGATATAGCTTGTATATTATCTGAATGCCAACTGGATTGGAGAGAGACGGAGAGAGAAGGAGGGAGGGAGGAATGAGGGAAAGGGGGGAGAGAGAGAGAGAGAGAGAGAGAGAGAGAGAGAGAGATTGGATTGGATTGGATTGGATTGCAGATTGGATTGGTGTTTCTGAAGCTTGACCATTTTAAGACTTCATAGTCTTAAACTGCATAGATTTCAACTCGTGCTGGCTGGGGGATTCTGGGAGTTGAAGTCCACACATATTAAAATAGTCAAGCTTGATAAATATTGTATTAAATGAAAACTTTTGGGGGTTCATATCTTCAAGCAACATACAGGTAGTCCTCAGTTTACAACCATTCATGTATGGACTGTTCAAAGTTATAACAGCACTGAAAAAAGTGACTGCAACTGGTCCTCATGTTTACAGGCATAGCATCCCCCTGGTCATGTGAATAAAATTGGGGCATTTGGCACCACATCTTTAAAATTGTTGCCGCACTATCTGTGACCTTCCCAGCTGGTTTCAGGCAAGGAAAGTCAATGAGAGGAAACAGATTCACTTAACAACTGCAGAAATTCAATTAACAACTGTGATTTTTTTAAAAAAGGTTTTTTTTTACTTTAAAGAGCCCTGGTGGCGCAGCAGACTAAAGCACTGTTATTAACATCAGCTGCCTGCAATTACTGCAAGTTCAAATCTCACCAGGCTCAAGGTTGACTCAGCCTTCTATCCTTTCTAAGGTAGGTAAAATGAGGACCCAGATTGTGGGGGCAATAAGCTGATTTTGTATAAATATACAAAAGGATGAAGGCTATTGCTTAACGCATTGTAAGCCGCCCTGAGTCTCCAGAGAAGGGCGGCATATAAATCAAATAAAATAAAAGAAAAGAAAAGAAAAGAAAACACTATTTGATATTGGAAAAAACAAACAAACAAACAAAAAAAACCCAAGAGAATTTAAGAAAATAATTGGGAATGGTATTATGTTATATGAATTTAAATGTAGAGGTATTGGAGTAAGATTGATACTTAATTGATTTTTTATTGAATAAGCTTAATTGTTGAAATGTATTATTTGGAATAGTTGATAAAAGAATAATGGGTGATCGGAATAAGAGAATTTAAGGTAATAATGGGGGATTGTATTATGTTATCTGAAGTTAAATTTAGGGGTTCAAATTTTAAGGAGGGAAAAGAAAAAATGAACTATATTAGGATGAGGAGATGAAGGGTAATATTGGTTTCTTAGATTTAGAGAGAATAAATGATATGACAAAAATTATATATAAAATAGTGTTAAAGATGAACAAAAATCTGTATAAATTTAAAACCGGGCCAATACCGTGTTCAGAAAAGATGCATTGTATGTTTTTTTGTGTGCTTAAAAAATAAAAAAACTTTACTAAAAAATAAAGGTTGTAAAATCAGGTGCAACTCACTGCACAAGTGTCATCCTTCACAATGGAAATTCTGGTCCCCAATTCTGGTCATAAGTTGAGGACTACCTGTATTTCATGTCTAATCAGAACCCAAATCTTATCCATAACTCGACCCTTTATCTGAACAAAACAGTACAACTGAGATCTGCAGGTATGGATCTGATTGGGGTGAATTGCAGGAGGAGGATGCAGAAATATGATTTGTATTTCCTTTTAGTTCTGCCTTTTACTCTACTCTACTCTATTTATTTATTTTGTCGAGTACGTATTAGATAATATATATAAGTATAAGCATGAATTGAATACATAAAATGAATACAATTAAAGGGAACATTAGGACAGGGA
Source organism: Arizona elegans (assembly GCA_022577455.1). Classification (NCBI taxonomy): domain Eukaryota; kingdom Metazoa; phylum Chordata; class Lepidosauria; order Squamata; family Colubridae; genus Arizona; species Arizona elegans. The sequence continues at coordinate 12,145,246 of JAKOOJ010000011.1, read as the reverse complement.
CAGTAGGCATACTGGTGCTCTTATGCACGCCCCTTACAGACAGTAGACAGTTTTAGGTTAAAGTTTTGGGGGTTTGGGGATGAGACCACAGAGTCTGATAGTGCATTCCAGGCATTAACAACTTTGTTGCTGAAGTCACATTTTCTGTAAAGTCATCTTACTTTGCTATACATGGTCTTATTACTGTTCTGTATGTTGTATTCTGATGTGGCCTAATGGCTAATCAATGAGCTCTTATTATTATTATTACTATTATGAAGCGGTTGAAACATTTTGCTTGCTGTTAAGTTATCTAGAAGCGAAACTATTATTAACCTGCGCAATGGTGAGAGCGATGGCCTCTCTCAACTCTGTGGAGGCTTTCATTTCTGTCTCTGCCCGATCCTTGTTGTATTGACTGAACTGGTCCCACTGCTCTGGTGTGATTGTTCTACAAAAGCCAAACATGTTCTGTTGGTTTGGTTTATTTAATTCAAATCCATGCCACTTTCAAGCAGACACCCTCGTTCCCTCACTCAAAATCCCCAAGATTCGACAGACAAGTGAAAAGAAAATGTGGCCATGTGCAAAATCAGCACAGCCATATTGGAATGGGACAACTCGCCATGGCCAATTCGCCGCAGGACCTCTCACCACAGCCAACTTACTATGGATAACTCCCCACAGGACAATTTAACTAGTGCTGGGATTCACATTTTTTTACTACCGGTTCTGTGGGCGTGGCTTAGTGGGCGTGGCAGGGGAAGGATACTATAAAATCTCCATTTCCACCCCACTCCAGGGGAAGTTTACTGCAAAATCCCCATTTCCTCCTGATCAGCTGGGACTCGGGAGGCAGAGAATAGATCGGGGCGGGGCCAGTCAGAGGTGGTATTTCCCGGTTCTCCGAACTACTCAAAATTTCCGGTACCGGTTCTCCAGAACTGGTCAGAACCTGCTGAAACCCACCTCTGAATTCAACCAATACAAAAGTTACATTAGTTTTGATGGAACCATGGCCAATAATAACAGAAATAAAGTCGATACAGAAATACAAACATTACAATATTCACCAATATTAAAAGTAACTGAATGAAATGATTAATATAGCATTGAATTGAGCTGCAGAGAGTTGTCCCAGTATGAGTTGGCTATGGCCAGTTGTCCCATAGCAAGTTGGCTGCAGCAAATTGGCCGTGATGAATTGATTTTCTTAGACCCTAGCCACGTAACATCACTTCTTTGCAAGACTCATTAACTCTGTGTCAGCTTCTGAGTGCCATTCAAGTTATCAGTCATCATCTGTAAACCCCTACATGGCACAGGATATGGTTTACTTCTTGGACTGCCTCTAATAAGGTGGACCAAGATGGGGGTCCCCTCCTGGGGCCTAGATGGGGCGGCTTTTCAGTGATTTTGAGTAATCTCTCTAGTGCTCAGCTGGCTCGGATTGAACCGGCCTTGAAGAAAGTCTTAAAAACATAACTATTCCCTCATTGTTTGGATATGGATGAGTAAGTTCTCAGCAGACAGTGGGTGAGTGTGAGCCAGATCATCTGTTATTGATTTGATGGTTGATCGTTGTTTTTATTTATGCCCTTTTGGGTAAGTTGCCCAAAGTGGCATTGTTTGAGTTGGGTGACCACATAAATCCAAATACACAAATATATAAGATTTGACTAGTTGAGTATGGGAAATCTGTTGCAGTGGAAACAGGGCAGACCTGCGTCCTATTTACCTTCCCGTGCAAATCCTATCAAAGTGGAATGAGACAGAACTTCCAGGTTGAAGGAATGTTTGCTCAATGCCATAAAAGTCTGAATGAATATAACTAAGGCATTATTAAGCACGGTGTGAAAATCTCACCCATTTATAAACTATACTTTTATGGGTTTTAATCAATGAGTGATATGTTGCTGTGTGTGCTGCCAGGGAGATTCATGGCTGGAAATAAAATAGAGAATCATAAAAATACCCAAAGATTTAAAATAGCACAGAAGAGAAGCTGCCTAAAACACACAGTAGAACAATGGATGGATTCCCACAAGGTACCATAAATGTAGAAATTCCATTTGCCATTTGAATGGAACCAAAAGGAAGTCAGATTAATGGCCCATATTCATTCATTCATTCATTATTTGTCAGGCTTTCCATCTCTTCTTTCTAGACCAGAGGTCTGCAACCTTAAACACTCAAAGAGCCATTTGGACCCATTTCCTACAGAAAAGAAAACACCGGGAGCCACAAAACCCTTCCCGTGCCTGACTATTTCTTGAGCAGTCACAAAACTAGCATATGTAGTTGAATTAAACATTCTGTTTTCTTCTGAAACGTTTCTTTTCTTGGATTTATCCATGGTTGGCCTACCGGCCTACTTGAAAAGCTTAATAAATTGCATGCCAGTGGGTGTCACACATAGGCAGTTGTGATGCATATTTTGAATGACAGGGAGCCACAGCAGTGGAGTGAAAGAGCCACATGCGGCTCCAGAGCCACAGGTTGCTAACCCCTGTTCTAGACATTTAATCTTACCCAATTGGCAGCCGAGTGGGGTTGACTTTGTAGGAGATATTGGGAGAGTTGACACTGAGAGAAACACAGGTCTGGTCGATCTCCAGGGCTTCCTTCTTCCCTCGGTGATCAAAATTTAACTGCTGCCTGGCCTCCTGCAAGAGGCTGAGAACGATAAACCAAGACTGCATTAGAACAAAGACAATCTTTGTCTTCATGAGACGCAGTTCACGAACCTACCTAAAAATCCCCCTAACTACATTCTGCTTGCCCCTTAGAATTTTTTTGACTCACCAGAGCTGCTCAAAACCCTCACTGACTTTCTGCTGAAGGTCTCTCTTGATGGCATCAATCACTTCCACTTCCTTGTGCAGCTCATCCTCCACGTGGTCCTTCACTACATCAATGGCTCGGCGACTCTCCCGGTAAGTGAGATTTTCAATGGCCACATCCAACGGCAGGTTTTTAGCTTGGAGGGCACGTTCTGCTGCCTCCTTCATCTGAAAAGGGAAGTTCACAATAGAGTAAGCAGGAGAAACAGACAGCCGTCCAAGGATCAGCCAGAACAAGGTTGGAGAGAAGCAGTAGGAGACAATAGTCTCATTCAAGTTTCTGTGGGGATGACCATATTTTTCGGAGTATAAGACACACCTACCTTTTTTGGTGAGGAAAAGAAGAAAAAGAAATCTGCCTCTGCCAACTAGCAATTTTGCCTTGTTGCAGCAAACAGCAAAGAGCCTGCTTTACTTTCATTTTCATTTTCAGCATAGCTTGATTAGCACAAGGAGAAAAAAAAATCTGCACCAGCAATTTACCTCTTTGCAGCAAGCAGCAGAGCCCTGCGCAAAACAGCTGAGAGCAAATCAGCTGAGAGTCAGGAGGCCGATCCAATCAACTTGTGCTAATTAGGCTGTGCTGAAGCTGAAAGGAGCTGTTTTTTCTTGCTGTTTGCTTGCAAGGAGGTAACTGCTGCGAGGGAGAGGCCAAAGGGTGGGGGCCAGTGGGTGGGCGGGGCTACATTCGGTGTATAAGACACACCTAAATTTTCACCCCCTTTTGTGGGGGGAAGGTGCATCTTATACTCCGAAAAATATGGTATTTGCTGAGGCTCAGTTTACACTTGTAGATAAGTCTCATCAATTAATTCACTGCAGAATGAAGCTCAATGTTAGGAACAACTTTCTAATGCAGAGGTCTTCAAACCTGGCAGCTTTAAGACTTGTGGACTTCAACTCCCAGAATTCATAGCTGGCTGGAGAATTCTGGGAGTTGAAGTCCACAAGTCTTAAAGCTGCCAAGTTTGAAGGCCTCTGTTCTAATGCAATGCATTGTGCAATATAGCAGTGTATGTCAATCTATATTTCTAACACCACCATATTTCTAATACTGGACTTTTTTTACTTGTCCACCTCATTATCTCTGAGAGTTTAAGAAGATAGACTACAGAGGTATATCTTGGAAAACATGTACAGGTAGTTCTCGAGTTACAACCATCACTGAGCTCCAAATTTCTGTTGCTTGCTAAGCAAGACATTTGTTAAGTGAACTCTGCTCCATTTTGCAACCTTTCTTCCCACAAAGGAAAATGGGACAAATGGGCATACGTCCAGTTTTTCAGTGCCATTGTAACTTCTAACCAGTGGTGGGTTGCCCCCGGTTCGGATCGGTTTGCAAGAACTGGTAGTAAAACAGGTGGGAGGTTTCACCCACCCGCCCCGGATGTCGTCATCAGCATTCTGTGCGATCCCGTTGCGAATCGGTACTAAAGGTAAATAGAACCCATCCCTGCTTCAAACGGTCACTAAATGAAGTGTTGTAAGTCAAGGACTCCCTGTATTGCTCCATCAAACTCAGGGAAGAATGTTGTGATCTTCCAATTTTTTTTGCTCCAGGATAAGAGGAAACAGAGAGGAGTGAGGGAACAAAACCTGGACTTACTGCTCTCAAAACTCAAAACAAAATAATACTCAACAATGTTGCATCATTTCATCCTTGCTACTGCCCTCAGACTTTCCCCAAAATTTAGCACTAGCTCCAATCCACAACCAATCTTTCCTACCAGAAGTGTGCAAATGCTCTGAGCTTAAAGTGAACAGTTCTGAGAGAAAACAGTGGTTCACAGCAGTAGTTTTGAGCATGAAATTTCCCATACGACCCGTTTCAGAAGGACTACAGGATCTGGTTTGGTGTTGTGTCTTTAGAATGAACCGCAGAATTTGGCAGATTTGCTACTAGTTTCCTGGAGAATGGGATAGGTTGAGGAAGACATGAGTCCGTCACGTACTTGAGTCAAGCTATTGATTTCTGTGTCAAGGTCGGTGAGGCACTTATCCAGAGTTTCTTTCCATCGATTGACAATGTCAAGACGCTCATTAAGACGGGTGCGGTTGTCGTACTCATCCCATTTTGTCTGGGCAATGAAAAAAAAAACTCAAATCACTATTCAGATAGCTCAGTTCTTGAGAAAGTGACAGGATATAACCAAAGACATGTATTAAATAGAGAATGTGGCTCTAAAGATAAAATGTTCTAACTCAACAATGGCTACCAACCTGCCTTCCATGGAGGACCTGTATACTGCACGAGTCAAAAAGAGGGCTGTGAAAATATTTACAGACCCCTCGCATCCTGGACATAAATTGTTTCAACTTCTACCCTCAAAACGATGCTATAGAACCCTGCACACCAGAACAACTAGACACAAGGACAGTTTTTCCCCGAACGCCATCACTTTGCTAAACAAATAATTCGCTCAACACTGTCAAACTATTTACTAAGCCTGCATTACTATTAATCTGCTCATCGTTCCCACCACCCATCTCCTCATACTTATGACTGTAACCTTGTTGCTGGTATCCTTAAGATTTATATTGTTTCCCTATGACTATTATTAAGTGTTGTACCTTATGATTCTTGATGAATGTATCTTTTCTTTTATGTACACCAAGAGCGTATGCACCAAGACAAATTCCTTGTGTGTCCATTCACACTTGGCCAATAAAGAATTCTATTCTATTCTATTCTATTCTATTCTATTCTGTTCTGTTCTGTTCTGTTCTGTTCTGTTCTGTTCTGTTCTGTTCTACTCTACTCTACTCTACTCTACTCTACTCTACTCTACTCTACTCTATTCTATTCAACAGTGAAATGCTTGAAGATGACATTCCCTTAATGGTACAGTTTTTAGCAAGCCTTCTTTGCTCGATCTTACTACACAGATGCAGCTTCAATCCAGAACAGGTGGCCTTGGAGGTATGGAGACCTTGCCAAACCAACCTTTAAAAATGACAACCAGACAGATTGCGAGAAGGTATTTGGCAGCAAGTGCAGCACCGTCTAGACACATCCATAAATACCTGGATTGCATCTTCTAAATGGCCTTCAAGGCCCATGTAAAGTGGGGTGCTAAAATCCACCATGAGAGGACAAGAACAAGAGTGATGGTCAGCAGAGCCTCCTGTTCTAGAAATGGCCACACTTGTACAAAGGCTTTCATAACCATGGCATCCATCTGATGTACAAACAAGATCCAAGTGGGCCCAGAGTGCAAGCCACTTCTGTTCACTTCTTTTTCGCCTTCCAGACTCTAATGGTCTCCAAGCACCAAGACAGGATCTCAGTATTTTGCTACTGGTAGCATTATCAGTTTCATTTCTGCATTTTCAATTCATTCATTCATTCATTCATTCATTCATTCATTCATTCATGTTCTATAATCTCCCAGAATTTGAAATGGACAGCTAACATTAGAACCATCATTAAAAAGGCACAGCAAAGAATGTTCTTCCTGCATCAACTCAAACTGCCCAAGGAGCTGCTGATATAGTTCTACAAGAGGAATTATTGAGTCTGTAATTTGTACCTCTATAACTGTCTGGTTTGGCACACCAACCAAACAGGACAGGTACAGACTTCAACAGATAGTTAGGACTGCAGAAAAAAACTATTGCAACCAGCTTGCCTTCTATTGAGGACCTGTATACTGCACTGGTTAGAAAGTGGGCTAAGAAACTATCAGCAGACCCCTCAGACATGTTTCAATTCCTCTCCTCAGGATGCCACTGTAGGGCATTGCATGCCAAAACAACTAGACATTTATGTCATCACTCTTATGTCATCACTCTGCTGAACACCTAATTACCACAGTATTGTCTTATGTCTAAAGATATGTAGTATGGCTATATTATTATTATATTATTATTAAGGATATATTATTATTATCCTTCTAATCTTTTCTGCTGCATTCTCCTATTGGTGTCTTATGAATATATTACTTTGTTGTCTGTATGTGCACTGAGAGCTTCTATACTGGAAACAAGTTCCTTGTGTGTCCAATCACGCTTGGCCTTTAAAGCTATTCTATTCTATTCTATTCTATTCTATTCTATTCTATTCTATTCTATTCTATTCTATTCTATTCTATTCTATTCTATTCCACTCCACTCCACTCCACTCCACTCCACTCCACTCTACTACTCTATTGCTCTATATTCTATTATTCTATTCTATTCTTTCTATTTATATTCTATTTATTCTATTCTTTTATTTCAATTTCAATTTCTGTTTCTATTCCTATTCCTATTCTATTTCTATTATTCTATTCTATTCTATTCTATTCTATTCTATTCTATTCTATTCTATTCTATTCTATTCTATTCTATTCCATTCTATTCCTCTTTCTCTTTCTATTCTATTCTCAATTTATATACTGCCCATCTCACAAATGAGCGACTTTGGGCAGCATATTCATTTCCTGCAGATCTTCACAGATGCCCTGGAACAGTTATTGCTTGTTTCTCAACCTCAGCAAGCTTAAGACATGTGGACTTCAACTCCCAGAATTCCCCAGCCAGCATTTGCCCACCTGGTTATTTGTTTCATTGCGAAGGATCCGGGCTTCTTGCCTGATTTGGTGGGAAGCAGAGCGTTGGCGCTCAGCATTGGTCGAGAGGAGGTCAGAATTGATATGCCAATCTGGCAGTGTGAATCTCTGGCCTGGCTTTAAACTCAGAGTCGCCATGACTGTTTCCTGCTTTATAAAAAAAACACACACACACAAGAAAAGCATATTGATGACATTCAAGCCATGGTTGATTTACATTATGGTTTGTAGCTAAGATGTGGTTTACTCAAGCTTTAGTTTGTTGAAGAAACCCATCTTGCAAACGAGCAAAGCCATCATTGTTTGTTCTCCTCCTGTTTATCCTCCTCCTGCTTCCTGGTTCCTTGACAGGCATTTTATAAAGGCATTATTAAATATTTCGCATAAGGAAAATATGAAACCTTGTTTTTACAGACATGAAACTTGCCTTATTTTAAGTGCATATGTGAAACTGGTGACATGCCAATATTCTTCAACACATCAACTTAATGGCAAGTAGTAGTATATTCAAGACAAAGCTGTTGTTAATCATGGGGTCAGATTTGGCATGCTCAGTTGGAATAATGGAAGAGAAATCTGTTTATTTTCTATATTTTGCAGTTCAGTTCTCTTATCGAAAGATCAGCAGATTAGTAAAAAGAATGTCTAAACATGCATTAATTCAGGAATGCAGTATGCAAAACCAAAAGAAAAGTCTATCTTTCTCTCTTCTCTTTGTGTGTGTGTGTGTGCACGCATATGTGTGTGCGGAGTGTGTAGTTATATATGTATGGAGAAAAGCAGGCAAAAAGCTACTGACACTGGGGGAAAACTTCATGCAAAAATCAAGATAGAATGAATTTAAGGGACACAAAATCAGAAAAATTCTCTAGAAAGTGTATAGGTATAGGTTGGAAACACAACACAAATGGTCATTTTATCACACCCGGTGGACTTCTAAAACAGCCAGAAAACTTTGGGTTCAAATATATAGAAAGGTAAAATAGAGCCTTGATGGCGCAGCAGACTAAAGTGCTGTTAAGTAGCACCAGCTGCCTGCAATTACTGCAAGTTCAAACCTCACCAGGCTCAAGGTTGACTCAGCCTTCCATCCTTCCGAGGTAGGTAAAATGAGGACCCGGATTGTGGGGGCAAAAAGCTGACTTTGTATAAAAAAGAACACCGCTTGTGGGGGGGGGGGAAGCCCTACTAAGCAGGTATATACAAAAGAATGAAGGCTATTGCTTAACGCATTGTAAGCCGCCCTGAGTCTCCGGAGAAGGGCGGCATATAAATTGAACCAATAAATAAATAAATAAATAAATAAATAAATAAATAAATAAATAATGAAGAATTTTCAACATCAACTTTAAACTGAAGCCAAACCTTTTTCTTTTTTTATTGGGATTACTGGACAGTCAATTAAAAATGAGTCACACGTTACTGTGTGTTTTATTTTTAATATAATCCCTGCTGCGAGATTTCTATATGAGTAAAAATGGAAAAACTCTGAGATGTCCACAACAGCGAGGAATGCATGGTGAAAGTGACAGAGATGGCAAGATTAACTTGCTTGGTTAGAGAAAGATCAGTTACCACATTTATTCGTGACTGCAAACCTCTTAACGGCCTTTTTGCTGAAAAAAGAGAGAAAAATGAACTGGTGATTTATGGGTCTGATGATTAGAAAGGGCAGAGTAGGGAAAGAAGGACATTATGAGCTAACCATGGAGACAGAAGATAAGATATAAACCTATTTATAACAGCTGCTAAAAAAACCAGAAGCAGCTTCTTTAGAATCTTTCTTTTCTTTTCCTTTCCTTTTTCTATATTTCTTTTTCACGTTTCTTTATTCTTTTTTAATTCAAACGTTTTTCATTCTGTTGAAAAACTTCTTCCATTAAAGTTATTTAAAAAAAAAGAAATGGGAGGGAAAAAGCAATATAAATAGATACAGCCATCTCATAGATTCAGCAATGCCACAAACGGAGCTCATGAAAATAATTCATTTATGTATTACCATGTTTCCCCGAAAATAAGACCCTGTCTTATATTTTTTTGAACTGTGAAATAAGCACTTTTTTTAAAAAAAATTTTTTGATTTATATGCCGCCCTTCTCCGAAGACTCAGGGCGGCTTACAATGTGCTCAGCAATAGCCTTCATCCTTTTATATATTTATACAAAGTCAGCTTATTGCCCCCACAACTGGGTCCTCATTTCACCTACCTTAGAAAGGATGGAAGGCTGAGTCAACCTTGAGCCTTGGCGAGATTCGAACCCTGCAGTAATTGCAGGCAGCTGGTCTTAATAACCAGCTTAATAACAGGGTGCCTTAAACCCCTGTACTACTTGGCCTTATTGCCATGCGCTCAAAAGCCCGATTGGGCTTATTATCAGGGGATGTCTTATTTTGGGGGAAACAGGGTATTATTATTAATAATATTGTATCTTTCAATTTATATTGTTTTTATTTGTTTCCTAGTACTATTTGATAGCTTATTATTAACCTTGACTATCACTAAGTGTTGTATCTTTTTATTCTTGATGAATGTATTTTATTCTCCTTATGTACACTGAGAGCATATACACCAAAGACAAATTCCTTGTGTGTCCAATCACACTTGGCCAATAAAGAATTCTATTCTATTGTTGTCATTATTCATTTACTAGGCATTCAACTCCAGTCAAGTTTGGGCGGCATACAAAACTAGGAAAAAATATATATTAAAACATCTAAAAACATAAAATCAGTCAGACAGCAGGTTAGAAGAGCAAGGCTCAACCTTGGTGACTTTAATATTGGGTGAACTGCAACTCCCAGAAGTCCCCAGCCAGCATGAAGTCGGGGAAATCTGGGAGTTGAAATCCACCCATCTTAAACTAAGGTTGAGAAACCCTGGGTTAGAAAATGGAAAGTTTTTTTACAGTTATGTTCTTCTGAAGAAGGAATGATAACTCTAGATGATTTGGGATATTGGGGTAGAAAGAGGAAGCTTTTCTCCCTTTAAATTTGAGGTTTTATAATTGAGCCTATTATTTAATAATTTTAATTATTTTTAAATTTTGTCTGTCTTTGTGCTTTTAATCAGGCTGTACACCGCCCTGAGTCCTTCGGGAGAAGGGCGGTATAGAAATAAAATTAATAAATAAATAAAAATAAAATAAATAAATTGGGCACCCTTAACTCACCTCCTCTGTTCCACTTGGCCTCTGCTTCCTGCAGCTTTCTTCTGTTATCAGCAAGGTTGCTAAGCACACTTTAGGAGGTTGCCAGGCAACGACACTCTCCGGGAGCCAATCAGAAAGCATCTCCTGCAACTGTTTACAAAGGAGGAGCAGGGGACCATGGCAACGATGAGATGGTAAGGAAAGGCTTCAAATAGTGGAAACTGCTCTTAGGGCATTTTTTAAAAAAAAAAAAGAACAGTAATTTATTTCAAGTGGAAGGGTTGCAATAAGAAATGAGACTTTTTAAAAAAGGAAATGCTACAGGACTAAAGAATGCATTGCCATAAGGTAAAGGTAAAGGTTCCCCTCGTACATATGTGCTAGTCGTTCCTGACTCTAGGGGGCGGTGCTCAACTCTATTTCAAAGCCGAAGAGCCAGCGCTGTCTGAAGACGTCTCCGTGGTCATGTGGCCGACATGACTCAATGCCAAAGGCGCATGGAATGCTGTTCCCTTCCCACCAAAGGTGGTCCCTATTTTTCTACTTGCATTTTTTTTAACGTGTTTTCGAACTGCTAGGTTGGCAGAAGCAGGGACAAGTCACGGAAGCTCACCCCGTTACGCGGCACTAGGGATTCGAACCGCTGAACTGCCGACCTTTCGATCGACAAGCTCAGCATCTTAGCCACTGAGCCACCGCATCCCTTGAATGCATTGCATACAGAACTCTCAATCAATCCTGGTTTTTAAAAATGTATAACTTTTGTGTTTCACAGTTCAACCCTGAGCGACACATATTTTCTTCTATTGACAGTTTTTTAATCCGTGCCAGTGATTTTCATGTTGTCCTGTATTATTCATGAGCAGTGTGTATTTTGAAATTGTATTTTCCTTAAATTAATCCATGGCAGCTATAAAGAATGTGAAGACACTCATCAATGGAAGAAATTCAGACTGCTGTACACAGAAAATGAGAAAATAGCAGTGAGTGCAGAAATTGTTGGGTAAATCTATCTATATAATACTAAAACTGTTGTTGTTGTGACCCTTAAATGGGCAAAACTGCATCATAGCGGAATAATTTGTGAACCTCAAATGGGCTAACTTACAGAATGTATCCAAAATCTGGGATTTATGAATCCCGTGGAGTTGAAATTGGGCAAACTTTTTAAATTGGTTTATGATAATGTCATAAACATAATCATAAAGCAAGTTGTGACATTATTACAGAATATCAGTAATGATTTTCTCTGGTCAACTTGGTCAACCCCTGATGTTTGGCTGCATTATATAGTTCGACTTTTAAGGCAGATATATCTCTCAATCTCTCCCTGAATTTGAAGCTCTGTCATTGTTGAAGGCATTGAGAAATTTGATAAGCAAATATCTCTGCAATGATGACTCATCACTTGTTTCCTCCCGCTCCCTTGAGTCTGCAATATTCTAATGAACTCTTTGGTGCTTTCTGAGCTTAGTTCTTTTCTTGCAGGTATTTCATTACCAGAAATAACAGAATAACAGAGTTGAAAGGGACCTAGAAAGTATTCTAATCCAACTCGCTCAGATAGGAAACTCTATACCAGGGGTCAGCAATCTGCGGCTCTGGAGCTGCATGTGGCTCTTTCACCCCTCTGCTGCGGCTCCCTGTCACTCAAAATATGTATCACAAGAGCCAATGTGCGATACCCGCCAGCATGCAATTTATTGAGCTTTTCAACCTCCAGTAGTCCTACCATGGATAAATCCAAGAAAAGAAAAGTTTCAGAAGAAAACAGAATGTTTAATTCAACTGCATATGCTAGTTTTGTGGCTGCTCAAGAAATAGTCAGGCACGGGAAGGGTTTTGTGGCTCCTGGTGTTTTCTTTTCTGTAGGAAATGGGTCCAAATGGCTCTTTGTGTGTTTAAGGTTGCAGACCCCTGCCCTATACCATTTCAGACAAATGAAATGAAATGAAATGAAAAAGATGAGGGTATAGAAGGGGAACTGATCAAATCTGCAGATGACACTAAGCTAGCAGGAATAGCCAACACCCCAGAAGACAAGATCAGGATCCAAAAAGATCTTGACAGACCCAAACAATGGGCCCTATCCAACAACATGAAATTTAATATGGAGAAAATCAAGGGTTTTACATCTAGGCAGGAAAAACCAAAGGTACAAGTACAGATTAGGTGAAACCTGGCTCAAAACCAGTAACTATGAGAGGGACCTTGTAGTCCTACTGGACAATCACTTAAACATGAGCCAGTAGTGTGTGCAACAGCCAAAAAAAGCTTATACAATCCTTGGTTGTATAAACAGAGGCATAGAATCAAAATCACATGACGTATTAGTACCACTTTATAAATCCTTAGTAAGACCATACTTAGAATACTGCATCCAGCTTTGGTCACCACATTACAAAAAAGATGTTGAGACTGGAAAAAGTGCAAAGAAGAGCAACTAAGATATTTAAGGGCCTGGAGACAAAAATATATGAAGAATGGTTGCAGGAATTGGGTATGGTCCAGAGGTGGGATTTACTTACCTTCCCTACTGGTTCACAAATGTGAGCTCATGTGCCACCTCTGCACATGCACATGGCCTTCTGCTCATGTACAGTAGTCACACATTATGTCCAGGTGGGTAGACGGAGCCTCCTGCAGTTGCTGCTGCCGGTTTGCACAATCCGGAGAGAACCAGCTGAATCCCACTAGAATAGAATAGAATTTTTTTTTTTGGCCACACAAGGAATTTGTCTTTATTTATTTGTTCAACTTGTATGCCGCCTTTCTCCGAAGACTCAAGTCTTTGGTGCATACGCTCTCAGAATACATAAAAGAAAAGACACATTCATCAAGAATCATAAGGTACAACACTTAATGATAGTCATAGGATACAAATAAGCAATCAGGAAACAATATCAATATAAATTGTAAGGATACAAGCAACAAAGTTAAAGTCATACAGTCATAAGTGGAAGGAGGTGGGTGGTGGGAACGATGAGAAGATTAATAATAGTGCAGACTTAGTAACTAGTTTAACAGTGTTGAGGGAATTATTTGTTTAGCAGAGTGATGGCGTTTGGGGGTAAAACTGTTCTTGTGTCTAGTTATTCTGGTGTGCAGTGCTCTATAGTGTCGTTTTGAGGGTAGGAGTTGAAACAGTTTATGTTCAGGATGTGAGGGGTCTGTAAATATTTTCACAGCCCTCTTTTTAACTTATGCAGTATACAGGTCCTCAATGGAAGGCAGGTTGGTAGCAACTGTTTTTTCTGGTATGGTCAGTCAAGAGAAAGAAAGGACTAGGGAAGATATGAAAGCAGTATTCCAGTATTTGATGTGCTGCCACAAAGAAGAGGGGTCAACTTATTTTCCAAAGCACCAGAAGGCAGGACAAGAAACAATGAATGGAAACTAAACAAGGAGAAAAGCAACTTGGAATTAAGGAGAAACCTCTTGCAATACCTAATTCAGCCACCAGGGAGAAAGAGGTTCACTACATTGCTCTGTTTCCCAATGAACCCGCAATACCTCAGTGAGCCACCAGGGGCAGTATATTCAAAACATTGTATTGTATTCCCGATTGTGGGATCACAATCCACCAAACAGTAATTTCTCCATCTATCAAAAGTGTCTCAGAAACCATCAGTGACTTCTTATAATCAGTCGCAGCCAAACACTGTGACACTTTTATAAGTTCACAAATCATTCAGCCATAATTTCATCTGGGAACATATAGACATTTTAGACCAATGCAGATCTTCTACCAGGTGTAAGAGTTACTGTCTATTGTGCAGTGGCTCCCTGTGGACGTCTGGGTGTCATTCATAGTGCTGTAAATTATTTCAAGGCACAACTCAGGTTATCTGAGGGACTGTCTGTCTTTCATGGTTTCTCTCTGTCTTCTCTGTTCTCATAGAAATGGCATTGTGTAGGAGGGGCTGGGGTGGGGCAGAGTAAAATACACAATCAGTTTAGAATCCTTGCATTGCCACAAGAGATCCATGCCCCCCTTGAATTCCACTGACTTTTTATCTACTGCCAATTTAGTGCTTCCTGTTAGTTGAGAAGATTATTGTATATAGACTTCAATAAATCGTTTAAGTTGCAATCTACACAAATGGTCCTGATTCTTTGCACCTGGTAATGCAATCCAATTTATTTTAAGCAATGACATCTGATGTATCCCAGGAAGTAGATCTTCTTTGTCATAGTGTCTGCTGTAGGAACCATCACACCAGGGGTGAAATCCAGCAAGTTCTAACAGGTTCTGGAGAACCGGTAGCGGAAATTTTGAGTAGTTTGGAGAACCGGCAAATACCACCTCTGGCTGGCCCCAGAGTGGGGTGGGAATGGAGATTTTGCAATATCCTTCCTCTGCCACGCCCACCAAGCCATGCCCATAGAACCGGTAGGGAAAAATTTTAAATTTCACCCCTGCATCACACCACCCAAGATTTGAATGGCCCAGCTTGACTGGTCTTTCTTAAGGTGGTGTGTTGCATTTGTTTCCCGGAGGCTGAAGATGAGTGAGATGAGTGAAAAGAAAACATCCACGGATAGCAGAATCAACAGCAACTTTATTGAGCATCAGACATAGTTTATATAGTTTCTAAGTTCTCACCTACTATGCGTGTTAATTTATTATTGGTTAACAAATCTCCAAGGCACAATAATTGGTTAGTAATTACATCATTGGTTTTTGTGAGAATATGCACGTATGCATGAACAATACAAGCAGCAAATGTTACAGATTATACTTTGTTTCATCTTGTGTCCTTGTACATGCTAGTTTCACTGCTCAAAGATGGGAATTGCTGAAGTTTGCAATTACGTGTAACCGCATTTTCAAAAACCATACAGATGAACTTTTGTAATAACCCTACAGTGGTGAAGACCTGGGCTTTTCCTCCCCCACCCCGGAATAAAATATATTTTGTGGTGAGCCCATCTGGTTGTTTTGGTTTAGGTTTTGCTCAGTGATGATGAATTGGGTTGTTGTTTCAACAGATTTAAGTCTGTTTTCTATTCTTTGTCAGCTGCCCAGAATCATGTGTCAATATACATTCATATAGTCATATACATTCAAAGAATAAACGCATATAGGCCACTATTGTTACACTTAAGTGAAAGCCAACTGAAATCAAATCCAGTCTACCCACTACCTTTTTGAGCATATTCTGGTGTACCACTCAACTCAAATACAGTTCTAGCTGGGCCCAGAAAACGTTTCATGTTCCTGCTGTAAGCCACGGTTTCCAACCCAAAACAGCTGAGCTCATCAAGTGGGTCAAGCCAAAATCAAAACCAGATGCATTTTGACTTAACGTATTATGTGACCTAGTACGAATATATCATCTATCATCAAGGATCCTGAGCTATATTCAACTTAGAACAGCTGGGCTATTTTGAATAACCAGGAACCTGGTGATGACATGCTCTTGCTGTAGTCAGGAAAAGCTATCACCAAGCAGTTGATGGATGACACGGGCTACAGTCTCTCATGACAGCACTTTGGCTGTCATGGAAGGCTGGTTGGGAGCGTAGCTGGTTCCTACAGATAGGCAAAGTGACGCTGCCTCTATTAATAAAAGTGAGAGATTGCAAATTCATCCCCAGCCTGTACTTAATAAGGTTACCAAGCACTTGTCCAAACCAAGGGGCTCAGGTTGAGTGTTGATTTGTAACAAAGACAAGCATCTGTAGAATTTGGATTCTGAACCAAGAAGAAATAATAGCGTTGCTAGCTAGCAGAATAGATTTTGCAGATGGAAGAGGCTTTGCAAATAGGAAAATTCAGATTTTGGCATCTACAGATAGGAGTGTTGGGTGGGTGGGGGGAAATACCCTTGGGACTGCCCATGCCAAAGCCAGTGGGGTCTTTGGCAAATTAGATCATAGATATCCAATACCAGAAGAAATGTAACACATCAGGAAAGAGCATGCACTGTTTTGGCTAAAGACTACATTTCAACAGGGTTAATCTGTTGGCGCTCTTTTTTCATGGAGGATGGGGCACACTAAAAACAAAGGGGAGTGCATCTCTCTTCAAGCAACATGTCTCATCGCGTTATTTGCAAGCCAAGCAGCTGCATCCGTACACTGCCAAGTTTTGAATGACTGATGGATTGATATGCCATCAAGTTGTTCGCCTAGCAACCACGGAGATAGATTTTCTCCGTGAGGATCTGTCTCTAACCTGATCTTTCAGCTCTTCCAATGGTGTACCCATCACACTGTAATTATCCACCCACCTTGCTCCTGGCCACCCTCTTCTTCTCTTTCCTTCCACCTTTCCCAGCAATTGAGCCTTCTCCAGAGACCTAGGTGTTCGTATTACATGTCCAGAGTAGGATAATTTGAGACTGGTCTTTTCTGCCTCGAGTGGATCGATTTCTTCAATGATTGATTGGTTTGTTTTCTTGCCTGTCCATGAAATTCTCAGGAGTCTGGTAGCACAGACCTACAGATCTGTTAAAAGGCATAAGCTTTTCTGAGCTATCTAGTAAGTTTCAGGCAATCTCAGACTATTTTAAGAAACACAATGGGTTTTTAACACTTTATAATTGTTCGCTGAGAACATATTTCTGGCAGGGGTGAAATGCTATCGGTTCACACTGGTTCGGGCGAGCCAGTAGTGATACAAACTACCAGTTCAGGCAAACTGGTAGTTAAAAACCTACCGGTTCATCTGAACCGGTATTTCTGAGAATCAGCTGTGCCGCACGGTTTATATTCACTAGAAAGCAGGAAATCCTGCTTTTTAGCGAAGCTAAATCGTGTGGCACAGCTGTTTCCCCCCTTGCTCTTCTACTTATCTTCCCAAGCCTCCTTTTTCCGGGCGAAGCATGCATTTGCTGCGCACTGTGCATGCACACATGTGCATCATGCATTTGGCATGGACTGCACATGTGCATGCATCATGCGTTTGGCATGCATTATGCATGTGCATACAGTATGCTTTTGGTGTACATTGTGCATGCATGCACAGCACACATTTGGTGCACACCGCACATGTGCTGGCAGCGAACCGGGGACAATCCACGGAGGATTTCACCACTGACCTGTGATCTATCTCACGTGCAGCTGCCTAACCAACATGTCGTCTGCTCCTTTTGCCCGTCTTCACTGCTTCATTCTAACTTAAGCCCACAACAATTTAGCCAATCGATTGCATCCAATGAAGTCAATCGTAGCTCGTCCAAGGGGGATCCAGAATTGTCCATCTATTCCTTTTAGCTCATCCATCCATCCTTGCATCCCTGGTGCCAAGTGCCAAGTGCCAAGAAAAACAAGACAAGGCACCAAGGACCCGTCAGACCCCGATCTGATCTAGCTGCTTCTTTGAAACAGAAGACGAGAGGGAGGAGAATGGAATCTGGATTTCATTGCAGCCCGTAGCGTTGGGCCCTGTCCATCAAGCCACTCCCCAGTTAAACAAATGAGGTTGGGAGGAACATCAATGTCAATGAAGGCAGTTGCTCCCAGGGCCACGCAGGGAGGAGGCTTCATCCCAGCAAGGGTATTTTGAAAAATCAGAGCGATGAAGACATTTCATTCAAAGCAGGGCAGTGAATGATTTAAACGGAATCTTGTGAGGTCATGGAGTTCAGGGTTTCCTGGCCTGCTGTGCTTTCTGCACTTTTGACCACAAAAGACACGAGGGCGGCAGGGGTGGGAAATCCATCAGAACAAACACCGTGCTTTTTTTTCCAAGTCATGAAATGTTGAAAAGCTCTCCTTTTGAAGTTGTCCTTGAGAAGTCTGCTTTAGAGAAGAGCTCGTCTCCCATAGACAGCTGGAGGATGAGGATCATGCTGAAGAGGCCATAGGAGGATGGTAGGTTGGGAACAGTGGTGAAATCTGAACCAGTTTGCTACTGGTTTGCTGGCTGTGCGCCAGGCAGGCACGACACACATACATGCACCCGCAAGTCTTAAAAGTTGCCAAGGTTGGAAACCTCTGCTCCAAAAAGAATATTGATAGGAAAGACACGAGAGTTAGAGATGGAAAACAATGACCACCAGCTCACTAAAAAAAATGCCGTAAGTACAGTTATGATGGTGTCATCATAGGAGGAAAACTGCAGGTCATGAAAGCTTTTGCCTTTTTTTTTTTTAAAAAAATGTTGGTTGGAAAAGTGTTACCGGATTTCTGATTTAGGTGTGATGGTGAGGAACTGTCTAATAAATCCTTACCTGAAGGTGTCGAGGATTAGCTAAAGAACTTTGTGGAAGACGCCATTTCAGTCTTGCTCTACCTACTCTTTGTCCAGTGTGAATTCATTCCCTCCCACTGACATTGCTCTTGGCTTGCAGCTTTTTCCAATTAAAGCCCCCACGTTGGCATCTTCCCAATCTTTGGTTGCAATTACATTCCCAGCAGACCTTGCAGAAATCAGGCGATCACTCATGCTGGCTGGGGAATTCTGGGAGTTGAAGTCCACACATCTCAAAGCTGCCAAGGTTGAGGTTCAGAGAGTCATAGCCAACCTTAGCTCGGTATCTCAGCCAATACCAATCCATCATAGACAACACTGCTTTCCAAATTAAGCGGGGAAGGTCAACCATGCAGAAAATATGTACCGTTAACGCGTGTGACATAATCCCCGAAGTTGACAGTCATTGTTTCAGTTTCTAGCAAACAGCTGGATTTTGTATATGAAAGATAGTTGCTGGGATGGATATGTTGTCATTCATCTTTCTCCAAATGGCATCCCACCACTCTGTCATGCTGGCTAGGCAACATCGGTGGGGATTATGGGGATTGTGTCCAGGAGATGTTTAACATGCCAAGAGAGGATAGACTAATTGAAAATCCAAACTTTGAAGGATAAAGTTTGCATTGAAATTAACCTGGGAAAAGGCCTTGGCAGGATTCACAGGTTGAACTAAGCCAAGATATATTTTAGATAAGGTTGGTTAAACAAATCTCAGTGGCTAAATTCATGCCAATGTTTTTCAACCTTGGCAACTTTAAGATGGATGGAGAATTTTGTCTGTGGGAAGTCCTCTGATCTTAAAGTTGCCAAGGTTGAGAAATACTGTCCTGAGCCATCAAAAGTGGTTTAGAATCCACAGGGATAGAATATGAGCATCAGCCTAAGGCCCTGAGCATTTCTAAACCATTATTTATATTTTAACATGCAGCGGCATCTGAAGAGGGCAGGGGTGGGTTCTACTTACCTTTACTATTGGTTCGCAATGGGAGCGCGCCAGTGGTGGGTTGCCCCCGGTTCGCACCGCTTCTATAGAGCCTCCCGGCAGGAGGCTCCACCCACCGATCCCGACGTCATCAAAATGCTTCTGTGTGTGTGCAGAAGAGCACGTGCGCGCATGAGTGAAGCAAGCATGTATGTGTGGCCCCGTTGTGAACCAATAGTAAAGGTAAGTAGAACCCACCCCTTGAGCGTGTGCGCATGTGCAGAAGCTTCTGCGCATGCGCAGATCACCCATGATGACGTCGTGGTGGGTGGACGGAGCCTCCCGCCGGTTTTACTACCAGTTCTATAGAATCAGACCGAACCGGGAGCAACCCACCACTGGAAGAGGCTGTTAAAACCAGCAAGATGCCAGGCACAATGCCATCTCTGCCATCTTGACTTATGGGCTTGGCTGAACACATAATTCTGACCTGTTGTGACTTATTCAATTGCTTGTTCAAACAAGCTACGGATCAGTGCAATGCGTAAACCAGGCTGGTACATTTTTTCTTATGATTTGCCACTGTTCGTGGCATCTGCGATGGCTTAGCTAAAACTCTCTTAGCTCATCTGTGCTGCTAAATAGGGGGAGCAGGAATCTCTCAGAGTGGCTTACCAAGATCAGCTGAATAAAGGTAGTCCTTTACTTACAACCATTCCATTAGTGACCATGTGAAGTTATAATGGCATTGAAAAAAATGACATACAACCAAAATTTGGGCGCCTGGTAAGTGACTTGTGTTTTTGGTGGTTGCAATGTCCTGGGGTCACATCAGAGGTGGCATTCAGCAGGTTCTGACCAGTTCTGGAGAACTGGTAGTGGAAATTTTGAGTAGTTCGGAGAACCGGTAAATACCACCTCTGACTGGCCCCGCCCCCATCTATTCTCTGCCTCTCGAGTCCCAGCTGATTGGGAGGAAATGGGGATTTTGCAGTAACTTTCCCCTGGAGTGGGGAGGGGGGAATAGAGATTTTACAGTATCCTTCCCCT
This sequence comes from Arizona elegans, assembly GCA_022577455.1. Classification (NCBI taxonomy): domain Eukaryota; kingdom Metazoa; phylum Chordata; class Lepidosauria; order Squamata; family Colubridae; genus Arizona; species Arizona elegans. Next base: position 12,124,550 of record JAKOOJ010000011.1, on the reverse strand, counting down.
GCCATGCCCACCAAGCCATGCCCACCAAGCCACGCCACGCCCATCAAGCCACACCCACAGAACCAGGAGTAAAAAAATTTGAATCCCACCACCGGCTCACATAATCACCATTTGCAAACTTCTCAGCCAGCTACTGAGAAACGTCAACGAAGGAAGCCGAATTCACTTAATGACCGCATGATTCACTTCACAATTGGCAGAGCTTCACTTAACAACCATGGCAAAAAGGATCAAAAAATCAAGCATGACTTTCTTCACAACTGCCTTGCTTAGCAATGAACATTCTGGCCTTAATTGTAGTTGTGAGTCGAGGACTACCTCCATGAATCCCAGTTTCCAAGCTTATAGTTGAAAAGATACAACACACAAGGAATTAGGGAAGGGGTGGAAGAAAAGAAGAAACCCATGCAAACATTTAATTTGTAGTATATCCATATTTTTTGGAGTATAAGACGCTCCGGACTATAAGATGCACCTACTTTTTTGGGGGAAGAAAACAAGAAAAAAAAATCTGCCTCTGCCTCCCAGCAATTTGCCTCCTTGCAGCCAACAGCCAACAGCCTGTTTCAGTTTCATTTTCATTTTCAGCACAAGAAAAAAAAATCTGCCTCCGCCTCCAAGCAATTTGCGTCCTTGCAACAAACAGCAAACAGCAAAGGCAGAAAATGGGGCATGTGGAGGTGGCAATAGGCAGTGGCAATCCCTGCAGCCTGAAACAGCTGATGATCGGGAGGCTGATCCAACCAACAATCAGCTGCTTGTGCTAATCAGGCTGTGCTGAAGTTGAAACTGAAATGACCTGTTTACTGTTTGCTGCAAGGAGGTAAATTGCTAGGAGGCAGAGGCCAAAGGGTGGGGGCTGGCAGGTGGGCGGGGATACATTTGGTGTATAAGACGCACCCAAATTTTCCCCTCTTTTAGGGGGTGGGGAAGTGCGTCTTATACTCCAAAAAATATGGTAGTTCCTATATTGGTCAGTTAGGACAAGGAAGGTAGGAAGCCTGAAGAAATAGGAAAAGGTTTTTCATCATAGACGATGTCGTAAGAACAAATTAAACCTGTGTATTTTTCTTCTCCATCTTATCCATAGTGAATTTCCTGGTGTTCCTCAATAAGGTTTTTCTGTGTAATTGCCCTGCCTTGTGCACAGAATTTGATAGGCAACTAGAAAACCAGGTTCCTTACTGCCTTTAACACTAAGAGAGCTTCTAATGTACTTGCCTTTATTGGAACAGTTGGAATACACTCAGAAATGTTTCTGCCTTGGAAACAGCTCATGTTGAAATGTATAGTACAGTCAAACATCCGCGCAGGAAATATTTTGTGGCATTTTGTATTAATGTCATAAACTAAGTGTCTATGGAGATTCTCAATCATCCAGGCCATGGTTGTCCCAAAGGTGTTTTTTCAAAAGACGACTGGACTTCCTTGTTTTTTTCTTGAAGACGTTTCACTTCTTATCCAAGAAGCTTCTTCAGTTCTGACTGTATACTGAGTTAGGGTTAGGCTTCCATTCTTCCATTCCCCAGCATTCAGTCAGAAATGAAGAAGCTTCTTGGATGTGAAGTGAAAACCAGTAGCATTTTCTACTACGGGTTCGGGCGAACTGGCCCGAACAAGTAGCATTTCACCCCTGATATAACCTTCCCATTTTTCCCTCTCATGTTTTCCCTCTCTTGCTGGGGGATCGGGAGGAAGACTGGGCCAGTCCATCTGGAATCACCTGCTGGCAGTTTTCCTTTACACAGCCGGTTAAAATCAACTGAGCAAACTACGGTACTTGATTGCTCTCTTTTGAAACCTCCCATCCAAGCCTTCCTCCTCCTTCACTTCCTCCTCGGGGCAAAAAAAATCTTGCAAAACTTCTCCTTCCCATCTAGACCACTGGCCTCTGCATATTTTCAATTTTACATGACGGGTGTGCTCATTAAAATCCCCGAAATCCAAATATTTTGGCGAACTGAATCAGTTTGATTTAGAGGTCACTGGAGTAAGAATTCACTGCAGCTTGAGAGATTTTTAAGTAGGGAGTATCCTTATCTGGACTGGAGTTGCTCTTGGTGAACATTTTGAAAATGATATATATATATATATATATATATATATATATATATATATATATATATATATATATATATATATATATAGGCTAGAAACTTCATTTTTGCTATTTCCAAGGATAAAAGAGTTGGCACCTCATACCCTCCTCTACTGACCTCCTGCATTGCCTTTACCATGAGTGGAGAGATATGTTTGGGGTTCCTTTGGCCGTAGAATTTCATGGGACGCTGTTAGATGGTCACAATCTCTCAGCTTAGCCTCCTTCACAAGGTTGCTACTCTGAAGAGAGCGTCAAAGGAGACCCTTATTTTTATTGTATTTATTTATCTGTAGGTACATCAGCCTCGATCACAAAGTGGCTTCAGGGGTTTGGAGAGTAGGATTACAGTGAAACGGGAAGGGAGGGAGGGAGGGAGGGAAATACAAGCTATGTATTGGAGAAGGATAACCAAGCATTTTCCCACTGCCCTTAACTTCCAGAGGGAAAGAATCAGTGGTGGGATTCAGCCAGTTCTCACCACTTCAGGAGAACCGGTTGTTAACTTTCTGAGCAGTTTGGCAAACTGGTTGTTGGAAAAAAATCATTAGGGCAGAGAACCGGTTGTTAAATTGCTTGAATCCCACCCTGGAAAGAATAATATAAGTATAATCAATCAACTAATGAATAAAGAGAAAATACCATTATGCAGCATTCCTAGGTACACTACTATTGAAATCGGCAAGTTTATTCCAGAGTTTCCTCCTTTCCTTTCCTTTCCTTTCCTTTCCTTTCCTTTCCTTTCCTTTCCTTTCCTTTCCTTTCCTTTCCTTTCCTTTCCTTTCCTTTCCTTTCCTTTCCTTTCCTTTCCCTTCCCCTCCCCTCTCCTCTCCTCTGCTCTCCCCTTTCCTTTCCTTTCCTTTCCTTTCCTTTCCTCTCCTCTCCTCTCTCACCCCTCCTTTATTTCCTTATTTATGGTAATATATTTTTATATTCATGGCACACTCTTCTTCCATTTGTCCTCTAGCATCTCAATGAGGAAGTTTAGGGGAAGAGATAGAAAATTGCCCAGAGTCACCCAGGAAGCTTCTATGGCAATCTAATGCAGTGACTTCACCCATGACATTTTAGGTGCCCACTGAGCCCCCGAGGGTGTTGTAGATAAACCCTTGGTGACAGATACTATTCAGCTGAGAAAATGGTTACCCTGATTTTATTCAGGGATCTTGACCTCTCAGCCACGCAATGTATGAAATAGGCCTGGGACAGCCACAGTGTGAGTGTGAGTGTCAAAATAAATAAATAAATAAAGATGTGGTTTGAATAAACAGAGTTTCTCAATTTCGGAATGCAGAGTACACTGTCAATTTAATTTTGATGTTCATCCAGTGTTGTCCATCTCTAGAGCTTTTTTTTAGATTGTTGGAAGACAGTGTTTGCTGTAAACATTAACTTTTCTTGGCTGAACTCTACTCATTTCACTCCTGTTTCGTTTCGTACATTGAGGGAAAACTTTCTCCTTATTCCAGATGTTATTTTATGCTCATCTTCTATATTCCAGTCTCCTATAATTAGTATGATGGCCCTTGTTCTAATCTGTATCTCCAATATAGAATAGAATAGAATAAATTTTTTTATTGGCCAAGTGTGATTGGACACACAAGGAATTTGTCTTGGTGCATACGCTCTCAGAGTACATAAAAGAAAATATATGTTCATCAAGAATCATAAGGTAAAACACTTAATGATAGTCACAGGGAACAAATAAGCAATCAAATCATACTAGGAAACAATCAATATAAATCATAAGGATACAAGCAACAAAGTTATAGTCATAAAGTGGAAGGAGATGGGTAATGGGAATGATGAGAAGATTAATAGTAGTACAGACTTAGTAAATAGTTTGTCAGTGTTGAGGGAATTATTTGTTTAGTAGTGATGGCGTTCGGGGAAAAACTGGAAAAAAAATGTTAAAAATAGTTCATCTTTCAATTTTTTTAAAAAATCTATGTAGACTTTAATCGTTCTATTCTTGATTATCTTTTCTTGGATTGGAATCAAGATCGTTCCATAATTTGGAATGTTGAATCCAAGCATTTACTTGTGTTAATAACAAAGGCTTCCCAATTTATTTTATAATTTTATCATGTACCATAAAAACCTGGGACTCCTCTGAAATGACCCATTCCTTCCCATTTCAGTTTGCTGATTCCTAGACAATCTGATTTCAGTCTTCACATTTCTATCTCGTCACACCAATTTGGCCAATGTTCACTGTTCAAAGATTTCAGGTGCCAAGGATACATATCTTGCAAGATCATATCAGAGATGGGTTTCAGCAGGTTCTGACCAGTTCTGGAGAACTTTTAGCGGAACTTTTGAGTAATTCGGAGAACCGGTGGTAAAAATTCTGACTGGCCCCGCCCCCATCTATTCTCTGCCTCCCAAGTTCCAGCTGATCAGGAGGAAATGGGGATTTTGCAGTAACCTTCCCCTGGAGTTGGGTGGGAATGGGGATTTTGCAATATCCTTCCCCTGGAGTGGGGAGGGAATGGAGATTTTACAGTATCCTTCCCCTGCCACACCCACCAAGCCATGCCCACCAAGCCATGCCCACAGAACTGGTAGTAAAAAGTTTTGAAACCCACATCACAAGCACTACTTCTATTTGTGTTTTCCCTCTGCACTTCTTCGCCAGCTCATTGCATACTATACTCCCTTATCTTCAGGTATCATCTTGACAGAGACCTGGTTGCAAAATCCCATTAGGTTTGTTTGCCACTATACTGGTGGGGGGAGAGGGATTTTATTTCCGTCTGTGATCCATCATCCCAACAGTGGAACCTATTGAGACATTAGGATATGCAATCTCCTTTGTCACTGCAAGGCAATCATAGCGATAGCTCATCTTTTAGTAGCCTTCATTTCTTTCTTTTTTTTCAAAAAAGTTTTTTTATTTTTATTTCTCATCAACACATTTACATGTACAGTCATTTATCCATCATTTTTCATTCATCTTTTCTTTTAACTTTCATTTTTCATTTTTACTTTTTCGGGGCTGCTCTTTTACCCTTTACCTTTACTCCAACCTTTCTTCTTCTCCTCCCCTTTTCTTTCCTCTTCCTCTTCCTCCTCCTACTTTCTTCTTTCTTCCTCTCCTTCTTTTTCCTACTTCCCCTTCCCTTCCCCCACTCCTCTCTTGTTCCCCCCTTCTAACCTTCTTTTCTACTCCTCTTTTCCCTTCCTTTTCTTCCTCTCCTTTTCCCTTTCTTCTTTCTCCTCCCCTCTCCTTTTTTTTCCTTTCCTCTCTCTCTACTCCTTCCCCTCTCTCCTGTTGTTTCCCTTTTATGTTCAATCTGGTATTCAAGCAGCCCCGATTTTCTAGTTATCTTTATTCTCATTTCAATTTCTTATTCAATTAATATTTATTTTTATTTCATCATTTGTGTACATTTTTATAATATCTCACTTTTTTCCCTTTTAACCCCCCTCCGCTTTCTCCTTTTACATGGCATCATCTGGGTATCTATTTTTTAAATTGTTTTCTCCCATCTCTTCTCTATCTATTTCATCTCTATACCCAGTAGCCTTCATTTCTTAGTGTCTATGGAGATTCTCAGTCATCCAGGTCATGGTTGTCCCAAAGATGCTTTTTCAAAAGGCAACTGGCCTTGTTTTTCCTTGAAAACATTTTGCTTCTCATCCAAGAAGCTTCTTCAGTTCTAACTGTACACTGAGTTAGGGTTAGGCTTCCATTCTTCCATTACCCAGCATTCAGTCAGAAATGAAGAAGCTTCTTGGATGAGAAATGAAACGTCTTCAAGAAAAAACAAAGGAAGTCCAGTTGCCTTTTGAAAAACCACCTTTTGGGACACGTCATAAACTGTTTTATGGCAATGTTTACATCATAATATTTGCCACATTTCAATTTTACAGTCATGGGTCCTAGATTTTGGGTGTTTCTGAGTTAGCCCATTTGAGGTATTTTGGTTCAAAATAGCTTATTTGCCCTACGATGCACTGTTTTGCTCAAGGAAATGTTACGGGAACAAGAGTTTTTTATTACTGTATAGATTCTGATCTTTTCACCCTTTGGGTATAACCAGTGGTGAAATCCAATTTTTTTTACTATTGGTTCTGTGGGTGTGGCTTGGTGGGCGTGGCTTGGTGGGCATGGCAGGGGAAGGATACTGGATTTTATTTCCTTCTGTGATCCATCATCCCAACAGTGGTACCTATAGAGACATTGGGATATGCAATCTCCTTTGTCACTGCAAGGCTCATCTTTTAGTAGCCTTCATTTCTTAGTGTCTATGGAGATTCTCAGTTAGCCAGGTCACGGTTGTTCCCAAAGATGTTTTTTCAAAAAGGCAACTGGCCTTGTTTTTCCTTGAAGACGTTTCACTTCTCATCCAAGAACCTCCTTCAGTTCTGAAGAATTGAACTAAAGAAGCTTCTTGGCTGAGAAGCGAAACATCTTTAAGGAAAAACAAAGTCCAGTTGCTTTTTGAAAAAGCATCTTTGGGACGTCATTTCTTAGCTTCTCTCTTTTACAGAAATGCCTCTCTTCTTAAATAGGGACATGAATCACTAACAACAAGCATTCTCATCATGGTAAACATTTAATCCAGTGTTTCTCAACCTTGGTAGCTTGAAGATGGGTGGACTTCAATTCCCAGAATCCCCCAGCCAGCGCTGCTGGCTGGGGGATTCTGGGAGTTGAAGTCCACCCATCTTCAAGCTACCAAGGTTGAGAAACACTGATTTAATTAATGAAGTATGTGTCCCAATGTTAATCTTTAGCGGGAGAAAACATTGCAGCTCCCCCTCACTTATTAGAATGGCCTATCCCCGAGACGGCAAACCTATGGCACACGTGCTACAGCTGGCAAAAATGAGCCCTCTCTGTGGGCACACGAGCCGTCGCCAGCTCAACTCTCCACGCGCCTCCTGATTTTTGGGATGCGCTGGGGGTGTGGCATATACGGGAGACGTGTGGGCATGCTTGGAGGTCACGCGGACTGCACGGGGGGGGAGGCAGCATGGGGGGGTTGCATGTTCCGGAAGTGTGGAAACGGGGCCCATTTCTGGCCTCCGGAGAGCCTCCGGAGCCCGGGGGAGGCCATTTTTGCCCTCCTGAAGGCTCAAGGAAAGCCTCCAGACCCTGGGAAGGTGAAAATGCCCCCCCCCATCGTGGTGCAGGTTGCATTGCATTATGGGTGCCGGCATGTGCATGGACTTTTTGACTTCTGTTGTGGCCTGCCAGCAACCTGCACGGATCATGGCTGATCCTGACGACGAGGAGGCTGGTGTGGGGTCGTGCCAGCAGCCTGCACAGCCGGCGCTCACGTCGGACAGCGAGGAGGCTGAAGAGGATGTGATGCCAGAGGCAGAGACTCATCCTGGGCCTTCAGAACCTCCAGAGGCTCCTTCAAGTGGAGAGAGCGAAGTGGAGGAGCCTCTCCTCAATGCTCGAGCACGCAGGGCTGCCAAAAGGCATGAGTGGCTACTCAGGAGGAGGAGGTCTCCTCAAGAGTAAGGTTTGAGGATAATTGGCCACTCCCTTGCCTATTTAAGTCACATGCAGTTAGTAATTTCTTTCTGGAAACAACGTGTAATTATTACAGAGCATTTTGGAGAGTGAGTGTCTTATTGTATCTTGTTTTCTGGGCTGGTTGCCAACCTTTGCTGGACTTTGTTTATTCTTGGTATGTTATAACTTTGATAAGGACTGTTGGTGTGTGTCACAATCCTTGGGAATCTGGAGCTGGGGCAGAACAACTTCTCACCAGTGGCTTAGCAACTGTTTGAAGTTACAACAGACCCTCCAAAAGCTGCTTACATCCCGATTTTGAAGTTCCAATGTCACCCTCTCCCAGGGTGACATAAGGCACTTTTCAATCGACCCAAATTTATGGCCGTTTGCAGTGCCCCGTGTCACATGACGGCGATTGACACCACTGTTGCTGGAAACTAGTTTTTAGTTCTGTCTTCCAGCAAAACCAGCCCGTCACAAACAATAGGTTTGCTTAACGACTACAGAATTTGCTTAATGACCACTATGAAAAAGATTGTAAAATTGGGTCCAGTCATGTGTGACCCTTTTTATAACTGCCAGCCTCAAAGTCATAACTCGAGGAGTAACTATATGATCTTAAAAAAAAAAGTCAATCAGATCACTGTGATAGTGTAATGAAGTTCTATCCTTTTTTTATTGTGTGTCACACATAATGGTGAGAACAGTGGTGAAATCCAAATTTTTTTACTACCGGTTCTGTGGGCATGGCTTGGTGGGCATGGCAGGGGAAGGATATTGCAAAATCGCCATTCCCTCCCCATTCCAGAGGGAAGGATACTGCCTGGATAGCTCAACAGACAGAGCTCTGTAATTTAAGACCAGCTGTCTGCAATTAAAGTAAGATCGAATCCCGCCAGGCTCAAGGTTGACTCAGCCTTCCATCCTTTCTAAGCTAGGTAAATTGAGGACCCAGTTTGTGGGGGCAATAAGCTGACCTTGTATAAATATACAAAAGTATGAAGGCTATTGCTTAACGCATTGTAAGCCGCCCTGAGTCTCTGGAGAAGGGCGGCATATAAATCAAATTAAAAAAAAAAAAAAACTCCATTCCCACCCCACTGCAGGGGGAAGAATATAGCAAAATCTCCATTCCCACCCCACTCCAGGAAAAGGATATTGCAAAATCTCCATTCCCACCCCACTCTGGAGCCAGCCAGAGATAGTATTTGCCGGTTCTCCAAACTACTCAAAATTTCCACTACCGGTTCTCCAGAACAGTCAGAACTTGCTGGATTTCACCCCTGGATGAGAACAAAGATATCATTTGAACCCAGCCTCCCTCAGATCCTCAACGGTAGAGGTACCACACTGGTTATTTTTTTCACTCCAGCCAAACTGAGTCCTATTTCCATTTTGTGCCATTTTTCATATCTAAAACCGATTGCTTTAAGGTCAACTGCAGCACAACACGTATGAAAGTTACACTTAATGGAAAGTTGGATAAGATTTTCCTCATCAGTTTGAATTCCAATTACTTGTAGCTGAGTTATTATTTTGAACGTTGAGCCAATATTCTGGTTTGAATGGCTGGCTTATTGTTGATTTTTTAAAATAGTTTTCTATAACTGTTAGGCTGATTTGTGAGATAGTTTTACTGTTGTTTTTAAAGCGAAAAAAAATTTGCAACGTTGCATGCCTTGCTTTATACAAGCCACTGTGGGAGGCAATTTTGAAAAGTTGGAGGAAAATATTGAGCAGTGCTTTTGGGGTTCATCTGAATCTTCTTCCAATCTAGTAACTGGACTGTTGCTGACCATATCAATGGCCACAAAAATTTAAGAAAAAAAAAACAAAATAGGCTGCCCTTGAATTGAACTCAAATCTTGGTGAGTCCATAGACATGTCCATGCAGTGGTGTTGGCAGCAGGACAAAAATGGCTGAGGATTGATGTCTGAGATGTTTTTTCAAGGCCCGATTTTAGTCCATGTAGTATCCTGATGGTTTCATATTAAAATCCTAACTAGAACTCAACTGTTTACTTCTAAACTCAAACCAGGCTCTAGCAATTTCACATCACAATAATACAGATAGATCTCAAGATACAACCATAATGGAACCTGCCCATTAGGGTCGTATGTTGTGAACGTGATTTTATGACTTTTTCATGGTGGTGATTATTAAGTGAACATTGTGATCTTTAAATAAATCAGTGGTTCGCTATGGGCACAGTTTTGCCCAAAATCAAAAAGGCAGCCATGTTGCCAAAAGCCCAAAGTTTAGTCACTGCAGGGAGGGAGTCTGACCATCAAAACATTGAATCCAGGTTGTAAGTTTTCCTTTTTTGGGGTTAGGGTTAGGGTTAGGGTTAGGGATGAAATCCAGCAGATTCTGACAGGTTCTGGAGAACTGATAGCAGAAATTATGAGTAGTTCGGAGAACCGGCAAATACTACCTCTGGCTGGCCCCAGGAGTGGGGTGAGAATGGAGATTTTCCAGTATCCTTCCCCTGCCACTCCCAAGCCACGCCCACCATACCACACCAAGCCCACCAAGCCATGCCCACAGAACCGATAGTAAAAAAAAATTGAATTTCACCACTGGGTCAGACTCATAAGTTTGAATGGTCACTAAGCAACCAGTTGTAACTCGAGAATTATCTGTACTATCAACTTGCAAATAATCTTTCTTGTTTAGCAATAATGAAGTATGTCATCCAAATGTAGGTTATTACTACTTTAGATTAGTTGTGTGTGTGTTTTAATTTATTTAAACTCACCTACCATAAAATATGATTTCACTCTCTGATTTCTGATCTATAGATGTAGTTGCATCCTGCACACAGGCAACCCCTATGGCCAGGAGATGGCAACACCTTCTGACTTCAGGTCCCATCATCTCCTCTAGTAGCTTGACCACAGCACATTTCAAAACCCACAAAATCTTGTGAGATCTCACGTGGATTCTCCCACATTAATGAAACTTAGTGAGATTTCTCCAGGAGGCTTCTGTATTTACTTATGAGTTGTTACAGAGTTTGCAAGGGAGGTATGGAAGTGCCTCTTAAGGATTTGAGGCTGTCGGGTTTCTCAAGCAGTAAAAAAATCAGTCCAAGGAGCAGCCCTGTTTTTTCTCAGATTTGTATGATTTATCCAGGAAAATGTCAAAGGAACAACAGAAGAATTGTGACCTATATTTTACTTTCAGATTAGAAGCATATATATATATATATATATATATATATATATATATATATATATATATATATATATATATATATATATATATATTGAATAATTCTCCTCCTCCTCCTCCTCCTTCTCTTCTTCTTCTTCCTCTTCTTCTTCTTTCTCTTGCTCTTCCTCCTCCTCCTCTTCTTCTTCCTCTTGCTCTTCCTCCTCCTCTTCCTCCTCCTCCTCTTCTTCTTCCTCTTCCTTCTCCTCTTCTTCTTCCTCTTGCTCTTCCTCCTCTTCTTCTTTCTCTTGCTTTTCCTTCTCCTCTTCCTCTTCCTCCTCTTCTTCTTCCTTTTGCTCTTCCTCCTCCTCTTCCTCCTCTTCTTCCTCCTCCTCCTCTTCTTCTTCCTTTGCTCTTTCTCCTCCTCTTCTTCCTCCTCTTCTTCCTCCTCTTCTTCTTCTTGCTCTTGCTCTTCCTCCTCCTCCTCTTCTTCTTCCTCTTGCTCTTCCTCCTCCTCCTTTTCTTCTTCTTCCTCTTCCTCTTCCTCTTCCTCCTCCTCCTCCTCTTCTCTTTTCTTTCCTCCTCCTCCTGCTCCTTCTCCTCCTCCTTCTGCTCCTTCTCTGTGGGATGGCTGCTTCTTTGGAAAAAATGGGACAGCCTGTATCTGTAGGTGATTGAGAACCAACTCTCAGAGATACAGTGCTGCCATGCTGCTGAATTATTCAATAAAACATTGTCATGTAATAGCTGATGATCTGAACAGAATCGGTCCTTTTCCACCTACTTGTGAAGAAGAACTAACATTTTGCAGGGCACTGGCATGACAACTTACAATACTCCTGTTCTATAATTAATACTGCTGTGTAATTAATATTAGAGAGCTAATCTGGTGTAGTGGAAAAGGCATCAGGCCAGAAACTAGGAAACCCTAATTTCAAATCTTGCCTTAAGGCACAAAGCTAGCTGGGTGACCTTGGTCCAGTCACTTTCTCTCTCTCAGCCCCAGGAAGCAGATAATGGCAAACCACTTCTGGAATCTTGCCAAGAAAACTACAGGGACGTATCCTGCAGTCTTCAAGAATTGGACACAATTAAACAGAAGACATTAATAAGACAACAATTAGTGCTATAATCATGCTTATTATGTTCCAACCATCCTTTAGTTCAGCACACCTCACATACATCACAACATTGGAAATCCCCAGGTCTGAACAGATCCAGATGCAAAGCGTAGATTTTCCATACTGCTTGGCCTTGCGGTTTGGCCCTTGTCAAAAGGTAGACCTTGTCTATCGTTTGGTTTAAAATTAAAATTCCATTCCACCCCCTCTCCTTTTTTTTTTTTAGAGTCCACTCAAATCAACAAGGATTTTGTGTACTTGATGCCTTTGGCGTTTCCCAGATTTTGGCTTGAGATGAAGAGTGGTAAGGGCAGGCTTCCCAAAGTCAAAACTACAAAAGAAAAAGATGAATTGCATGGAATGATCTCACCTGGGCCAAGAACCAAGAGCTGCAGAAAGCAGCAAATTCTTCTCTCCTTCTTGAAAAATGACTCCAAGGACATCAACAGGAGGAGGGTCAAAAAAAAAAAAAATCAAGATGGTGACCAGGGGTGAAATCCAATTTTTTTCCCTACCAGTTCTGTGGGTGTGACTTGGTGGGCGTGGCAGGGGAAGGATATTGCAAAATCTCCATTCGCACCCCAGTCCAGGATACTGCAAAATCTCCATTCCCACTCCACTGTGGGGCCAGCCAGTGGTGGTATTTGCCAGTTCTCTGAACTACTCAAAATTTCCACTATCAGTTCTGCAGAACCTGTTAGAACCTGCTGGATTTCACCCCTGGTGGTGACCAAGATCTTATGGTCACATCTTGAATTTATCCCCGCACACACAGATTCCGTTGAAATATACCATTACTAACCAGGTTGTATAATCATCAACTTCAACTCCAATCACCCAATGACTCCAGGGTTGAGTAGGGATTAGAACCTGGGTCTCACCAACACCAAGAGGCCCTGATGAAAGATATGCAGTTGACAGGGGTACCCTGCAATTTATTTAAAAACTTTGGAGGTGTCCTTGGGCAAAATCTGAAAGCGCCATGAAGAGGAGAAGGAAGGAAGAAACCATTGAAATAGTCGGAGAAGCAGTTACAGGTAGTCTTGGCTTATGACCACAATTGGGATCAGCATTTCCTTTGCTAACCAAGGTGGTGTTAAATAAGTTGCACTTGATTTAATGACCTTTCTTTTTTGCCATGGTTGTTAAGCAAATCGCTGCAGCTGTTAAGTGAATCATATGGTTGTTAAACAAATCCAACTCCCCCCCCTTGACTTCGCTTGTCAGAAGGCAGCTGGGAAGGTCCCAAAAGGCAAACACATGACTCCAGGACGCTGCATCCTTCATAAATTCATGCCAGGGCCAAGCGATTGAATTCTGATCAGTGGCGATGCTGCTGCAACAGTTCGTAAGTGTGAGGACCAGCGATGAGCAATGTAAACAAATAGTTATAAATCGAGAATTACCTTTAGACAATCCAAAGATCAAATCAGACATGCTACAGAAACTCATTACAATGCTATCTGATACTGTTCAATATTAGATGGAACAAGAGAAAACTGGTCAGGCTTTCATAATTACGGAATGATAATCCTGGATAACAATAATAAAGTAGTATTATTTGAAACCTTGCAGTGTCTGTTTCTTGACCTGAGCCACCAGGTCCAGGAATAAGTTTAGGAATTTGGGTCTTTATTATCTCTTATCCAACATTTGGGAGTAGGCCGCAGGGCTCAGCAATCTACGGCTCTGGAGCCGCATGTGGCTCTTTCATCCCTCTGCTGTGGCTCCCTGTTGCTGGTCAGCTCCACAATTGATAGGGCTTTCGTTTGGACAGGTAGAGGAAAAAGGATGCCGCACTAGGAGGAAACTCTATGGTGGGGGAACCGGACTTCCGGTCAATAGAGGAAAAAGGACGCCATGCTAGGAGGAGACTCTATGGTGGGGGAACTGGACTTCCGGTCGGCTCCAGAATTGAACGGGTGCTTCTGGTTAGGAACTTTGTGGCTCTTTGAGTGTTTAAGGTTGCCGACCCCTAGAGTAGGGAAATGCAAGTATTATTAGGAGAGTAATACATCCCCTTTGAAGATGTGGAACAGCCATGTTGGAAGCTCACTGTTAAGATAGCTGAGGGCACCCAGTTGGGAGTGGCTAGTATATATTTTACTCATTTGAATTCAATTTGTGCACTGAATGTATAAATGAACTTAAGGGTGGATTCAGAGCATTTCTTCTAGAGACGGTGATTGGCTCAAAGTCACCAGTGAATTTCCATGACTGAAGGTGGAATTCAGGACCATCCATGGATGGAAATAGAAGAAGTCAAGAGGATGCCTTTGGCTGTTCAATGGAAAGCCCCACCTTTTTTTTCTGTGTCTAGTAACATATGGTAGGGCTTTGGTCACCCACTCATGGCTACCATTTTGTTTTTTTTAACTCTTGTTCCAAATACTCCCGAGGGGGTTGAACCTTCTTTCCCTATAATTAAGATAAAAAAAAAAAAAGCCAGGCATGACTAATCCAGATATCACTTCCGCAGGCCAAAAAGTCTGCAATTTTCTTGAGTGAAGAAAGAAGAAGCAAGGAAGGAAGGGAAGGCCAATCCGTATGGAATTCCATGGGTTGGAGCCATAAATATTTACTGGAATTAATAAGTCCAGATTGACCTTCGCAGGAAAGAACAGTGTTTTTGGCTTTGCTTTAAAACATTTTTTCTAAGTAAACAGATTGTACTCAAAAGAATGCAATTTAGAAATCTAATTTCAAATGGAAAGTCTTTCAGTTCAAGATATTTACACAGGCTTGCTTTTCATGCAGAGTTTTCTTAAGAAGTAAGAGTGTCATAAGTACAGAATGGCTGGCTTTCACCCTTTGCCCTAAACTATGGTTTGATGAAAAAGCCATAACTGAATGCATTCAGACAACACTCTGTTACCAGGCATAGGGTTACAAAATTAGCCAGAGCCCATGGGATGTTGTTTATTTATTAGATGCGTGGTTAGTATAGGTTTTATATCTTAATTGTTTGGGAGAGGGGTTTATTTTATTTGGCATTTAATCTCCCCCAATGCATTCTTTGTAACTATAATTTGTTTAAATTTTAAGTACTTTGTTGACACTAATAGTTTTAGATACTGTTACTTTTTTGTAACTTTAGATGTTATTATACTTAATATAATTTTACTTTTTTCATTGTAACTTAATAGAGGCTATATCCTGGACCTCACATATAGATATTAGCAGGGGTGGGTTCTAAAATTTTTTACTACTGGTTCTGTGGGCATGGCTTATTTTGTGGGCGTGGCTTGGTGGGGGGGGGGGGTAATGTGACTGGGTGGACATAGCCAACTTTTTTTTTTTTACTTTTAAAGGCATTTTTTCTACAACCTTAAGAGGTTGCAGAAAAAAATGCTTTTAGAAGCCTCTGACGATCAGGCAATTCAGCTGGGATCGTCAGAGGCTTTTAAAGGCATTTTTTTTTTCTACAACCTCTTCAGCCGAAGAGATTGTAGAAAAAATGCTTTTAAAAGTAAAAACAAAAAAAAGCCTCTGATGAGGTGGGTGGGATAAGCGAGCGGCGACCGGGCCAGGGACTGGTTCGGGGGCATGGCTAGCCAATGTTATTACCGGTTCTCCGAACTAGTACAAATTTTTACTACCGGTTCTTGCGAACCAGGAGCAACCCACCACTGAATGTTAGATTATTTTACAAATGTATTTTAATTCTGTCTTAAGTTTTATTTTGTTTATTATCTGGACTGGTCTATGACAGCAATTAAACTGAATTGGAATATATGGCATTTTATTAACTGTTAGCCACCCAAAGACCAAACATAAATCATAAGCCTGATTTACAACGCAGAATGGTAGGGTTTACAGATACGTCATGAACCAAACCCAAATCAAATAACATTACTGGTAGTCCTCAACTTATGACCACAATTAAGCCCAGAATTTCTATTACTAAGTAAGTCAGTTGTTAAGTAAATCACTGCAGTTAATTTTTAGCAACATGGTTGGTAAGTGAATCTGGTTTCTCCATTGACTTTACCAGGGGTGAAATGCTCCCGGTTTGGACCGGATCACCCAATCCGGTAGCGATGGAGGCAGGTGGTTCGAAGAACCGGTAGCAAAAATCCCTCCCCCCCCCACATTGCCCAGCTGAGCCACGCAATCATCAGAGGCTTTTTTTTATTTTTAAAAGCATTTTTTCTACAACTTTTTCGGCTGAAAAAATGCTTTTAAAAGTAAAAAAAAAAAGCCTCTGATGATCGTGCGGCTCAGCTGGGATCGTCAGAGGCTTTTTAAAGCATTTTTTTACAACCTCTTTGGTCAAAGAGGTTGTAGAAAAAATGGTTTTAAAAGTTTTTTTTTTTAAAAAAAAAGTTGGCTGCGCCCACTCAGTCATATTAACCCCCACCAAGCCATGCCCACAGAACGGGTTGTAACAAATTTTACATTTCACCACTGGACTTTACTTGTCAGAAGGTCACAAAAGGGGATGAAACCACCCCGGGAAATACTACAACCATCATAAATACATGCCAGTTGCTGGGCGTCCAAATTTTGATCACATGACTGTGGGGATGCTGCAATACAGTAGTTGACCATGAAAAATGGTCATAAATCACTTTTTTCAGTTGTGAACTTCAAACAGTCACTAAGCAAATGGTTGTAAGCTAAGGACTACTTATACAGCATAGTGTGGTCATTTATTCAGCCAGAAGGTTAATACAGAAGTGCTATTGAATTATTCTGCAGAAAGTATGAAATTACTGGGGAGGTGCCTATACAACCTGTCCCACACTCCAAAGGCATACCCAGGACAACATTTCACAGATTCAAAGAAATTTTCACAGCAGGATCAGTGAGCAAATGACAAACTCAGTCAATCAATCAATTAGAATAGCAATGGAAGGGACCTTGGAGGTCTTCTAGTCCAGCCCCCTGCTCAAACAGGAGACCCTATACCTTTTCAGACAAATGGCTGTCCAGCCTCTTCTTAAAAAGTTCCAGTGATGGAGAAGGAAGGAAGGAAGGAAGGAAGGAAGGAAGGAAGGAAGGAAGGAAGGAAGGAAGGAAGGAAGGATCTCAGAATAACAGAGTTGAAAGGGACCTTGAAGGTCTTCTAGTCCAACCCCTTGCTCAAGCCCTGGTGGCGCAGCAGACTAAAGCACTGTTATTAACATCCACTTACATCTGCTGCCTGCAATTACTGCAAGTTCGAATCTCACCAGGCTCAAGGTTGACTCAGCCTTCCATCCTTCCTAAGGTAGGTAAATTGAGGACCCAGTTTGTGGGGGCAATAAGCTGACTTTGTATAAAATATACAAAAGTATGAAGGCTATTGCTTAGCACATTGTAAGCCGCCCTGAGTCTCCGGAGAAGGGCGGCATATAAATCAAATAATAATTTAAAAAAAAGCAGGAGACCCTATACCTTTTCAGACAAACGGCTGTCCAGTCTCTTCTTAAAAAGTTCCAGTGATGGAGAAGGAAGGAAGGAAGGAAGGAAGGAAGGAAGGAAGGAAGGAAGGAAGGAAGGAAGGAAGGAAGGAAGGAAGGAAGGAAGGAAAAAGAAGGGAGGACGGACGGAAGGAAGGAAGGAAGGAAGGAAGGAAAAAGAAGGAAGGAAGGAAGGAAGGAAGGAAGGAAGGAAGGAAGGAAGGAAGGAAGGAAGGCAAGCAGAATAACAGAGTTAGAAGGGACCTTGGAGGACTTCTAGTCCAACCCCTGCTCAAGCAGGAGAACCTATACCATTTCAGACAGGTGGTTGTCCAGTCTCTTCTTAAAAACTCAATTAATAGGCTTAGAATCCCTTTCTGATGATGAAGCTGAACATGTGAAGATCTTTTTCTCTCTCTTTTACCACTTTGGGTAAAAGAGGAAAACCACCGGAACCCAGGGAGGGCAACACCCTCCACCCCCGCCCAGGTGCAGGAGGCTGACTAGGCCACGCCCACGCCCACACCCACCCAGCAACCGGGCAGAGAACCCCTTGCTAAAATTTTTGAAGCCCACCCCTGGATGCAGCAACCATTAAAAATGCATGCCAGTTGCCATGTGCCAAATTTTGATCATGTGACTATAGGGATGCTGCAACAGTTGTAAGTATGGGGACTGGTCATAAGTTACTTTTTTTTTCAATGACATTGCAACGTCAAATGGTTACTAAATGAATGGTTGTAAGTTGCGGATTTCCTATACCCTGTGTAAAATGAGATCACTGCTACAAAGTAATTCTGAACCAGATTTCAGTCAGACCCATCTGTCCCCATAACAGTGGCTAGTTTTGAGAGCTGATTCAATTTTTAGTTGGTGCCACGGTGGCTGATTGAAACGCAAGCATAGCACTAGCAATAACACTTAGACTTATATACCGCTTCACAGTGCTTTAGAGCCCTCTCTAAGCGGTTTACAGAGTCAGCATATTGCCCCCAACAATCTGAGTCCTCATTTTACTGACCCGAGAAAGATGGAAGGCTGAGTCAACCTTGAGCCGGTGAGATTTAAACGCCTGAACTGCTGGCAACCAGTAGTCAGCAGAAGTAGCCTGCAATTCTGCATTCTAACCATTGCGCCACTATTGCTCTTGTATAGGTAATCCTCTACTAACAACCATTCATTTAATGACCATTTGAAATTACAGCAGTACTGAAAAACAGTAACTGATGACTATTTCACATTTACATCTGTTGCAACATTCCCACAGTCGTGGGATCAGAATTAAGACACTTAGCAACTGGCTGATATTTATGACAATTGCAGTGTCCTGGGGTCAAAAGTTTTGCAACCTTTTGATAAGCAAATTCTCATAACAACCATGTTGCTAACTTAACAATTGCAGTGATTCACACTGTGTCAAGAAAGGTTGCAAAATGGAACAAAACTCAACAACTATCTTGCTTAGCAGCAGAAATGTTGGGTTCAATTGCAGTCATAATTCATCATTCATAACTCAGCTGCTTCCATGGGTCTTTTAAGAAGAAAGGGGGGCTTGGCAGCTCTGCAGCACCACCTCCCATAGGAACTGATGGGATTTCGGGGCTATGTTTAGGCAAATATCCACTTTATGAAATAAGAGTGTGGTTGGAAGGGGTAAGCAATTTATTTTATTCTCTTTTTTTATTCCAAATCCTACAGCAATTGAGAGCAGGATAGTGATAAAATGGCACTTTTTGTCCTCAGTATTTCAGATGTGGGTTTCAACAGCTTCTGGGAGTCTGGACCATAAATTGCACTACTTTTTAAAAATGCAGCAGAATCTTGTTTAAATTCCTCCAGTCAAACTCAAATCCTATATGAAAGGCCCACATAGGGTTTTTTGGCAACTGTGCAGATGGTTTGTCATATCCTTTTTTGGGAAAGTGTCTTTACTTTCCTAGCCTACAAGTTGGGATTTCCAGGTGAGTAAACTTCCCATCCAAGCATCCAAACAGGTCCAGTCCTGCTGAACTCCAGATGCTGCTGACAGCTGAGCAGCCATCATAGAAATTGAATTTGGTGGTCCAATTGACCTTAAGGGAGCTGACATTCTGGTAAGACTTCTATGTTGTGACCATAAGTATTGATCTAAATGCTGCAAATATTAAGGATTATTGTTGGGGGCAATATGCTGACTCTGTAAACCACTTAGAGAGGGCTGTAAAAGCACTGTGAAGCGGTATATAAGTCTAAGGGCTATTGCTATTGTCCATGTTTCTTATATGTTATTATGTTTAGCATATTATGTTATATACTAAAACATATGAAGAACAGTTGC